>CM032231.1:30840000-31430000 GCA_019009955.1 Riptortus pedestris
TAATATATACAGAAAACCCAGTACGAGTGACATCATGATACCCGCCGATTCCTACCACCACACTCAATATAAAATGTCGGGATTTACTTTTCTAATCGACCGGCTTATCAATATCCCCCTATCTGAACAAGACTTCTACCAAGAATTATCCTTTATCAAATACTTGGCGCTCAAAAACGGATATACGGAGAACTTAGTCGACAGAATGTTGGAAAAACGTCTCCGAAGAAAAACCGAGATAGAGTTACAAATCACTCCCACCAACAAAAGGAATGATAATCCCGGCTACCCACTTAGCATCCCCTTCATTAAACCCCTCTCAGTGAAAATAGGCAACTTACTGGAAAAAGCAGGCATCAAGACAGCTTACCGGAGCAAGAAGACCCTCAAAAATCTCTTCCCCAACCCCAAAGATCCTGTTTCCGCTCTGGAGAAGTCTGGCGTCTATCGGATATCTTGCCATTCCTGTGAAGCTACATATGTAGGGCAGAGTGGCAGGAAGATAAAAACAAGGGTTAAAGAACATTTCACCACAAAAACAAGTGAAATGAAAAAACACCTAATGGCCGAAAATCATGACCAGGACTCTCTACAATTGGAAGTTTTGCACCACCTACCTAAGGGAAGGAAAATGGACAGGGTTGAGGGACTAGAGATTAGATTGGACCTTCTAACGGTAAAGAATAACATTAATATTAAAGAGGATGTCTGCCCTCTAAAATTTG
The DNA here is from genome assembly GCA_019009955.1 of Riptortus pedestris. Lineage (NCBI taxonomy): Eukaryota > Metazoa > Arthropoda > Insecta > Hemiptera > Alydidae > Riptortus > Riptortus pedestris. The sequence continues at coordinate 30,840,726 of CM032231.1, forward strand.
TTCCAACAGCCTCTTTACCTCAACTAGCTGGAATGAAAAGCCAGTCTAGCTCCAAGAGCCGACAGGTCAACATCGAAAACCTTCAGTAAGTCCCCTTTGTCTCCCTTTCTCTTGTAAAACGTCTTTGTTCATATAGGGCTTCTTTCATTTAGCTTTAACTGTCTACTTGTACCAACCTAATTTAAAAATAACTGTTGATGATTGAAATGTTTTATATTTTATTTAGTTCCACGTTAAATTTTATATGTTTTTAGCCCAAAGAAAAATAAGTTTTTTGTTATATGTACCTAAAATATTTTATAGAAAATTTTAACTATTATTGATGGTTGAAATGTTTTATATTTTATTTAGTTCCACGTTAAATTTTATATGTTTTTAGCCCAAAGAAAAATAAGTTTTTTGTTATATGTACCTAAAATATTTTATAGAAAATTGTAACTATTATTGTGTGTGTCAACAGGGCACTGACGATGATGCACAGCATCGAAAGCGCTTTGCCGTGTTATTAAATTATTATAGTGGAAGCGTAGCCTACATTTTTTCATCCTACCTACATAAGATATATATTAATAGAGAACATAAGTATATAACAATTATCAATAATAACGCCAATATTATAATATGTTTAAATGGTATTATTTATCTTTATCAATTTATTTGATGTTATTTTATTTTACAATTAATAGAGATATTTAAAATTTTCTAGCTCTAGAGATAAAAATATTAAATTAAAGATTTTCAAAATTAAACTTAGTCAATTTATATAACAATTATTACTGGCCTTTATATTTGACCTTCAACCTCCATTCAAGTTTGTATAAGCAATAAATTTTATACTGGATTCAAAGTATTTAAAATTGTGTGTAGCTTCAGCGCCACCTAAATTTGTCCCCTCTCCCTCTCCCCCATCTAGTGGGGAATTGCATTATTTAAAAATCACAATTTTTAATATTACAATATAGATTTATATTATTAAATTGCATAGGGAATGCAAATAAAATACTGTTTTAAAGCCCACCCAAAACAACAAAATAGAGACATTTTTATTACAGCTTATATTAATTTACCTTTATAACATGGAATGCTATCCATCCCTATCTTAGATAGTACAATTTTTTAAATATTATTTCTTACATCTATTTTAACAAAAAATCTTACTTTTCATAGTGCTCTCATCTTCAGTGTCACTATTGATCACCATTGTGCCTAACCCTTCTGCTAGACTATTTGTTCCACGGACTAGGGTTTTATCACCTTTAAGAGTACCATCAGGATCACGCTCTGGCACCAATGTTTTGTCCATATCTTCATAACGAACCAAAGTTCCACTGTTGACTTCCTCTTCCTAAAAAAACAATACATACTTTTTTCAAGTCAGTTTTTTTAAAAACAGTTTTATTATCATAATAAGTCAAAATATAATTGAAAAAGAAAAAAGGACTAGAGAAAACTAAAAGAAAATAGACAATTACAGAGTCAGTTACAGTTTGCTTATGAATGATGTTATTAGCTGCTGTATGCCTCAAATTCTGGTTTTCCCTGATTTCTCTTGCTTCAGCAATCATTGTACTTAGAATACTAGGAGGTCGGGCATTTCCTGAAATTTGAAAAAGTTAATTCTGTATAGGCTATTTCAAAATATTTAGTATAAAAAAGATATTGAAAATCTAATCTAAAAAATTGAAACCCCAAGAATGTGAATTTGATTAAATAAGTATTTAATTCACAGTGACCAACCTATGAACTCATGTTGCAACATTTCACTTGCCGTTGCCCTCTCTTCAGGATTTTTGACGAGACATCGAGAAACAAAGTCAATAAACTCAGGGCTCCACTGATCAGGTTCTCTAAACGAAGGGGGTGGCTTTGTTGGGATCATAAATATTGCCCTCATTGGGTGGATATCACCATAAGGTGGCTTTCCCTCTGCCATTTCCAGAGCAGTAATACCTGTTAAGGGAATTAAAAAAATTGACATTAACTCTTTTTATTCCAAAATACACCCTAGTTTTAAATCTGTGCAAATAAGTAAATACATAGCTAATCAAAATTTTGAGGTGCAGTAGAGGTTACAAGAAAGGGTCTAAACTAATTTTTTGTATGACTAACAGGTACGGAGAAATTTATAATTTTTTATTTTCACCCTCCTCTAACCTTCCCCCTTAGTGGATTTTGAGGTGTGCTAGAGGTTGCAACAGTCATAAATATGTAAATTCAACACTCTAAAGCTGTTGTATTTGAGGCCTTGAAATAATCAGGGTTTCATACGTTTATTTTTCATGTGTTGTCAAAGATTGAATTCTTAGTTAACTTCATTCTTCAATCTTCAGAAAATACCTTTTAGTGAGATTCAAATTCTAGTTCATGTCTAATTTGCTAGATATGTAGAAATCAAGGAGCTCAGACTGCTGGTCATAAAATTTGATTTTGAAATGCTTTCATTTTGGTCTTGATATTGTTCCTAACCAGATTAGTAAGGTGTATGTTAGTATAGGTCGAATGAATAATTTATAAAGTATTATTACGTATTTGGGGGATGGAGGGTATCCATAGATCGGTGGTAGTGTCTAACTTCAAATCACTTGTCAAGAATGGTGAGTGCACAGGTTGAGCACTGTTAGTCGTTGACAGGAGTCAACTGACGAAATCAGTCTAACAATGTGTCGGTATAACAAAGGACTTTGACTCTCTTAGATCATGTCAATTAGCAAAACGGGCTGTTGGCAATCTGACCACTGTCCTCCCTCTGAATATAATGAGGCTGTCACTCTAACTGTGAGAACTAATTAAAGGGTCCTTGGTAAACAGGGGTCATGGAGCTTATCACTCTCTAAATTATATGAAACTCTCATCACCTCAAGGTCCATCTAGGAGGCAGCTAAAGATCTCGTAAGGTCTACAAAGCCAACAGAAAAGAAAAAAAAATTTGCATTTTGTTTATAATATCTGTCCATTAGTTCATCGGGTTTGGCATGATACTTAAGGCGTTGGTCTTAATCTCACATGGTAATCCTTGAGTAGTGGATTCAATTCCTGTCTGGGAATAGGAATTTACTTAGTGCCAACTCATTAAATGAAATCCTTAGTGCTATACTCACTAGAAAAGGGTGGTAACCTATACAGAACTGTCTCAATTCAATTAGCTGCAGTCACACAAAGTACACGCTAATAAATAACAACATTAATAAAGAAGGCATATTTTGTTTATTCACGAATTTTAGCAGATTTCCCTCAAGGGAAATCAGCTATTGAGGTTGTACTCATGACGGAATTTTCGAAATTTTTCTTCAAATGTCCATCGATCCTACCTAGTAGATGACGAAAATGAGGTCCGTTCAAAACTGTATATATCTATATATATATATATATATTTTTGTCTGTTACCGCTCTAGCGGTCGCAATTTTTGTTTGATTGTTACCAAACTCGATATTTAGTTGTTTTATGTAAAAAGAAAGATCAAGTTCGTTAATGGCTGAAATCGGACCAGTGGGAGGGGGAGTTAGAGGGGAGGATTTTCTAAAATTCGAAATATTTCCGTTACTATACGTCGGATCGAAATATTGTATAGAATCAATGTTATTGCAAATTAAATTTACTATAAATATTGTTATATACATTTATTCTCTATCTTGAATATTAACCGAGATATTTGCATTTTTATGAAATCGGGGCGAATAACGGATGAGAGTAAAACTTCACTTGGGAAATCTGCTTAGTTTACGCAGCTCCTGCGTGACGGACTTTTTATTTTGATTAATATACCTAGCACAATTCTTTAAATTTAGATGTAGAGTGTGCTAAAGTTACAGTGCTAATTGAGTAGTGGGACTCTAGCGAGTGAATCAGTATAGCTTGTAGATATAACTTGGTACTTTGACACTCCTAGATCCCCTCATTAGAAACTGACTGCTGATCTTACTACTTGATAAATAATAGAAGTCTAGATTTTTTTGTTTTTTCTCTAGTTTGTTTTTCCCAGAGCAAGTGGTACCTGTATGTTCAATAATTTCATATGTTAATTGTAAGAAAAATAATAGCTAAAAATTGGGAATAAGAATTTAATGTCTGAGAAAATATAATTGGAACCTAAGAGAAATATAAACCCTTATAAATTACCCCAGGGGTGTAGCATCCATAAAATTTACACACGTCTAAATGAAAAACAAAGATGAGATAAGGGGAGGAAGCTTTCTTTCAATTTTTAATCACAGAAGGACAACGCACATTTATATAAAAAAATGTGTTTGATTTCAAAGAGCAAAGCTGAAATAAGTGAGACATGTCTGCTCTTGAAAGAAGAAAACTTTAAAATGAGAGAATCAAGAAGTGTTTACGAAGGTTAATACAAGATTTCTGGAACAAAAACATTATGATATAAAATCTTATTAAAATTGTCCTATTTTATTTACTTAGTTCAATGTACGTGTTCTCAATTATTAAGAAATGAATTCTTAAAATTAACAGCATACCTTACCTAAACTCCACATATCAGCAACACAGTCATAGCCAATTTCTTGAATAACTTCAGGGGCCATCCAGAAGGGAGTACCAATAACAGTATTGCGTTTTGCCATTGTATCCTAAAATAATTATTAAGGCTTACATTATATTCTAAGAATGTATACTTGATATTAGCAAAAATATGTTACCGTTAGCTGTCCAGCAACACCAAAATCAGCTAATTTAGCATGCCCCTCTGTATTAAGCAAAATATTTCCAGCTTTAATGTCCCTATGGATTTTCCTTCTTAAATGGAGATATTCAAGCCCTTTAAGTGTATCACAAAGAATAGTAGCTATTTCATCTTCAGTCAATGTTTTTTTTCGTAACCTCATTATGTCCGACACAGATCCTGCTCCACAATATTCCATAACAATCTAGAAGTTTAAAGTGGTATTAACTTGAGATAATATTTCGACTATGTAAAGTTACATACATACATTATATGATCAAAACAATTCATTCAAGACTCACCCAGAGATCAGTATTCTTGAAATAAGAACCATAATATTTAACAACATAAGGACTATCACATTGTTGCATAATAGAGATTTCCTTGATTATTTCTTGAAGATCAGTATCGACAGGTACTTGTTTAATTGCTAATACTTGGCCAGATTCTTTATGTAAAGCTTTGTATACACTTCCGTACGAGCTGAAGGAATAATATAAAATGTAATATTAAAAAAAAAAAAAATAAAAAAATATATGCAGCTTAGAGTACAAGTAACAAAAAACTAAGTAAAATAGAGTAATCCTATCCTCTAATATTCTGTTAGTCTGTAATCCTTATCTATGCTTTAGATCTGGCCTTGTGTGTGTGTCCAGATAAGTTGTTTTTAATATAATAGACCATTTTTGAGATTGTGTCTTTTATCCATATTAGGTAGTTTATGTTTTACTCTAGTTATTGATTAGTTATATGATATTGTGGCTTGTGTGTGAGTACATTGTGATGTAATAATGTTTCCATAAATATGGGTATGGCATAACCATTGATAATTTTAAATAATAATAACTCAGTATAACTTTTGACAAGCTTGAAGATGGTGCTCTCGGATTGAAAGCACTTGCCAGCCATAATTTATCATCAGCCAGTAGCATATAAACAAACTAGCTGTACTAACCCTTCATTCTACAAATCATATAGCAATCGGTCTATTGCTTGCTGTCATACTAAATAAGTCTTTATAAAAAAATTATCCACTCTTCCTTTATACAGGGTGGGGCAAAAGGTATGAACCGGTTTTGTCTGGCTGGCGCTCAGCTTGTGGTGGTGGGAGGAAGGTGGGCTGGGCCTCGCTAAAGGCGTGAGAGGGTCTAGTTTTCAGTAGCAACCGTGCCTTGGACGGGAGAGCATCGTGGATTCGCTGTGAAGACGTTTTTTGAAAATGGCCGTTCTGTTATCGCCACTCCGGGAGCTATCCTCACGAAGAGGGCCTTCAGGCTGCACTTCAATATTCCTGTTGGGGTGACGTCCCTGGAGGTAATGCAATTAGACGTTGGGCGAGGGCATTAGAGAACACTGGTTCAACAGCAACTCCTTCAGCAATTGGAAGACCCAGAACGGTAAGAACCCCTGAAAATGTTATTCTGGTAAGAAATGCTATTGAAAAGTCTCCCAGGCTCTCAGCCCGTAGGCATGCAGTTGCTTTGGGCATGTCTAGCAGATCTTTAAGGAGAATTTTGCACGAAGATTTACATTTTCACCCTTACAAAATGGTGGTGGTTCAAGAGCTGATTCCTCGTGACTTCGAAAATCATTTAAACTGCTGCCACGAAATGTTGGAGAGAATTCCAGCAAATTCAACATTTTTCAGCAGTGACAAGGCTCATTTCCATCAGTGTGGAGCTGTTAATAAGCAGAATTTTCGATATTGGGCTAATGAAAACCCAAGGGAAATTCACCAGAGGCCACTTCACTCCCCTAAAGTGACTGTATGGTGTGCAGTATCCCAGTTTGGGATTATTGGTCCTTACTTTTTTGAGGAAAATGGGCGAACTGTCACTGTCACTGCTGAGCGTTATGTGACAATGTTAGAAGAGTTTTTTGAACCTCAGCTGGAAGAATTAAGTGAAGCGACTAATCTGGGGGACATTTGGTTCCAACAGGACGGGGCAACATCCCACACTGCTAGGATTTCAATGGAGAAATTGAGGCAAATATTCCCCCTGCGCCTCGTCTCCGCGAGGGGTGACGTGGAGTGGCCTGCCCGCTCACCAGATTTGAGCATTTGTGACTTCTTCCTTTGGGGATACCTAAAGGAAAAGGTTTTTAAACATCGTCCACATACCCTGGAAGAATTTAAGGACAGAATCAGGGAGGGAGTTATGGCAATACCCATCAAAATGTGCAGAAGAGCTGACGAAAACTTCAGAAATCGCCTTTAAGAGTGTTTCGCTGTTAACGGCCATCATCTTTCAGATACCATATTTAAAACTTAGTGTAAAAAACTAGTTTATGTACTGATTTATTAATTACAAAGATAATTTTGGTAAGTTGAGTTGTTTTTGTTTTACATCCCTTTAAAACCGATTCATACCTTCTGCCCCACCCGGTACTTTGCTACCACATTTGCTACACTATTTTAAAGTTCCGTACATTCAAATGAATAGTGAAATTGTCTTACATTTTCCTAAATAAAAACATTATTGAGTGCATAAAAAAAGTTTTCAAGTAGCAATAATTACACCATAGTAACTGTTACTGGTTATGAAATAAGTAAACTAAGTATGAAGGAAAGTTTGATTCAGAAAACTAGTACTAACACAAGAGTAAACCTGTAACCATTGTAATTAATGGAGACTTCAGTTGAGGGAAGTGTGGATAATGTAGTTTCATTATGTCTTTCCATTAAATTATTCTCTGAAGGTACAAATGTGAAAAAGTTTGGTTACTTCATGAAATAAACACAGTCATTAGAACTTGAGGCTGAGTATTTCTTAGCAAGATAGCCAGAATTTGAATATTATTAAATAACTGAGAGGCTGGTAATAGTCCTCCTACGAAAACCAGTTATAAGAAAAATGAAAAACTTTTACTTTCCTCTAACAAGTACAGCTGATCTAACTAGATAAACATTACAGAGGCGTGTTACATACAGGAATGATTGCTAACAACTAATTGTTAAAGAGGAATACTTCATCAAGTGAGATCTTCAAGACTCTTCACAATATTCAGATTTACTTACTATCGTCTATTGGACGGTCTATTGAACTGTTCAGACAATAAAAATCCCTTGCGGAGGTATGGATGAAGGACATTAAGCATTTGTTTAAAAATAGTGTCACGAGTACAGAGTCACAAGCTGATTTCCCTTACCTGGTAAAAGTAGAGCAGAAGGACTAAAGGGGAGATTGGATGCACTCTAAGAGCACTTTCTATCCAAACCATCCATGGGGAGATATGAAATGGTGTCTTTGTTAGTTCCCCTTTCTCAAACTATCAGTTGTCCACTAAAAAGCACTACTTCAAATTTAGAATTACAGTTGGAGTAAATTAAAAGAGGTGACAGTAATTATTCAGAGGGTGGTAGTGGCCCAGTGGCGAAGCAATGGGCTTCTATGCAAGAGGTTTCAAGTTCAAAACCTGAGACCACACCTTAAATGTCTACATGAATAAAGACATACTCGGAGACTTCCATGGTCCTTGTCAATATTACAATTGGGAACTGACCGTGTGTTTATGTTTCTGACCGACGTTTCGCTCAAACTTCTAGCATCCTCAGGGCTCTCTCTGAGACTCTATTCAGGTGTGCCTCGTCTGGTGCCGTGGAAAGATAATAAAGATGTTGTTATATTTAGTTTGTAGTGTCATCACAATAAGGCCAGAAATATGTCAAGCTGATCACCAAAGCCATATTCACAATAATTACACAAAATATATCGTTCAAAAAAAATTGTTATAGAACTGCTACTGTCTACATATTTCGAGTACCAGATTAATCAATAACTAATGGATAAAGTGTATCACTAGTTGAATCTTCCCTTCATATGCCAAGTCTTATTAATTAGTTTCTGCTTGAATATTCTTTATTTTTGGTTTAACCATAAACAAGGAAACTCCTGAATAGTTCAATGAGTGTGATAAAGATATGAGACCCCCCCCCCCCCTAACCAACAGGCTGAGTGAAAAGTATGAATGGGCACAAAGGAGTCAAATGGCTACTATGAATGGAATAAGTAACAAGTGATTATATTGGACAATGTGATCAATCCCTAGTCCTCTTGAAGAAGAATGAAGGATAAATAATTCACAACATTGGAATCAAACTAAATTACATGTACGTGAATTGGAATAATATTCTTTAGAAGCTCCTCATTTCTAATTTTTTTTAGAGCATTGTGAAATAAAAAAGAATAAAAATGTGTATAAACTCACCCTTCTCCTAACTTGCATATAATATCAAATACTTCTTCAGGCTGCCTTGTTAAACTTTCCTCAGATAACTTCTTCAGCTCACTAAAAATTAAAGTAAACTTTAAGTTATGCTGACACAATAAAAAAAGTCTGTCACGCAGGGGTTGCGTAAACCAAGATTTCCCACATGAAGTTTTACAATAGATAAATCTACAAACTGGTAACACTTTACAACACCGTGAACATTAAGTGAATATATACAAACAGTAATGAGAAATCTTTCAGTCAATTTTAATAACCCCCCAATAGAAAGCATCATAAACAAACAGGTCTGCTAACTGCTCAGAGCTGTCAGATAGATAGAAATATTCTTCACCGGACTGAAAAACAATTACTAAAATATTTCAGAATATAACATATTAATTTTATTGAAAACTATTTACTATAGCTAGTTCTGTAATTTATAATGAATTAGAATAATTTGTATCTCAATCACTCAAATTTTAGTAGTCCAAGAACAAAAGAAAGGGGGGGGGGGTCAACAGAACATATTTGCATATATCTCACAAAGTTCAATGAAAACAATATTTGGTATTTAACCTTGGAATGAAGTGGTTCATGACATAACAGCTTATTGTTAATATGACATGAGTAAAAGTAGGGGTTTGCTGAAGGCTGAAAAATGCAAATATCTCGGTTAATATTGAAGATAGAGACTAAATGTATATAACAATATTTATAGTACATTTAATTTGGGATAAGATTGGTTCTATACAATTTTTCGATCTGACATATAATAACAGAGATATATCGAATTTTCAAAAATTCCCTTAAGGGAAATCTGCTAAAACAGAAAGTAAAAAAAAAAAAAAAGTATTTCTTTACCAAAAAAAAAAAGTCCCAATGAAGAATATATATATCATGGATAAAATGGCATTGATATTATGCCTAAGAAACTCTGCCAGAGGTTAACAATTTTTACAAATCCAAATGTGTTTGTAATTTCATTTTTGTGCTTATTGTTAAGGTTTTAAATACTTGTATTTATACCACCAACACCCTAACTATGAAGCTCTCTTGACAATGTCAATACCAATAAAATGTATTATCACAGCGTGAAACTGTATTACAAAGTTTGTTGTGAGACTACAAATTAGTCAAACAAAGAAAAATTTCATTTTAGTAATTTTGGAGTAAAACATTTGGCTAATAAGATGTCCTGTTCATGTGCTTACAAAAGAGAAATAGTGTTATTGTGTGTTACAACCACCAATCTCAAGAATTAACAAGGGGCTCAGGTTAGCCATGTGAGTTAAAGTGTTGGCATTAATCTCACATGGTAAACATAGAGTGGTGAGTTCGATTCCCGCCTGGGCAAAAGAATTTATTTAGTGATTAACTCATTAAATAAAATCCTTAAACCCTCCCTGGCTAGAAAAGGGTGGTTGAAGATTAGTGAATAGAAGGGAAAAGGGAGGCCTAAAGTCATTTATACTTCCTATAATAAGCAAATAATTGTAATCGAGGAAATTTGGGGTTTCCAGATTGCAAAGGAATTATCCGGAGGGATTATTATTTGACCTTACCTAAACCTATTTTGACTAGGTTCTCCTCAAAAAGATTTGTCTTAGAATACTGAAATTTCTTATTTAGGACTGTTGTACTACCTACTTGTTCACCTCCTCTTTTGCTCAAAATCAACTAAGGGGGAACAGGGATCTAAGAGGGGGCCGAAATATCAAAAAATCGAAAATATCAAATTTTTCCTACCAACTCAAATCAAACATTTTGTTTATTTTATTTAATAGGAGCAATAGGATATCAAGTGATAGACAACAAAATCATTTTCATACATGACAATGCTCATCAGCATAGCGCAAAACCTGTTAAAATGAATATCAAAACATTGCTACATCTGATTAACAGCCGTTTCGATGTATGGCCCTTGGCCTGTCTGAGTAATGGTTTGCTTGTTATGAACATTGAAAAAAATGGGTCCATTTTTGGATTGCCTCTAAAGACAAATCGTTCTTGCATCACAGAATCCACATGCTGCCAGAGAACAGAAAAGAGTAGTGGCTAATTTTGAAAAATCCAAATATCTCTGTTAATATATGACGGATTAATTAATTGTATATAATCAATCTTATTACAAATTTAATTCCTTATACATATTCCTTCATACACTTTTCGTGTATCTCGAATATGTTCAGAAATATTTGAGATTTTTTAGTATTCAGACTTCAGTAAACCCCCAATTTTCATTCATCTCATGTTAATGATTAGCTGATATACCATAAAACGTCCTATTCCAAACTTAATTATAATATGATTTTTACATTGTTCTTTTATTATGTGAGACACTCAAATATGTTTGGTGTGACATCATCATTAAAGTTACAAGTTTACATTTTAGACTACATTTTTTTTGTCAAGACCATACTCAATATTAAACCATTTCATGTAAAAATAAATATTAAATCTGCTAATGGCTAAAATGGGGCCATGGGGAGGGAGGAGGTTTAGAAGGGACAAAAGCCAAAATATATACAATATCTCAGTTATTATGAATAAGATAAAAAAATTGTATATAACTAATCTTATTGCAAATGTAATTTCATGTAAATGTGGTTCTGGTTCTGGAACCTAAACCGAGATATTTGACTGATATTTTTGGCAATCAGTCTCAGTAAGCCCTACTCATACAATATTCACTTTGAGTGACTGAGTCACTACGCATATCATATTGAGTTGGTATCTCAATTCCTGTTAACATTGGCTTATTACTATGGAAGGAATAGATAATAGATAGTGGGTTGAGATCATCAGCTTGACATATAAAACAGATGATCATGTAATGTTCACTATTTGCATTTGGTAAGATGTGAAGCTTTGTGTTGATGTGGATTTGAGTGGGCAGAGAAACGATAACTTATCAATGTTATCATTCATACTGTAGTTCAAAAGAAATAAAAATATAAAGGATCAGGGAGACTGAAGAAAGAAAATGAATAGACTAAAACTGATAAATTATTTTATTTATTAACATCCACTTTTTGCAACTAAGCCTAATAGGGAACTGATACATTAAATGCAGGAGTCTTTTAAAACTTAATATTGATTAAGTTTAGGATACATGAATTCGTAACTTATTCACAGCAACTACTCCCACAATCATTTTTTTTCATTTCAATTCAACTTTGAAAAAATAATAGTAATTAATAACTGGTATCTATTATATATATATATATATATATATATATATATATATATATATATATATATATATATGTGTGTGAGTGTGTATATATATACACACATAATTATTATTAATATCCAAATTCCCTATCATCATGTCCTGGTTTTCACATTATTTATTACTCAATTATTGTATTTAAATACAATATAGAAAATTTTATTTTTTTTTATTTTAAAATAACAGAATGTAGACAGTAGATAAAAAAAAAAAAACTGCAAATATGTATAACCAGTACGGTATAAGACATAATTTACTTTCCTGTAAAAAAAAAAAATAATAAAAAAAAATAAACTGAAATTCTAACAGTAGCTTACTGTATCACAATAAAATCAGATATAAAGAAAAGTTCAAAAATCCATAAAAAATTGGTAAATAATCTTACGTGACTTTATTGCTACTAAGGCAGATTATGAACAGGCTACCACCCTTTTCTAGCCACAGTGGGACTAAGGATTTTACTTAGTAGGCTTCTAAATAAATAAATTCTCATTACCTACATGAGAATCAAACCTATGACTATGTCTACCAAGTGTTATAAGTCTTAACTCAAATAACCAACCCGAGCCCCAAAAGTAACTTAAAAATTAAGGAATTATAATTTATTAACCAACAGCACACATCAAATCTATCAATGGTTAAAATTATCAATGTTTCATTATTCATAATCACCAAGCAGAGACTAACAGCAACATACATATTCAAAGAAATAATCAGAGATTTGACATGTCATATATTGCAAGTATATAGAATTTTATGACGCATTACTTATACTAAGGGATATCTAATCTCAAATAGTAATAACAATTATAAAGAACTGAAACTCAATAAATTTTTAGACAAAATGTAAATAATAATCTCAATTAAACAACAATAACAAAACCAAATACATAGAACTAAACAAGATCTTAAAAAAGGATTTAACATAAATTAAAACATTCAATATTACACGAATGCCAAAGAAAAAAATGATTCTGCTAATTACTTTAAATAAATAAGACAAAGAAGAAATTAGTTATTAAAATTAAATGCAGCAGGTTATCGAACAACTTACCTTTTGGAAGACATCGTTGATAAATTACGAAGTTAAGTTTTCTCTTACAAACTAAACATGAAGAAGAATAACACATAAACAAAACTATTTTAAAGTATTTGTATTTACATTTTTAATATAAATCAAAGTCCCCCTACATCCCACTGTCTTCTTGTTTTGCCATGGTCATAAAAATGATAATCGAAATTAGCAGGTTACGAACTAAAATATAATAAAGCTATATACATTTAAATTAAGATCATCGGCAACTTCTATAATAAAGCTCCAGAACTATTAATTTGGAAATTATGTAGACAAAAACAAAATATTCATTTCAACGAAACGTTATTCTGTGGTATAAATCAAGCAGTCTTTGGAAGAGGTTACGCATTTGGTGGGTTATCTCAGGCGCGAGTTTTTAGAATTTGTGTCAGTTTTTAAAAAAAGGGAGTACAAGCCTATATGCCATGAAACTTTTTTGTAGCTCACTTATTTTTTATTACACCTCAAATATAACATGGCACTGTCCTTGATGATTTTCCCAATTTGACTTTCACTTTAGAAATATGAACTCTATATTTAGAAATTATATTTTGAGAAAAGCTTCTAATTGCAGTGCTGCAGTTAGTACTTGGTCACCACTTGCTACAGCATTTAATACTAGACCTGGGGCCAAGCTCAACCTTAGTTTCACCAAAGAAAATAGTGTAAGATCACGTTCATATTATTCATTGTATACAAATTGCTATATTGAGTTAAGGAAACTTCAGTTTTGATTTTAAGAAGTCTTATGGACATTTAAGTTTTATAAGATAACATAAATGACTTTGCTAACGCTTTTTTACAGTCTTTATTTCATCACAATTCATTAAGGATCTAGGCTAGTCCCACAGCTTCAATGATTGAACATGACACTACTTCATAGTGTCCTTCTTTGTCATTCATAATTGACTGTTTAAGCATTTGTAATTATAATATCTAAGGAAGTTACAGTAAAATTCAAACTATTTCTTAAGATTACAGACTGGTCCTCTCAGTTGGTGAACAATACTTAAAGCTGTCGGAAATGCTCATTATTATTATGTATAAAATGTTTATGATAAAAAGATTGATGGATGAACTTTTAATGGCGTTATTTTCTTGGGAGGGATTATTTCGTAAGGATTGACTGCCAACTGAATTTTATAAAACGTAATTCTCTTTTTGGAGAAAGCACAAACAAAATACATAAAATTATCTATAAAAATATTTGTTTTCCCCTCATTATTTCCCCCTCTTTTATATCATATACAAGTTACATTTTTCACCTCTTCAACTTTCATTAATGCAACACTAATTAGCTCTGTTAATTTCATACTCAAGATTTGTAGAATTAGCACCTTAATATTGTTTACTTCATTAAAGTACTTGTGTGGTTAGGTTCAAAACTTTTTGATACAGAGTACATTTGTCTTATTAGATTAATGAACTAAAGGATATGAGTGACTGTTGAGTATTATATAGTCAAAGTCGTTCATATGCTGCTATACTTATATATTACTGTATGAAATCTAATTAATCTTTAATCTGTTATTTTTAACTGCTACATACAAGCATGAATTTATAAATTGTGTGGAATCCTTAGATTTTCTTGTTGGATTTGTTAACACCCATTTTTTGATTTTACTTCTAATCTAGTCAAGTTCCAGGCTACCAAAGGTGAGGCTAAAGATTTTATGTAGCGAGTTTTTCAAAAAAATGCTAAGTATTCAAGTTTAAACCAAATATTTAAAGATTAACTTTACCTAGAAACCAAGATAAAAGACATGCACTCTTAACAGGAGTTGGGGAAAAAGCTCCATGCACCCCAGCTCTCTGGGTAGTAGCATGGTTTTAAACTCACTGCACTGAAACTACTAGGATTAGCAATACATAGATACATGCAATGAATTTTAGAATTATTGATTATATAACTTCATGCTTTTGATTACAAGTTCAAAGCACTATAGAGGATATTCCAAGTTGAATCCTCGGGACCACTTTCTATTCAGATGGGTGCTCACAGCTGGGTCTTGAGGTTTGACTTTTATCTCTTCCCCCAGTACCCTACTCAGCATTGTGAAGAAAGTTGAGTAGCTACTCGAATATGGAAGTAACAACCTTCTGTCTGTAGTAGAATCACCATACAGAAATGTGTCAAGCTGACCTTTTGAACTTCCACCATTGCCACATAGCAGGTGCTGTATATGTATTAATAAAGATAGTAGGGTTATGTTTAATATGTAATAAAATAACTATTTTTTTATCAACATTAGAAGATAAATAGGGTTACTATGTTTTATATTTTATAAAAAAAAAAAAATATAATTAAAAATATATAATAAAATAATGATGTGTACTATTTTTAGCAGTAGAACTAGAATGGTAAGTCCATTTCAATAATAGTAATACAAAAAAAAGTATTATTTAAAGATAAACAGGGTTATTAATCATAATGAAACAGCTTGGGGTATGTAGTAAAAAGTGTTGTAGAGAACTGAAGTTTTTTTTAATATTTATTCACCGCATTTCTTGTAAATTAATAAATTTTCTTTTCTTTTAGGGGCTTTTTTGTGTAAATGAACTAAAAACGTATGATGGATTTTTTCTTTTAAAAGAAAACGTTATTCACACTACCCAGGATCTAATAAATGAAGCCATTAGCCCACACAGGTTTAATTTTTGTCATGAAGAATATTGAATTTGTCATTGTTTTTTAATTATTCCAATTTGTTTATGTATTATAAAATTTCAATTATTGATGTTCTTTACAGAACAAGAAAAATAGTGACCATATTTGATGACCTATCTGACACATTGTGTCGTGTTGCTGACCTTGCAGAATTTGTTCGAGTGGCTCACCCTGATTTAAGTTTTTCTCATGCCGCTGAGGATGCTTGTGTTGTCATAAGTGGCATTGTTGAAAAGTGAGAAATTACTTTACAATGGCTTTGATTTTTTTTCTCTCTCAATATTAGAGTTTTGCACTAATCAACATACTTTCTTATTAGAAAACAAGAAAAACTCATTTATTATTTACTCTTCCTTGCTCTATGGGAAATGTGATGCTTTTCATTATTCCTGGCACAGAGGATGCTCGAAAAGACTAAAAACACAAAGGTTTGGGCTTAATACTATCTAAAAGTTATTTACAAAAGTTTTTTCTAAACTGTTTAGCATCGGACTAGGTAGTCTGTGAAAAGGTCCGTCACACAGAAGCAGGGTAAACTAAACAGATTTCCCATACAGTGGGTCTGCCACATTATTGATCTCTTCTCACCATATATTTTCTATTTTTAAGTAAAAATTCATTGAGCAGAAGTGGGGGTTTACTGAAGGCTAAAAAAAATAAAGCATGAATAACTCGCTTAATATTAGTGCTAGGGGGGAAATGTATAGAACGATAATTGTAGAGCAACAATAGCTTAACAAGATCAATTCTATAACATTTCTTGATACAATTTATAATAATAGAGATATTTTGAATTTCTGAATTCCTCCTCTAAACCCCCTCCCCTATTCCTGGGCCAATTTCAGCCATTAAAGCCTATGAACTTTAGTGCAGAATGAAACGTTTAAATATCGATTATGGTATACATCATATAAAAATTTTCGAGAACATAAAATATTAATTGATGACATCATTAAACAATGCATCTCTGTGTATCTTAAATAGTAAAAGTTCAATGAAAAGGATATTTGGTATTTAAGCTTCAAATAAAGTGGTTCGTGATTGTTAATATGGCAGTAGTAGGGTTTACAAAGGGGCTGAAAACTAAAAAAATGCAATACCTTGGTAACTATTTGAAATAGAGAAAAAATTGAAATACCATCATATATATATTGTTGTTTTCGACCCTGTTATTATTATAGATGGTATATTAGTTTCTTGAGTATGGTCAATGTTTATGAAAGAAGCTTCATCTACACATATATAATTTTGAACAAACCTTATTTTTGTCATCTCTTTTGTAGGACCGATGGACATTTGAAGACATTTTTCAAAAATCTTGTCATGATTACAACCTCAATAGCTGATTTCCCTTAAATGAAATCTGCTAAATTCTATGCAGGCATTATGTTGTAATACTAATGAAGTATGAGGTAATGTCTGGAAATCAGAGATAATAACTTTCTAAACCTAATTTTGCCTGTACATTTTTTCTGTAGAACTGGTATTAATGAAAGTATTGAAAAAATGTTTTTGACTTTAATGGACCTCTGTCTGTCAATCCTTGAACTTCTTTTATATTTAGGTTAGAGAAAACTGTTCAGGACTACATTTATAGAACATTAGGTTATGAACATATTGGGCTATATACATTTTTGAGCCGATGAATAATGGCGAAGTCCATTTACTCCCTGTAACTAGCTCACTTTTGGTATAAATCTTACAAAATAAATGATTATTTATTGTGAGCTTCATTATTATTGTCACTTTCGCATATTTCGATATGACCGCAATATAAATATTTACATAGATTTTAATTTTAGGTTGAATACAAATAGAGCATTATATGATTCTTTAAAGAATGCTCTGAAAAATGGTGATATAGTACCAACTACAAGTGTCGATGATCATGTAGCAGAATTATTTTTATTTGATTTTGAGCAGAGTGGCATCCACCTAAGTGAAGATAAAAGATGGGAAGTTGTTGCTTTGAACGATTACATCCTTCAACTAGGACAACAATTTATGGCTGGAACTTCATTAAGCAGAAGTATCCCAAAGGATAGTATTCCTAAACATCTTCGCCATTTGTAAATATCTTTTTTTTAAATATTTGTCATTTTAAAAATTAATGATTAACTCTTCTTTTACGTTAATTTTTTTTTTTTAGATTTACACTTGAAAAGGACCAAGTTGTGGTTTCTGGTTTATGTGGAGATATGGACGATGAAACAGCTCGGGAGGTTGCATATAGAATATATTTATCTCCAAGCCCTGAACAAGAAAATCTTTTGGATCAGATATTGGCATCAAGGAATAGATTAGCAAAACTTTGTGGTTTTGAAACTTATGCTCATAAGTAAATATTTTCTTTTTGGAATGTTTATTTTTTAACTTGAATAATTAGTTTATTCCTAATTTGTTTTAGGGCTCTTAAATCTAGCATTGCTGAAAATCCAGAAACTGTCTGGGATTTTTTGGTTACTTTACATGACAGCCTACAGCCTAAAGTTGAAACAGATATAGAATCAATGTTAAAGATGAAAAGGAAAAAGAACCCTTCTACAAATGTGAGTTGCAGCTTAAGTCACCAACTGTATATTTCATTAAAGAATGTTTTGTATAATCTGCTAGTTGTTAGTTAGCCGTTGGTTATTGAATGATAGTAAAGGATGGTTGGTTATTGGCTATTTAAATTCTCAGTCCTTTAGATAGAGGAGTATATTTTTTCTGCTAACCGTTTCGAGCACCATTAGTACTCTTCTTCAGAGCTACAATGGATGAAAAACAAGTGTAACCGCCTTGTGAAAAATAGTGAAACAGAATTTTTTAAAAGAAGTTTTAATATCAAACATTCTCAAATTGTAACATTTGACAATAACAATGGGGGGGGGGGTGTTGGAAGTAAAAAACTATATAACAAATTTAATATGGTACATACTAATTGTAGTATTGGAGGAGCAGGGAACAAAAAGCTAACACACTCAGTAAAAGTCACATCTTGAATGAGGATAGGACAAGTGTGGGTTGGGGTGAAAAGGGTTTTGGGAAACCTAAAGGAAGGGAGGTCATTGAACCTGTCATATTTTAAAGATGTGTCCATATGTGGGAGATATTTTTTGTTTATCTGGTTTGTAATTGATGCTTTTGGGGTCTAGGTTAATGTGCATGTGCAAAGTTTCAGAAATGAGGCGGCTGTAGTGATTTTTTTGTATGTTTAATATGGAAGTGTTGAAATCAAAGGTTTGGTTGTGATGGTGTGTTCTGCGTGGGTGGAACTGTCTATTTCTATTTTTGTAATAGTGTGTTTGTGTTGGTAAAGACTATTTTTGAGATGTTGTTTTGTCTCTCCAATGTATAAAGGTTGTATACATTGGAGAGAAATAGGGAGTTCTGCCCTTGCAAAACACGTCACCACAAACAACCACACCTTTGAATTCAACAACACTTCCATATAAAAACACAAAAAAAATCATAAACGTTTCATTTTCCACATCAACATAGACCCCAATACTATCAATTACAAAACAGATAAACAAAAAATATCTCACTCATAAGCACACATCTTTAAAATGTTACAGGCTCAATGACCTTCCTTCCTTTACTTCCAACCCCCCCCCTTTGTTATTGTCAAATGTTACAATATAAAAATGTTTGATACTTATGACTATTGTTAAAAAATTCTGTTTCACAAAGCTGTTACACTTGTTTTTCATCCATTGTAGCTCTGAAGAAGGGAGTCCGAAACTGTTAGCAGGAAAAATAAACTCCTCTAACTAAAGGATTGAAAATTTGTATAGCCAACAACCAAACATCATTTACTATCATTCAATATTTTGTCTAATAACACTAAACGTACAAATTGTAGGCTCTTGCAATTTGGGATGTACCTTACCTAACTAATCAAGCTAAGAAGGAATGGCTGGAAGTTGATAGCACAGAATTTGCATCATATTTCCCTTTAGGAAGTTGCATGGAAGGACTGAACTATCTTTTAAATAATCTCTATGGTATATCGTTGGTTAATGAGCCTGTGAAGTCTGGTGAGACATGGAATTCTGATATATACAAGTTAGCAGGTTTGTTTAGAAAATTAATTTCAAAATATTCAATTTTACTCTGGAATTATGAAAATACATTACTTTTTGAATTGAACAATGCATCAATTTTAAATTTGGAGGTAGTGATTGTTCTTATTAGTGTTGACACCATGATATTAGTGGCAGACCAAATGGACTATATGTATATCTTCTGACATTATTGTTGTTCTTGGCACTCTGTGATATCTACTGCATGCTGTAACAATGTTGGCATATTGACCGCGCTCCCTACATTTCTGAATCTGTCACTGTATTTTCAAGAGCTTTGTATGTTCATGTGCGCCCAACTAACGACTGGAACAGTACACTAAGTTTTATTTCTTTCTAGTCAACAGAAAAAAATTGAAGTGCATGGGTTTTTTTGCTGTTGAGTTGATATAAAACCAAATATATTTTTTATGCTAATAAATAAAAGTCATTTAGCAGATTTCCCTTAAGGGAAATTGAACATTGAGGTTGTAGTCATGATGCGATTTTCGAAAAGTTTCTTTAAAGGTCCATCGATCCTACCTAGTAGAGCTCTAGCAGTCACAATTTTAGTTTAATTTATGTTACCAAACTCGATAATTAACCGTTTTATGTAAAACTAAAGGTCAATTCGATAATGGCTGAAATCAGACTGGGCGGAAGGGGGGTTTAAAGGGGAGTTATTTCAAAAATTCAAAATACCTTCGTTATTATACGTTGGATTGAAAGGATTTTTTGGGTGGTTAGGCGTTAAAAATTAAATGCCCATATTTAAAAAAGAAACTTTTTATTTATTTATTAATATTAAATAAACGCCCTAGAAACAAAAAGTAAAAAAAATCCAGAAAAAAATAGTCCGGCAAGATTTGATCTCAAGATCTTGTGGTTACAAAAAAATAACACTATTGACTGAGCCACTGAGACACCTTGAAATATACACCTTAGCAACACTACAAGACATTCAGGCAAATCTTTAACATTTTTTTTTTAGAATGAGAAGTGTGTTCTCTTGCTTTAACAGATTTTGTTTTTCATTAGGTATTACTCACCAAATAATGTTTGTTCAATTGGTGGGGAGAACTCCGTGCACTCCCCTTGTTAATGCTTATAAGACTATTTAGGATGTGTTATCTTATTTGATGATTCTCTAACCAAATTCCCATGCCCATGTGGGAGTCAAACTCACTAATACAAATTGTCCAAGATTAATAAGGCAAAATTATAATGAAAAAGGAATAATCCTTAGCTAGATTAAATAATGTTCTTATTAATTAATTAGAAGAGTTTACCTTATTTCACTTTAAGCGATTAACAAACATATTTGAGTTCATTTAATATTCATGAACATACAATGTGTTAAATGTTTTAGTGGTTGATGAGTCAGAAGGACTTTTGGGTTTTATATACTGTGATTTTTATGAACGAACTGGTAAACCCAACCAAGATTGTCATTTCACTATACGTGGTGGAAGAAGATTGTCAGATGGCTCTTATCAAGTAAGTTTACTTTTAATTCTTTATTTTTTTTTTTTTTTTACTCCTGCATACTGTTTCTCTTAATTGTTTTTCAAGGTACCTATTGTTGTGGTTATGTTAAACATGCCCCTTCCAAGATGGTCAGTTCCTAGTCTCCTAACACCTTCCATGGTAGACAATCTATTCCATGAAATGGGACATGCAATGCATTCCATGTTGGCTCGTACAGAATATCAGCATGTATCTGGCACAAGATGCACAACTGATTTTGCTGAAGTTCCATCAGTCCTTATGGAGTATTTTGCCTCAGATCCAAGGGTAAGTATTACAAATTATTTTATAAACTACTTTCACTACTTCACTCTAGAAGCCAAATTTCTTTACTGAAATTTATTTTTCAGATTATACGCACTTTTGCCAAGCACTATAAAACAGAAGAACCTATGCCTGATAGTATGATTGAAAGACTATGTGTTTCTAAAGGTATTTTTGGAGCTTCAGAAATGCAAATTCAAGTATTTTATTCAATTTTGGACCAAGTTTATCATGGGAAATATCCTCTTCAAGGGACAACCACAGAAGTTTTAGCAGATATTCAAAACAAGTATTGCTCTATGCAATACATACAAGACACTGTAAGCAATCCCGTTTATTTGTTTTCACAAATTTCAAAATCTAAATTTGATTTCAAATGAATAGGTGACATTCATCTTCCATACTACTCTTCTCTTAATGGTAAACAAAAATAAAAATTGGATGAAATTAATTTTTGAGGTTGGGCAATGTTTATCAATATCAATATCATTGGACATGTAAAATGGATGACTCACATTAGAATATTTGGTGTAGTTATTTAATTTTCTATAGTCATCAGATTTTATTGAACATATGTGCCCATTCAGCATTTTATGACATATAAGGAAAATATATATTAAAAAAATTAAGGTTTCTTATGAAAATTTTTGGCTCACCAGCGCACGAAAAGGCCCAACTTCTGTCACATGGATATAATAGGTGGTTGTAATCTTGTTGCATTCACTGTCCTTGTGATTGTTTACAGATAACTACTTCTTTATTCAAGTTGCTACTCAATTGTCTCATGATGCTGAGTAGACACTAATGGAAATCGATACCCAGCAATAACAAGAACCCAACAAAGCTAGGAAAAACTAACAAAGGACTTCAGACGATTACTTAAGAAAACAGTTAAGAGAAACTTTCATACAGGCATTACAATGTCGCCAGACATTATGACAAAAGAAATCACAATCAACCTCATTGACATAGCCTTATAAATATGCTTTTGAACAATTAAAACCAAAACTTACACTCACTTTGCTAACAAAGAATGACGGGATATTCACTGAATAAATAAAATGAATATATACTTATTAAATGGACAAACATATTGGGACAATTGATGACATGACAACTAGTAATTATCATCTGATACTAAGGAACAGCGTGCTAAATGAACCTAACACTGAATAGAACACTGACAACATACCTTTGAAATAACCATGAAATAAGGAGATGTATAAACTCACTAAATAACAGGAAAGTACCTGGTTTCATAAAAATGGGGTACCTATAAAAATATTTAAAATTATATGTAATATACTGCTAAACTCATTGAAGATGTATATATAAGATTTTTTGCAGGTTATTTCTCACAAAAACCTTAATCTCAAAATTAATTTCCTTACCAAAGCCAAGAATGATACCTGTGTTGTAAAGCCTATAAGTATAATTTCAACAGCAGGAAAAATACTTAAAAAAATATTATGTAGACATTTGACACATTATCTATAAAATAACAAATTATTGCATACAAACAAATTCAGCTTCACACCACAAACAACTTCCACTGATGCTTTACAATAAACACATTCAATTATCAAGACACCAATAGACAAAAATGAGCACACTGTTCTTTATTATTTTTAAGGCTATTAATCTCTGATCTCTCTGTATTTTCCTTAAATTGTATTGATGCTGCACTCTTGAATACCATACAGTTATTGTGTGTCATAATTGGATCGAATGCAACTGCACATAATGCCAAATATTATTTTCAACACACCTTTGTTACGGGATATGCAAATACGTTCTGTGAAGACATTATCAATTAGAATTTTACATTCTTGACTCTGAAATGTTTATTTGATCTATACCATACTCGATATTTAATCGTTTCATTGAACACTATAGATCATATTCACTAATGGCTGAAACAGACTAGGAAAGTATTTAGAGGGGTGGAAATTGAATATTCAAAATTTCTCCATTATTGTGATTCTGATCAAAAACTGTCAATATGCTCTACAATTGTAATATACATTTTTTGATAACTCAAATTTTAAGCGAGTTATTCATAGTTTTTTTTATGTACAGCCTTCAGTACCTACTGACACTGCTACTCATCGGATTTTTACTTAGAAAATAGATTATATCAGC
Organism: Riptortus pedestris; assembly: GCA_019009955.1. Classification (NCBI taxonomy): domain Eukaryota; kingdom Metazoa; phylum Arthropoda; class Insecta; order Hemiptera; family Alydidae; genus Riptortus; species Riptortus pedestris. The sequence goes on from CM032231.1 coordinate 30,864,565, forward strand.
ATATCATATTCCAGTATGTGGGAAATCTGCTAAGTTTACGCAACCCCTGCATGACAGACTTTTTATTTCCTATGTCAGATAGATGGACATATAAAGAGATTTTTCAAAAGTAGCATCATGAGTACAACCTGAATAGCTTAAAAGTATTAATATTTACCACAATTATCAACCAAATTCCAGCCTCTGAATTGTGCTTTCTGCATCTGACGAGATATTGAAAAGATTACATTAAGCTCAATGTATAAACTTGCTGGTTTCGAAAGCCATAATGCGAATTCTGGTTAATAAATATAATTGAGTTAAATTAATTTATTATTCATCACAATAACTGCCACAGTACTTTTCGGATTCCGATCCAAGAAGCCAAATCAATTTAATCATATTATATTATTAAAAATACTGATTATGATTCGAAACAACCATTAAAATGTTTACAGGATTTTTTTTGTAGATAAAAGGTCCTACAAATTATTTCATAGTTGGCGAACTCACTCATAGCAAGTCAAGAAACTACTAGATAACTTGTATTGGGCATCCAAGAAGAGCACTAATACGAGTTATCTCGTGGGCAGTCAATGTGTTAAATAAGAAATATATTTTTATTTATTTTTTTTTGTTTTAGGCTTGGCAACTAAGATTCTCACACTTGGTAGGCTATGGCGCTAAATATTACTCATATCTGATGAGTAGAGCTGTAGCTTCTACAATTTGGCAACAGATGTTTTCAAAAGATCCAACTAACCGCTTACAGGGAGAACGATATAGAAAAGAATGCCTTATACACGGTGGTGGTAAACCTCCCAAAGAATTAATTCAAGACTACCTCCAAGTACCTCTCACTCCAAAATTCCTTACTTCATCCTTAATCAAAGACATAGAAAATCGTTCTCTTGTAATGTAATCTGACTTGTTAAAATTATTAAAATGTTTGTACATAGATGTATTTATTTTATTCTAGAAAATGAATGATAATTCTAAAGAATATAATTGAATGAATAAATTATGTGACTGTTATTATTTTATTATTACAGTCGTCTCCTTTAGAGTACTGTACACAGTGGTTTCAAACAATTTTTTTCTAATGCTTTTCTTCATAAATTAAGGGCTAGAACAATTTGTTGGCTCTACTCTGTGCACAGGTACATATGTTACATATATGACGTCAAGTTGACATACTAATCTCTATTTCTTTCTTAGCAATTGCCACATGTGAACAATTTTACAAACATGAAAATATGAGACACTAAGTAATGCAAAAACTAAAAGAGAAATAGCATATGTTGGGGTGTAGATGAACTGAAGGCTTGAGTGTGAAAATGCAAATATCTGTATTAATTTTTAGCAGATTTCCCTTAAGGGAAATCAGCTATTGAGGTCGTACTCATGATGCGAGTTTCGAAAAATTTCTTCAAATGTCCATCGATCCTACCCAGGAGATGACCAAAATGAGGTCCGTTCAAAATTATATATATCTATATCTATATATATATATATATATATATATATATATATATTTGTCTGTTAACGCTCTAGCGGTCGCAATTATTGTTTAATCGTTACGAAACTCGATAATTAGTCGTTTTATGTAAAAAGAAAGATCAAGTTCGTTAATGGCTCAAATCGGACCAGGAGGAGGGAGGGGGTTTAGAGGGGGGGATTTTTGAAAATTCAAAATATCTCCGTTATTATGCGTCAGATCGAAAAATTGTATAGAATAAATCTTATTGCAAATTCAATTTACTATAAATATTGTTCTATACATTTATTCTGTATCTTGAATATTAACCAAGATATTTGCCTTTGTATTCTGCGTGTGGTCGCCAGTAGGCTATGTTCGGACTTTCCGCCGAGAGCTCTGGCGGCCGTTTCCATAACTATTTGTCCCTCGTGAATAGGTATAGAGGTTAGGTTAACTGTTTTTTGGGGCTAGAAACTACTGGGTTATTACCCCCTAAATAATGTTTTAGGTTTAGAGGTTTCTTACTACTACAGTTGTTATTAGGCAGATTTCTCTATTGTAAAACTTCACGTGGGAAATCTGCTTAGTTTACGCAGCCCCTGCGTGACGGACTTTTTTTGAATTACGATTTAAATGCATCAAACAACAATTATAAAGTCTTATATATCAACAATATTGTATATATAAAAATTGCTATCTAACATAACCACAGATATTTAAAGAATCTACATTTCATACTTTCTCTGTGCTCCCTCTCCCCTTCTAAAAAATGAAATAAAAATTGCATACACTGTAATGTTAACAGATATTACGAGTATATATATACACACAAACAAACTCATTAACAAAGTAATGACTACAATGCCATTGTTTGCAATTTTTATCTCGTGCTATTATAAAACTAACCATTTCATGTCTTGCTTAAGTTTTTAAATTGCATAAAAATCCTATATCACATTGTGTTTTGTTCCTGCTCATGGAAAACCTACTTAGTTTATGCAGCCTCTGCATGTGGAAGTGCCTGATTGATCCTTTATCATTCTTAATCTAATGGAATACAGTATGGCTGAATTTCACTTCGGCTTAAATATATTATTGCATCCATTATTACTTATTAAAATCAAAGTTAGTTATTTGAGTAAAATCCAAAAAATTTAAAACTGTCTTTTTAACCTTATACTACTTGTGAGATCAGTCTCTATTGAGAAGCCTTAGATACCTGCTTGGTTACCTAGTAAACCCTACAATATATTTTAAGCAGCCTGTTGGGATCCATTCTTTATTGGCCCAACCACCAGAGTATGCACTTCTAATGTCACAGATAATATCAGATCCATCATTACATTGTAATTGTACTACTTCTGACCCTCCATCTTTTTCTCTAACAGATTTACATATCTTTCTTAGGATTCTTTTCACTCAAATTTTAATATATATCCTGTATTCCTTGTTAAGTATACATGTTACTGCTGTGTATACCAGTTTTCCAATAAAGATATTTAATACAGAGAAATTAAAGTATTTATGTGTTCCTATTCTATTACTCTCTGTTATAATTGGTGGGTAAGGTTTAAAGTAGTTTTTGCAAGCCAGTGACACCAAGGTTCCTATGACATAATCTATAAAGAAAAGTCCATCACGCAGGGGCTGCGTAAACTAAGCAGATTTCCCTCATGAAGTTTAGTAATAGATAAATCTACATACTGCTAACACAACACCACCGTGAATATGAAGTGAATAAATACAAACGGAAATAAGAAATGAACTGAAGTCACTTTCAATAACCTGCCGACAGGAAGTGTTTGAAATGTAAACAAACAGATCTGCCAGCCTCACACTGGAAAGAAAAACAATTCCTGAAATATATTAGAATATAACATATTTATTTTATTGAGAACTATTTACTATATCTAGTACTGTAATTAATAATGAGTCAGAATAACTGTTATCTCAATCAATCAAATTTTAGTAATCTAAGACCTTAAGACAGGGGGGGGGGGGATGTCATCAGGACATATTTGCATGCACCTCTTATAATAAAGGTCTCTTAAATACAATATTTGATATTTAAGCTTCAAATAATGTAGTTTATTATATAATAGAATATTGTTTATGTAAAATGAGTAGAAGTGGGGGTTTTGCTTAATATTCAAAATAGTGAATAAATGTATATAACAATAATTATAGAACATTTAATTTGCAATAAGATTGGTTCTATATAATATTTCAATCCGACGTATAGCAACGGAGAAATTTTGAAAAAACTCCCTATTAACCACCCCCCCCCCTCCTCCTGGTCCGATTTGAGCCATTAACGAACTTGATCTTTCTTTTTACATAAAACGACTAAATATCGAGTTTCGTAACGATTAAACAATAATTGCGGCCGCTAGAGCGGTAACAGACATATATATGTAAACAAAACAAGGAAGGTTACTATAACCCTAGTCATAGTGCAATAAGAATGTATACTAGTCTATAAACCTATTTAGTCTTGGTAAGTAATAATAAGGAAAACACACCCTTTTATAACAATGTATAACACCAATGTGCAATATTATAATGTAGTACATGTAATTTTTACAGCCCTGAGGAAGAGAAAATAAAAATTCTCGAAATATTGGCATAAACTAAGATTCATTTCACCAACATTGACCAAAGCTCCGAAAAGAACAACACACCACATATAAATACAACCTGGTCGAAAACATCAGCACAAATATATATATATATATATATATATATATATATATATATATATATATATATATATATACTAGCTCAGATACCCGGCTTCGCTCGGGAATTCATTTGAGGCTGAATGGTGAGTGTATTTTTTTGGCAAGGCTTAACTTTGCACAATATTTTGACATTTACCCGTTCCAGTGTTTAGGGTTAATACCCGTTGTTGGCATTTGTTAATAATAAAATTATTTTTTTATGTAAGACTTCACTGCCCTGCATATTGTCATATTTCCTGTCTCCTGTGCATTATGCATAGATTTGAATTATTAAGGAGAAAATATTGACATACATTTGAATTAATTTTTTCAGGTGAGGTACCTGATAGTTCATATTGAAAAGAAGTGTTGAGCAAATTTCTCTAAATAACAAAATAAACAACTTTTGTTATGTGCATATTTGCCGAAACCCCAATAGGAAATCATTATTATTAATTTCAGGCCTCCTTATAACCCCCACTCATGCCCCTCCCTAGAAATATTAGTATGGCTTATTATAAGGAAGGCGTTAGTGCTAATACACATACTGAGTGTTTTATTTAGTTCGGTTGAGTCTTTTGTGCCAAATAAAATTGTTGCGTCCCGCTATAATTTTTAGCGTATAACGCCTTTATACTTCGGTATACGATGATAGTGTATATAAAAAAAAAAGTTTCTCTAAATAACAAAATAAACAACTTTTGTTATGTGAATATTTGCCGAAAATGCAATAGGAAACGAAATATCACTATTATTAATATCAGGTCTTCGTTATAACCCCCACTCCTGCCCGTCCCTAGAAATGTTAGTATAGCTTATTATAATGAAGGCGTTAGTACTAATTCACATACCGAGTTTGGTTTAATTCGGTTGAGTCTTTAGTGCCAAATAAAATTGTGGACTCCCGCTTTAGTTTATAGCGAATAACTCATTTATGCTTCCGTATACGGTAAAAGTGCATATAACAAAAGTTACTCTATATAACAAAATAAACAACTTTTGTTATGTGCATATTTGCTGAAAAAGCAATATGAAACGAAATATCGCTATTTTTAATTTCAGGACTCCCTTATAACCCCCAGTCCTGCCCGTCCCTAGAAATGTTAGTATGGCTTATTATAAGGAAATCGTTAGTATTAATTCACATAGCAAGTTTGGTTTAGTCTTTTGTGCCAAATAAAATTGTGGACTCTCGCAATAGTTTTTAGCGTATAACTCATTTATACTTCCGTATACGGCAAAAGTGCATATAACAAAAGTTACTCTAAATTACAAAATAAACAACTTTTGTTATGTGCATATTTGCTGAAAAAGTAATAGGAAACGAAATATCGCTATTTTTAATTTCAGGCCTCCCTTATAACCCCCACTCCTGTTCGTCTTAGAGAATATTAATATAGCCTAAAGTCTAAGTTGGGCTAGTAGTAATATATATACCAAGTTTCATAAAATTCGGTTCAGCCGTTTATGCGTGAAAAGGTAACAAACAAACAGACACCAAAGAAACAAAATGCAGTTATGGTGTCTATGACATGTGAAACGAAAAGTTATCGTGAAATTTCGCAAAAAAAATCAATGTACAGACAGAGGTTACAATTTTATATATATATTATATATATACAGTTTTGAACTGACCTCATTTTTGTCATCTCCTAGGTAGGATCAGTGGACATTTGAAGAAAAATTTCGAAAATTGCGTCATGAGTACGACCTCAACAGCTGATTTCCCTTAAGGGAAATCTGCTAAAAGGACATTTGAATTATCAAACTGATAAGCTAGAGAAGGTCTACTGACTGAGATATCTCCATCAACTTCACAGACTAAGGCTACCAAAAATTAATTCAACACCGTTTTGATATGTCTCCTCATAAATTTGCTAAATGGAGAATAAGTGATCCGTCCTGGGCGAAAACCAATAGGGTACTGTTGCCATACTTTTCCATTAACTGATGATTGAGTACAGCTGTAAAGTGCTTTCAATGCGGGAGCTCCATCTTCAACACAAACAATTGTAAACAAATACCAACAGTAAGGTGAGGGTAAAAGTATTAGAAATTTAGATTAATCACCTCAGATTAGTCATTGCGGATATAATTTCTCCCCATCCTGCTACATTAACTTGGGAGGTGATTTAAAATCAGAATTCATTTTAGTTGAATTACTAATATTTATAATGTATTAAGAATTTGAGGTAGCTGGTCAAAATTTATTTGTATTATTTACACAATATACATAATAAAAAGTTTGTAATCTTGCTAAAATTTACAGACTGTTATATATACAGACACTATGCACACACACACACGTACACATAATACTCTTGACTCAAGAATTCCTGAATAAGTATATATCCTGTAATTTTCAAGTCAAGAATAATATTCAAAGAAAATTAATTTGAGAAATTCAAATAAAAAACAAAAAGGAAAAGGATAAAACGCTGCCACTAAATTTTCTCATTATATGATTACAAAGTCAGTTAAATTAAGAGTAATCGATTTCGTAGATGCATACATATGTATGTATATGTGTGTATATATATATATATATATATATATATATATATATATATATATATATAAACAAATTGAGTTTGAATTAATCCATAGCAAAGTTTTTTTCCAAAATTGAGGGTTTATTTTACAACAATAGTTTTAAATATATTATTCAAAGTATTGCCCATCATTAGTCACTCACTACCTTTTTCCATTTTGCTGGTACATGCAGATTCCTCAGGGGAAGAAATTTGTCTTTGGAGGCCATTCATGAGTCGACCCATTTTTAGCAATTCATAACAAGCGAAGCATAGCTCAGAAAGGCCATCGATCGACAGGTGGGCAATCTGAAACAGCGATATCTGGAGAATACGGCAGGTGGAGTATGACCTCACATTTGGCAATTTCTAGGAGCGTATTAACAGTTTTTGTGATATGGCCAAGCATTGTCATGGAGGAATATATTATGTTGTGTTTATCACCATATTCCGGTGATTTTCCCTTTAATGTACGGGGAGGGGGGGTTAATTAATCACCGTAACGTTCCCCTGTGATCATTTTATTTGGTCTGAGCAGCTCATAGTATATCACACCATGCTGATGCCATAAAATACAGAGCATTAGCTTGGTTCTGTGGATATTTGATATCAGTGTTGATGTTGATGGTTGGCCAGGCTTAGCCCATGACTGTCTCATTGGGATTGTCATAATTGATCCACTTTTCATGCCCAGTACAATTTGATGCGAAAATCCCTTCTTTTTCTGCCATTCCAGGAACTTTGCACAGATAAAAAAACACCTTTTCACGTCTCGTTTTGAATTCATATGGAACCCAATTTTCCTGATTTTGAAACATTCCCATGGGTTTCAGGCATTTGCAGAATACTGAAAGCCTACTTTTAATGATTCAGGCAAATCTTAAAGCGTTTTTATCTGTGAATTTTGTTGGGTGCTCAGGTCATTCCTTGTCTTCCAGCTCACTAAATTTAAACCAAGCAAACTACTTCCTTTTGACACGTTTGCTCAGCTAGAGCATGCTCTTCATAAACATCCACTAAATGTTAAAGTAATTAATGAAGAAGAACTCCTCATAAAAACAATTAGTTATTTATGCTTCAACCGAATGACTCACTTAAAACTAAGCCCCAGGGACATTACGTACGTGGAAGAGGAGTCATGCCATCAATTGGAAAAACCTCACTAGCAGCCACCATTTATGAGAAAACACTACAAACTAATTCAAACACCCAATATATACACACAGACGCATACACTCACAAGTATTATAAATTTACAGTGCAAATTTACCCAAACTAGTCTCAATTAAATCAATTAACAGAAAGATAATCTCTTCTTAATCTTGAATGAAATATTTTAAAACAGAAATAGACAGATAATTTTTCTCCAAGTTTGTCTATTTGTATGCCCCTTAAAGACTTCTTAATTTTGCTGAGGCATTATTTAAAATGATGTTTACGACTGAAAATGCTTTCCACTAAAAAAAAAAAAAAATAAAACTAAATATTAACAACTAATGGAAGTCTAACAACAGCCTGCATCAGTTACTTATTTCTTAACAATAATGTTTCTGTTGGATTAAAAAAACAACATAAAATAAAAAATTGGAACAAAAATTGTAATAATATATTTTTGTAAAATATAATACTACACTATTTTCTTTTCAATTATCACACAACATTCACAGTAACAAAATAAAAAATAGATTTTTATCTTTACATTCTTATGAATACTTTCATTTTCAAATACCTTTGAGAATAATTTCCTGACATAATATAGATTTGAATGAAACTTTAACAAAATATAATTTGTAACTTAAAACATTTTAAACAATAAATGTATAAACAGTGAAAATTAAATCAATAAAGTGGGCATTATTAATCATTTATCTTATAAATATAACAAATACAACTTCATTAGAGAAAAAGGTAACAAACAAAAAGGGGAAGAGAAAAAGGAAAACATTTTCTATGTAAACCATAAAAGGAACTGCAATATGAATAACACAAGCTATTATACTAGTAAAAAAAACAACAAATACTCGCACATTGTTTTATACTAGCTAATCTGTGTTCTTGTATATTATAATCTCAAAAATATAATTGTGACAAATTTTTGATTAATTTTAAATTTTGGATTTCATGAAATAAATAAAAAGAAAATATCACAATAAAAATAATATATTTCAGTTATTTAAAAGTAGTGTTCATTTATATCATGTGATATTCAAAAATAATTTTTATTTTTTTAAAGACTAGTTACCACAACGAATCTAAAATATATAAATATAAAAAAATTATATATTTTTTAATCAACAGACAGGGGAGCTCACAAAAAACAATAATAAAATATTGGAAAAATAAAGGAAGTCTATCTAAGAGAATCCAAATTAGTATAAAATTTGAATATAATACTAGAATCAACAGAAGAATAAAAGAGGTTTCTTCGGGGATATAAGTTAAAGTTAAAATAATGAATTACAACTTATGGTTATTAATATAGAAGATGACTGATCTCAGAGGCAGTAAAATCCTTAATATATTCATAACAAACAATATATCCATGAATCTGATAATAATCACTTATTCATGTCTATCCAAAATAGTTCGATGATACCATTTCACTATAAGGCAAACTGTAGGAGCATAAAAGAAAAATGAATAAAATTCTAGACTTGACACAATTATTACTTCCTTAATTTCAAATATAGTATCCAAACTTGATTCAGATCCCTACTGCACTTCCTTTCTGTCTTTTAAATTTATTCTGGAAGATTCTTAAAATACTGCTCAGTTCTCAATAATCAATGGAAATTATTATTATTTTTCAAAATGTGTTTTTATCACATAGCTCATCTGATATGCTTGGAGAAAGCATCTTTTCCTCAAATCAAAGATTCAAACCAATTAAACAGCTTGTCTGCTGAATCAATCCACTCCAATTTTAGTTTCAAAATCATATGATTGCTTCAATAAATGTAAAATACTGGGAATACAAATTGATAAAGGAAACTATTAAATTCTTTACTTTTCATAGTATGAATTCATGACAAGAATGAATTTGTCATAACCAGAACCAAAAACAACTAAAATTTTACTTCTACAAAAGTAGGGCAAACTACAGACAGACAAAGTTAAACTGCTAAGTCCCATTCCAATTTCCTTTCCATATATCGTATAGGATTTAAAAATGACACCAATCTTATCCTTCAATTGAGACTCAAGGGTGAACAGAAAAGAAGTACATTGATAGGATTATACTGAAAGTTAAAATTTTATGAAATTTGTAGTTATTCATTAGAATAAGTCAAAAGTTAAGGCAACTTCAAGGTACTTTCCAAGCCTTACTCGATTATGTGGACATATCTCTTTTAAAGAAGGAAATAACCTTTGTAAGGCCATGTCCTAATTTTTAAGATAGTAAAGAAATCCATGAAAATAAACTGCAATTAAGGAAGTATTTTTGTAAATTAAATAATGTACTCAAATTCCTCGCATATATTTTTTTTACCCAAATCGAATATTCAATTATATTCTGGCGTTTAATATGTATTTGAGAAGGCCATGCTTTTACAAAGTTAAAAATAAATAAAACAAAAAATATATTCAAGCTTATAAATATCAATATATCCAGCTTGTAATAAGCAATCAACAACCTAATATTTACCAATATTTACAATATATTCCTACATATTTTATTCACATTATTTCTCAACATTTTAGATTTAAATAAAAGACGCTTTTCACATAATAAATTTCCTATTTACTAAAACAGTCCTGCGCTCCAAAGGAAACCCACATGTGAAAACAGTTTTCTATACAATCACAATTTATAGTTTACAATATTAACATTGGTTGCCATGTCACGTAGCTACTTAAATAGTAAAAAAACAAAAAAAAACAAATAGCAGTTCGTTAAACGAAGTAGCTTTAAAAATGAATAATATATATTCTGAAGACTGTACAGACTGAGACCATCACACTTAGAATACAACTATGCCATGTAATTATATTGGTTTGGATTGTCTTTGTCTCTCTCCATATAGTCTCTATCTATAAGAGATTCTATCCTTTTCTTTAGGTCAGCAGGCTGAAATAAAAATTAAAACATATAAAATGTACTGATGAATTTAAGCGAATATGTATGTTCAAACCTGAGAATATTAGTATAACCTAAGGTCTAAGTTGGGTTAGTAATAAAACATGTACATAACAAACATTTTTTGTTTTGTTATTTAAAGTAATGTTTGTTATATACACTTCTGATGTATACCGAAGTATAAAATAGCTAAACGCTAACAACTGCAACGGAAGTCGACAATTTTATTAGGCACAAATGACAGAACCATATGCAACAAAACTCGGTATTTGAATTAGCATTTTCCTCAAAACTCCTAACCTTATACCATAGTGATCGATTTAAGCTATTCCCTTTTAATGATTACTTTAATGTTAACAGTGCATGAATAATGCTCTCATTTTAATACTGGGAGGTTTTGAAGTGAAGGGCACTGATAAAACTCTCAATTTATACACAGGTTTGTATCAGCCATACATAATGGAAATGCACAGATTAAGTTATAATCACTTCTGCCCCATCCCTCCTGATCTCACATTGGTTTATGCTTATACTTTTATTGTAGTATTGCAGTGTTATTATCAGAAATGTGAATTTATTTAATTCTCATAAATAAATAATTTAAACGGATCAACATTGGGAGTGGAGGGGGCTGAAAGTGCCGGGAAGATACTATCCATGATTATGAATTATATGGTCTATGATGTTTTGAAAAAATGATACACAGGAGAAGGGAAAAATAAAAATATTGTGGATAGTGAAGCCTCACATAGAAAAAACCTATATTATTAAAATATCCCGAGGAACACCAGGTACCTTAGCTAATAAATATATATATATCATGTTGAGCACCACGTGCCCACTGATGGATATTATTGAATCTTGTTGACGGGATGTGGCCACCCTTGGGCATGTTTTAGATATATTTAGCACTGATAAACCTTAGACTTGATCCCAGAATGTAACTTTATTTAATGGACTTAAAATTTTGTGTCACTCACGGAATGCCCACCAGTGAGCACATCGCAATCAACGTGTTAAATATATATAGGGGGAAAAAGATGTAGTCTTCCGACATTCAATTTTAAAATGCAGGAAGACTACATCTTTCTTTTCCCTAATTACTGGATAACCCTCTCTTCCTCCTCTTCGCCCTCAAAGATATTCTTGGGTATGCATAGAGCTCTTTTATTTTAATTTACGGGAGGATTTCAAGTGAGGAGACATTTTTTTATTTTAATAGAAAAACTTATATCCCTCCCATTGTAAAGTTTGTATCTATTGAATTTTGAAGGGAGTACACAAACTTATTCTTATCACATCTGGCACTACATCCTGACCTCATACTGGTTTATGCTTACATGTCATTTTATGTTTTTCATTTTATAACACTGGCCTTCAAAATGTGATTTTCTTTATTTTTCATAAATAAACAATTTAAAAATATGAACTCTGGATGAGGTGAAAGACTTGGGGATGTGTAACCAGTTAATTCTACTATTGTCTGGTAATCTGATAGATTTCACTGGACATATTATGTACCTTTACGGATATAATATTAATACCCCTTAATTACAAAAGAGTATATTTTAATAATATTTATTCGGTACATAAAGAAGGTAGTAGATCATAAAAGTAAATACTGGTAGGAAATATAAATAAATTGTGAAAAGGATAGCTTTGCAATGAATCACACACACATTCGTTATTCAGTCTAAATATTTCCCAACAAATGAATCATATTCACTGTAATGAAACATTTTGTTGATGGTGTTGTGAATGATGAATAAAGATTGATTAGGAATTCATTTTCATTATTCTTTAAGTCTCTAATAAATTCCATAACTTTCCTAATGTTATCAGACACATTGGAAAAAACATGTCAACAAGGGAGTCGAAAAATAGAAACTTTTGTGCAAAGTGAAACCTAGGGGGAAAAATACCATCATTATTCAGTCAAGACTTCCTGTACCTTAGTTAGTCCCTCTAAATTTATATAAAACTCTTGAAGAGGCTTCATACAGAATGTAAAACAATAGAGTAAAAATTTTTCAGTGAAAATGATTTATATATTTCCTCTTTTGACCATTCGCCATTTTACTTTTCAATGAAGATTGGATTGTGGTGATTTTTCAAAGGCAAGAAATAATGGTTATCTACAATCAATTGCTTCTATCATATAAAAAAAGGCAATTTGAAGGATAAAGAGAATTATTTTTTTTATTTATTAAGGAAGTAAAAAAAAAATTAAGACTTAGGTACAAATCAGAATTACCTTAACAGGAAACTTCAGTTGATTATAAAGCTCACTAATAAGAAGATTATGACTGAGGGTTTTCCTCATTTTCATTATCCTAACAATTGCAGCATCTATTTGGTATTGTCTATCTTGGAACACTCTTTCTTCTGTTGCCTTTTGCTCTTCATTCTAAAAATAAAAAATTGAGGTATTATTTTCAATTCAAATTATACTCGAAATAAATCAATTGATTAAAATAGTAACATACATTTACAAAAAATTTTTATTTTTAAAAAGCCAGTTAACGAGGTAAGGTAAGCAGATTTTTTACCTGCTAAAATGCCACATATTTGATATCCCACATTCTATTCTCTATTTTCCCCAAAATAAGAACCCTATATAAGCAGGACTTGAAATTTAATTTTTTTTGTTATTCACTACTAATTCTAATGCCCTTTTTTATTTGTCATAAATATACCTACAAATGATGACGAAAAAAATTAATCCAAATGAGATATTAACAACTTTGTTATTCGGCATTCTTAGGATGGCCCAACAACATGTTTTGTAAACAGTCTACATTTTTTACTGCCTCTTCAAAAATTTAAATGGCGACTTTTATTGATAAAAATTTCAACTAGATTACTACTAAATAAACCTGCAGTAAAGAGAACTATGATGAAGCTAAAAATTACAATATAGCTCAATTTGTCCGAGTGTTGTATTTTAACTTTCAAAAAGTATCTATATCTCAATTGTTGGATCCAACTTGGCTAATATATGATATATGATAAACCAAACATTTACATTTTATTAAAATAGGTTAGAAATCTACAATACAATAATTCTAAATAATAATGCAAAACATGTGAATATTTACCGTTTCCTTCATCTGAATCTGGTTAATTTTTATCCTAAAAAGTTTGTTAGTAAAGTCCGCATTGAAATTGAATTTATCTCCATCCTCTACATCTCTACCTCTAGGATTTTTCGCAAGGACTCTTGCTCTCCCACATGCCAGTGACTGTAAAGTTCTTCTTAACTCACCATCCTAAAATTTACAATAACATAAAAATGATATTAAACATAATAAATTTACATCTCATTAAAAATGAACATTAGTGTCAAGAAAACGTAGTACTTGAAGAAATTCAAAATACCAATTATCGTTTTTTAATTTTTAATTCTTCAGTTTTATTAAGTTTTTCAGTTTTTTTCGTCAAAAACTATTTGATATGAGAAAATATAAAAATCAAAATGACTTCTTATTTCTGCTTAACACTGAAATTTATTTTATTATATTTAGCAAAAATTTACTAATATAAATTTCTTAGAAAATAAAATACCCTCAAAACTAAATGTTCTAGTTTTTAAATAACAAATTCTACTTTTCTTTACAAAAAGTTATGAAATTATCATCTGTCTTATTATCTGTCTACATATGACTGAATTCCTTGACCTTTGATTTTACACATCAAAAAAGGATGACCACTGTTGACTGAAAATATACTATTGCCCGATAAATGTTGTATTCATTAGCTTGAGAAAGCAAAAACATAAATATCTAGGAATGAAACAGCCTAAGAATGCAACTTAAAAATAGCCTGAAAGGAACTAAAAATTATATTTATCAAACATTTGTGACTTATTCTAAACAGGCACATTAAGAGGCAAATTTAAAATAAAAGCTAACACATTGGCCAACCTGTTATTACTTCATAGTTTTGAAATAATTACTTGGTCGGACACAGCTTTACATGATAATCATAAGGGCAGAAATGACAAAAACGTGCAGCATCACTTGATATCCTCAACGTCTAGACGGTATTTCTCCAGAAATCAAGGTGTATGAAGTATCATTATCAAGAACTTATGTCCTTCTCAAGAAGATAATCTTTGGAACTACATTAGACTAAGTGAGAACCTAAAATTGAAAATTAATAATGGTCTTCTGATAGAATAGAGAAATAAACACAGACTTCATTAGAGAATGCCAATGGAGGTTCATGACCGTTATTGCTGTTGGCTGCCTGAGTCCGGGAATAGATATGAAAATTTCTGTAGCAATGTTAATGTCTGTGTGGCTATTTTTTTTTTTAGAAACAAGGGATTTGCAATGTCTAGCCAAAACCAAAAAACTAAAGAAGGTATATGTTCCTACCAATATAGACTTTGCATAAATTATCAAGGTTTATTATTAGGGTTCTTATGTGAATTGAAAAATTAAATACACAAACTTAACATTTTTATCACTACACAATTTATTAGATGATAAATACTTTTATTACACACTTGATAAATTATTTTTCAATACTGACCACAATATGCACTATTAAATTCAGGTTCTTATTACACAGTACAATCACTGAATCACTGATATTTAACTAAAAACTGCACTGCCAGGTGAGCTGGCAGAGTTTTAAATGCAGACGTCAGTTCTAGTAGGTTCCAATCCCCAACTTGCGCGAGGTCAGAGACTTTTTTTTTGTGACATGTAGAGCCGGGTTTGTCCCCTAGAAGGTTCTAGATTCCCGCCCTGGCTCCGTCTACACCTATTTTTTGCAGGGATGTCCTCATTTTTTGTTGTACTTCTTAAATACGTGATTAAATATATGTAATTTTTAAGAAGCAACAAAACTCCTCAAGTAGACCAATGAATACATATTTCACAACAATATTTTACCAAGAAAATTAGGAAGTACCAAGATGGAACTAACAAAACAAAATAACTTTACAAACTAGATTCATTTTGTCACGGCAATCAGTATATCAACAAATACCAAAAAGCCCAGTTACTCCATGATTTAACCCATTTTATCCCACTGCCCCAAAAACTTTATAATGTATGTAACTATGATTAGTAATACAAAATTTATCAAAACTCTGTAATTTATGGGATTTATTACATGTTATATTGGATGCCCATTTTTTGGGGCAGTGGGAACGGCCGGGTCCATTTATCTAAACATCATTTTTTTACTTTATTTTTCAAATATACACAGCTGAAGTAGCTTTTTCACTAATTGAACTTAGTGATGATTCATTTAGAGCAGCAGTGTACATTGAGGGGCCCACTCATGTAATCTTGGAGGGGGGTACGTACATGTAAGTTGGCGAAAAATTTACTGTGAGGAAAGTAAAGATACCCACAATGAGGCTGTCTCAAATTGCATTTCCCGCAATCAATTTGATGAAATATTTTCACGTTTGTGAGAATAATAATCTAGCCGAAGGTTGGGTCACTTTTCAGGCGTAAATTATAATAAACAAAAGTCCGTCACACAGGGGCTGCGTTAACTAAGCGGATATCCCACGTGAAATTATACAATAGAGAAATTCCACGAAAGCCGAGCAGTTAATGAAACGGCCGAACTAGCTTTTGGCGGGAAAGTCACTTTGTCCGTTAGCTGCCCAGATTTCATAAAAATGCAAATATCTCGGTTAATATTCAAGATAGAGAATAAATATATATAACAATACTAGCTCAGATACCCGGCTTCGCTCGGGAATTCATTTGAGGCTGAATGTTGATGGTATTTTTTTGGCAAGGCTTTATTTTGCACAATATTTTGACATTTACCCGTCCCAGTGTTTAGGGTTAATACCCGTCGTTTCTGTGGATTTGTTAATAATAAAATTAATTTTTTATGTAAGACTTCACTGTCCTCCATATTGTCATATTTCCCGCTTCCTGTGCATTATGCATAGATTTGAATTATTAAGGACTAAATATTAACATACATTTGAATTAATTTTTCCAGGTGAGGTACCTGGTAGTTCATATTGAAAAGAATTCTTGAGCAAATTTTTCTAAATAACAAAATAAACAACTTTTGTTATGTGCATATTTACCGAAACTACAATAGGAAACGAAATATCACTATTATTATTTTCAGGCCTCCCTTATAACCCCCACTCCTGCCTGTCCCTAGAAATAGTATGGCTTTTTATAAGGAAGGCGTTAGTGCTAATACACATACTGAGTGTTTTATTTAGTTCGGTTGAGTCTTTTGTGCCAAATAAAATTTTTCACTTCCGCTATAATTTTTAGCGTATATCTCGTTTATAATTCGGTATACGAAAAAAGTGTATATAACAAAAGTTACTCTAAATGGCAAAATAAACAACTTTTGTTATGTTCATATTTGCCGATAAACCAATAGGAAACGAAATATCGCTACTTTTAATTTCTGGCTTCCCTTAAAACCCCCACTCCTGCTCGTCCCTAGAAATGTTGGTATGGCTTCTTATAATGAAAGCGTTAGTGCTAATACACATACCGAGTTTTATTTATTTCGGTTGGTTCTTTTGTCCCAAATAATATTGTTGACTCCCGCTATAGTCATAAGCGTATAACTCATTTAAACTTCGGAATACGATGAAAGTGTTTATGACAAAAGTTACTCTAAATAACAAAATAAACAACTTTTGTTATGTACATATTTGCGAAAAAAACAATAGAAAACGAAAAATCACGACTTTTAATTTCAGGCCTCCCTTATAACCCCCACTCCTGTTCGTCTCAGAGAAAATTAATATAGCCTATCTCTCAAGTTGGACCAGACTCCTCACGGTGTGCCAATTTAATTTAAGATCGGTTAAGTAGTTTAGGAGTCCATCGCGGACAAACATCGTGACAGGAGATTTATATATATTAAGATTTATAGTAAATTTAATTTGCAATAGAATTGATTCTGTACAATTTTTTGATCTGACGTATAGTAACGGAGATATTCCGAATTTTCGAAAATCCTCCCCTTTAAACCCCCCCCCTCCCACTGGTCCGATTTCAGCCGTTAACGAACTTGATCTTTCCTTTTACATAAAACGACTAAATATCAAGTTTGGTAACAATCAAATGAAAATTGTGACCGCTAGAGCGGTAACAGACAAATAAATAAATAAATATATATATATATATATATATATATATATATATATATATATATATATATATGCAGTTTTGAACGGACCTCATTTTCGTCATCTACTAGGTAGGATCGATGGACATTTGAAGAAAAATTTCGAAAATTCCGTCATGAGTACAACCTCAATAGCTGATTTCCCTTAAGGGAAATCTGCTAAAACTTTTCAGGCACCTAAATGATAAATGGTTGAACTTTTATAACTATGAGGTTGATTTGACAATGGTGCCTTATTTCGGTCGGCATGGGGCAAAGCAACACATCTATGGAAAACTCATTAGATTAGGGTACAAGATGTGGTCATATACACCACTACGTTACTTGGTTCAGAGGGGGTCTTACCAATGTGCCAAAGCCTGAAAAACCCAACCTCACTCATTTAGCTTTTCAAGGATCTGTAATTCTTGACTACGGTCAAGAATTACAGACAATATGATTATGGTACTGGCAGTATAAGGAGTAAACAAACTGAGTATGTCATAATAATCAAGGAGAATTTGCTAAAAAAGAAGAACTGAGGCTCATATGACCAAATAACTAGAAAAAAAATGGGATTATAAGTTTGGTAAGATATCGTAACAATAATATGGTGATTCAGCTTCGACTCAGCATGGTGCCGAAACCGTGCAGTAGGCTAAAAGGTGCAATTTTGTAGAAAAAAAGAAGATACTAATAGACCAACAAGACATTGTAGCTCAGAACAATAAATGTATGGGCAGGTTAGTTGAAAATATGTCTAAGCCCAGAATAAACATCTGGTCAAAAAAATGGTATACACAATTTTTGAGATGCAATATTATTCAATGTGATGTAATTATGTATTACTATGGAAATAATAATGTTCTATTTGTAGTTTGTGAATAAAAATAATTTTTAAAAATGTTAATTCATTTATAATGGACCCGTACACCCTTCCATTCCCACTGCCCCAATTTTGGGGCAGGGGGCAAAACCTCCTCTAGGGGGTGTTTTTGAGCTGATACTTTGCATGCACACTACTATTGGGCTAATTTCATTGTGCACGGAGTTTAAACCTGAAATATTAATTTTTGAAAAGTTGGGATGAAATGGGTTAAATTTCCCTGAATGATTATTAGACTTATGCCAGAAAGTATTTTATGAGTTAGGGCAAGAATTATTTGCACTTTTTTAAACTGCCACTAAAAATAATAAAAAAAACTAGATTACATTAGTGCGGGAGGGTTACTAAATAAAATCCCTAGTCCTAACTTTAATAGAAAAAAGTGGTAGCTTGTAGTAAGTCATCCCAATCAGCCTTAGTTCCATAAATTATATTTTAATATTTATTTAATAATAAAAAAATTGAAATATCTCCATTATTATGACAGATTAAAAATTTTTACAGTACTAATGTTGTAAAACTATTACACTTGGTTGATGCTCTACACTCGGTGTTATATACATTTTTTCGTAATATTAAGCGAGTTATTGACACTTTCTTGTTTTCCGGCTAAAGTAAACCCCCAGTTCTACTTACCAAAGTTTTACTCAGTAATAGAGAAAATATGTTAAGATGAGATCAATATTGTGTCACCAACATTTGGGATTTGCTTTGTTAATGCAGCCCCTGATACACAACCTTTTATTTTGATGACAGTACAAGTGGCCTCAAATTTTTCACGAGAAAAGGGAATAAATAAGGACAAACTGCTGAAGGAACTTATAAAATAACTAAGACAGAAATGTTTTGTGTTGCTTCAAATATATACAACCAATGAAAATATTGTATTACAAAAACAAATATAAATCAGTAAGAAAAATAGGTACCTCAATATTTGTGGCAGCCTTAATATCTTCAAAAGTCATCTCATTACAATCATTAAATAAAAGTAGCACTAATCCCTGGAATAATGAAACTTGAAGTTCTTTCTTTCCCTAAAACAAAGATATATTTTGAAATTTATCTTTTAAATTTGAATTGACTCTTTATTTACTGACTAAGTATTCCTTTGTTGAAAATAAGGTTTTACATTTGGTAGGAGTATACAAATCCTTAGGAGTATAAAGAGCTGTCAAATGACTTTTCAATATATCAGACATGAGGCTACTGTGATAATACATTCAATTTTGACATGAAAATGCAAAAACTGAAATTAACTGGTTTTAAGGGATAATTCATCTTGTAATTTACTTCAACTTGTACTTTAAATAATTTAAATATATTTTGAAATCCTTGAACCGGAATCTGAATCTTCCTAGGGATACATCCAAATCTGAAATCTTAATAAATTCTGGTCTCTTCACTAGTTACAAGAAAAAATACAACACATTCCTGTTGATGAAGTAACATTTTAATAACTTTTTGACGGGCTTGAAGATGGTGCCATTGCATCGAAAGCGATTGCCAGCTGTACTCGACCATCAGCCAGTGACGACGGTCTCCACCAAAGCAACAATAACATCATACTCATTAACATGCATTTTAAGAGATGAAAAGACAAAAAAAAAATCAAACCTGATTAAATTCAGCTTTTAAGACGCAATGACCGAGAGTAGGCTGCCACTGCAATTTACGTCCATTATGTTTACCGAGATAAAATCTTGTAAAGTGATTTTGGAATTGGACCATTTCAGAAGGTACATTAACTTCCATCACAGGGTACGTTGGCCAATATCCCATTGTTAAAATACTAACAGTTAATTCTAAATATGAAGAATTCTTCAAGTTGCTCATATACTGAAATATTGAAGGAAACGAAAATAGAGAAAAGTATTTGCTGATATAACAAAAAAAAATTAAATTAGAAAAAATAGTATGAGAAACTAACTTGTTTGAAGGCCACATTGATGTCTTTACTTAACTCCATATCTTTGAACATTCCTTCAAGTTTGGATGTGAAACCACCCCCACATTCTTGTTTCAATTTTGAAAGCATACTCTTTTCTGCATCAACACTGGCAGATTTTCCAACTAATAATCTCTTTGCAAGGTCCTAAAAATAAAATTAATATATGAGTAAAACAAATGGATATTTTATTTTAAAAATTATAAGATTTTAGGAGACAGATATAGTAGATCATTGTCTAAATTCATAAATAGAGTGTGATTTTTGGCAGAGGGAGACTATATTCTCATTCATTACAGACATCGCATCAGATTAGTATCCATTTACCCATACCTATTTAGCATCATAAGCAATGCAACTACAAACCTTCTTAAGGGAAGAAATACCTACCAAAAGCAGCTAACTCTTAACTGTCTCTAATACACTATGGTGTCTAACAGTTACTTTGTGCAAAACAATATTCCTGCTTTTCTGTGAAAAACTGTTGTTCAAGAGAAGGATTCCAAAGGTGCCAACAAGTGTCAAAATCAAAATAAAAGTCATTTATCTCGGTTGTTTTTTCATAAGACAACACCCTCACAAATCAATAGCTTACTTAAACTGTGTGAATAAGCACTTATGGGGGAGTATTTTGATAAAGAGCTTCCATTTGTGCGAAGGCAATACTAGAGATATTTTTCAAGGGCAATATATGTTAGTTATACTTTTAAATTCATATTAAAAGATCACATCTAAATTACTGCAATATTAAGAGGATTGGAGAAACAGCAAAATGTCCGTTTGACCCAAATTGGAAATTAAAAATTGTAACACCATCATGACAATAATAAGTAAGTAGTAAGTAATAAGGTAAAAGTACATGGAGAATTTCATGACAAAGTTTCTTTGATTGTGGTTACTGTTCACACACCAATTAATTTCAGGCTTTAGCTATAGTTTTACAACATGTAGTATGAAGTATTTACAGGTTACACCTGGTAATTGGTCTTGTGAACGGGTAAACTTGATTTTCACGGGACTGAACAAAGGAATAAGAGGGATACAATGACATGTAATGGTTTCCCATTGCCTTCTGTATCAGACCATCCAGCAATAAAAGTATCATGAGGAAAATTCTATTCACACCAGTAAAGACATGAGTGGAGAAAATTCTATTGAAGGCCAGAGTTGTTAGATAGCCATCCCTCCGTAGTCTGTAGCCTGCATAACCTGACTAATGATAGACTATTAGCCAGTATGAGTATGCAGACTACAACTTTAATCTACCCCCTAGTCTTGCCCCACTGACAAGTTTTAAGTGAGAATTTAGATAAGGAGGGGATTTACGAACATATCTTCTTTAAAATTCATATGGAATGTATGTATATATGCCAAAAATGTTTCAAAACATCTCTAGTTAAATGCATGTGTCAAACAATTTTATTGTTAACAAATAGAGACTAGAATTATATATTTAATTATACAAACCTTCTTGTAGAATGCCTCAAAAACATCCTTTCCATGTATAAACCTAAAAAGCACCATAATTTTATCCAATAATCTTTCAAGTTCTTCTTCTGTTGCTTCTTTATTACCAGCTCTCAATTTTCCATCAACAAATTTTGCTGTAACAAAATGAAATTAAAGTTTATCTAACAACAATTCATTACTCATGCATTTTTGAATTCCAAAAAAAAAAAAATATTTTAAATGTTTATAACGTACCAATAAGCTCAGCTGGTTTGTTAGTTCGTTGATTAATAAAGTGTTCAAAGGCTTCTTTTAGACTATTACTGAATTTTTCATTTTTTTGGAAACAAACTAAGACGATGTTATCCATCTTGTCTTTAAAATCCAGGAGTTCCTGAACCATTGTTTTGTCTTTTTCTGGATCAATAACTATCGTCCGACCTTTTTTCTATAAAAGAATGTGTATTGATTAAACAATTTGACAACAAAAATTAATTCCTCCGTAATAAAGAGACTAAATAAACAGGACTTGAAATATAATGTATTTAGTTTTACAATTCCTTTAAGTGAAAGTCTCACAATTAAGTAGGGGGTAAAACTGAATGCTAAAAACAAATTAATACAAATTACTTGATTAAAATTTGCGTTGTGGAAACATGAGCAGAACATCCTTTCGGAGAAATCTGCAAGCAAACAACTTTTAGAAACTCAAGCATTCAGTTCTTATAAAACTAGCATTCCTTCTAAACAGTTACTATGGACAGAGATGGTTAAATGACCATTGTCATATTATAATTACAATTATTATTTATTAAAGGAAAAACAAAAACAAAACAAAAAACTAACCTTTATGTAGGAATTAAACATGGCACAGAGCTCAACTAAACCTTTTTTTACTCTTGTAAAAAGATTGTACAGAAGGGTTAAGTCATTGACTCTATTTTCTTCAAGGAGAGAATCTAATCCTTTATGAAGAATCGTTGTTAAATGCTCACTCAACAGTTGTTTTTCAACGGTATGAATCAGACACCACCTAAAAAGAAAAAGAAAATATTTAGCAACAGATGGAAGAGGTTAACTTTTTTAAATATTTAAAATGAGAGGAAATTATAATTATTTTATATATTTAAATAAAAGAGAAAAAAGTTATTAACTAATTCTTATATTAAAATGAAAAGAAAAAAACTATTATTCTTTATTTTTAAAGCAGAGATTTATTATTATTTTTGATGATTAATGAAATAAAAATAAAAATCTTTAATGACTATACTTAACTAAATTTCATCAAGACAGAAGGCACAATTATATTAAGCGATTTCCCACATGCAGCAATGAAATATCACATTCTATTATCTATGGCTCTTAATCTTAATTAGAACCCTATAAATGAGTTTTGAATTCAAGATGGACATTATATGTTTAGTGATATAATAGCCTAATGAAAAAATCATGTAAGGAGAAGGGCTCACAGAAGTCTAGAAATGCGAAGTACAAATAACTCTGATAATATTCAAATAGAAAAAAATGTACAGGACAACAATTATAGGATGCCTTCACTAACAACATTGGGTATATAACATTTTTCAATCTGACATAATAATGGAGGTATTTGAAATTGTATATTTTATTCCTTCTCTAAACTCCTACAATCTCCTGATCCAATTTCACCCATTAACAAGTGTATCTTTAGTTTTACATGAATCAATTAAATATTATGTATGGTAATGGTCAAACAAAAATTGAGTCAGAAACAAAAATTAATAAATACAAAAGCATGCATGAAAAATTGTAAGCTCTATCTGCACATTACTTTTTTGCTCTCAAAATTTCGGGATAGACCCTGAAACGATATCAACAATTTTTGTGTTTGGTGTATGTTTGCTTGTCCAATTTTCTATGCATAACTGACTAAACAGAATTTCATGAAACTTGGTATAAGTATTACGAATGACCCAACTTATACTTATGTCGTATAATGATATTCAAAGAAGATAGACACTAAAAACTATAGAGGGATTCAGCAATTTTATTAGACATACATGATTGAATGACACTCAGAATCTGAGTTTGCAACTAACCCACTAGATTATAAGCAATATTAATATACTTAGGTATGAACAGGAGGAGGACTGTAAGGGGCCTAAAATGAATAAGTGTAATATTTAGTTTTCTGTTTGTTTTTCGCCAAAAATGTACATAACAAAAATTGCTTAATATGTTATTTAGAATAATTTTTGTTCTGTACATCGTTGTTGTATAATAATGTATAAAGCAAGAAATTTGTTTGGAAGTATTGTTATTGTCAACAACTCATTCCAATGTATGAATTTATTATTAAAATTGTGCCTCACCCTGAAAAATTATGACAAATGTGACCTTTTCAATTTTGTGTTTATTTTTTGAACATCAGTAACAGGCTCCATGAAAAGCAAACCTCTCCTCCCCTCTCCCACACATTAATTAAACCCTTAAAAGTATTTAATATATAAAATCACAAAATTATTTGGACACACATTTTTAGAATAGTGAAGTTAACACACATAGAAGTATAGTTGTGAATATTATAGAAAATTACATTCTATTTAAAATATACAAAACCTTAGCCTTCACCTAAAAGTATTAATGATGATTTCGACCTCACTGTTTAAGATGACTTCATTGTCAGTATTTTAGCAAATTACTTTTCACTTCTTTAATTAAAATATTACTTGAAGAAAAGGTGATCTTACTTTGTAGATGGATCAAGGTAATGTAGAAGACGCTCATTTTCTTCATTGAGTCTCTTATCAACATGATGGAGATAATCGGGCACTTCCAGCTCCAAAATGAGCTTCTGCCCTTCAGCTCCATATAACCTTTCAGTTGCTTGCAGGAACCTAAACAGGTATTAATATTAGTTCTAGAATAAACTGGAGTGAAGAGTATAAAGCTAAATTGATTTATCTTGTATTTTTAAAGCACATACTTTACAATTTAGAAGGTAACTCAAAAGGGCAATCACATTTAATTAAATTAATTTTTATCAATACTATTATTATTATTTATTAACGTCCACTTTTTGCAACTTTGGATAATCGGGACGGGTTATCTACAGGTTACCACCCTTTTCTAGCCAGGGTGGGATTTTAGGACGTTATTTAATTCAAGCTATCAATACAAATATAACTGAAAGTTAACAGATAATTAGGGTCCGTTGCTAAGGACAAGGTTCCTCATAGTTTCGCCAATATCTCTGTATGTCTGTCAGAACCAATAGGTCCAATGGTTTGGATAAAACTATTCTTTCTCTTTCTCCTCATTACTTAGTTGAACATTAATTAGTTTTTTGTCTTTTTTTAAACAAAACAGAAGGTATTTTGAGTAATTAACGATGATTGGGATAGGTTAGCACCCCATTCCAGGACGGCAGTGATTTTATTTAGAAACCAATACTATTGGGCTGTAAAGAAAGTTCTTGCAGTTTTTGTTATTGATATTTTAAATTATGTAATTTCAAAGAGAGTTATAATATAGTGACTATATACATCATTTTAAAGTGTGTGTTTTTTGCTCGTTTTATTGGGTTGGTTTTAAAATAATTTATTTTCCATTTTGCAGAACTTCCAACTATAGCATGGAGAAAAGGCAAAATCTCAAATCTTCTTCTTCCAGTTCATACTAGGCCGAAATGCTGCGGTAAGCTCGTGATACCAACGAGGCCTTTGACCCAGGAACCAGGAACAAATGTACGGGACAATGGTGGTTCAAGAAATTCCGCAGCATTGACAAGAGTGTAGTGGTCGGCCATCTGATGTTGACAATGACTTACTGAGAGCCTTAGTCGAAGCCAATCCATGCACAATTTGCCTATGAGAATTTCTAATCATCTGCAACAGATTGGGAAGTCAAAAAAATGCATTAAATGTGTGCCGCACAAATTGATCGGAAATCAAAGAAATTGTCGATTTTAGGTTGTCATCTGCTCTTCTTCTACGGAACGACCTGTTTCTCCACAGGATTGTAACATGTGATGAGAAGTGGATCCTTTGCGCGAGTCGGCAATGTTTGGTGCAGTGGTTGGAAATCGGCGAAGCTCTTCATCAGTTCCCGAAGCCGAAACTCCACCCACAAAAGAACATGGTGACAGTTTGGTGGTCTGCACCCGGTCTCATCTATCACAGCTTCCTGAACGATTATGATGGAGAAATACTGCCAACAACCAGAAGCTTCGACGTATGTATCCGGCATTGCTCAACAGGAAGGAACCAATACTGCTTCACAACACTTGTCCATATGTTGCTACAGACATTCAATGGTTGAACACATTAAGCTACGAAACTCTGTCTCATCCACCATACTCGCTGGATCTCTCGCCCACAGAATACTACTTTTTCAGGCTCTTAACACCTTCCTCCACGAGAAATGCTTTAACAACAGAGACGGTGCTGAAACGGCCTTCAATGACTTTGTCACGTCGAGAACTCCAGAATTCTATGCTAAGGCATTAACTCACTTGTTGCTCATTGGCAATGTGTATTGATTCTTATGGTCCCTATTTCGATTAATAAAGGTTTGTTTGCACTGAGATATGTTCGTTTGAAATTGCAGGTTGTAAACGGCAAGAATTTTCTTTACATCCCAATACAAACAACCATGCCCTAGTGGAAAGTGAATTAAGACCTACTTAATGTTTTTGACAGTCTTAATGCTTTTGGCTAATCTTTGCCATCATATTGTAGGTACTTAGTTTTAATAAAAATAGGTACTTACTTTGATTCGAAGGCATCTCGGTAAATCTGAAGATCAGATAACATTCTAAGTAACGATTTGAGTAATGTCCTATCTACAGTATCACCTTGTCGCTCCTTCTCAATAAGCATAAGAAGGCCATCAACAATACGAGTTTGAACTAAACTGTTCATAATAATATGAAGTCTAAATAAGTCCAAACCCATATCCCTGCAATATATATTGTACATGTATAATAATATAAAACAAAATGTAACTAAACATTAATTATGAAAAAATAATAGCATAACTAAAACTAGTTAAATACCAAATTGAGTTAACAGAAGATCTTTGCAAAACATAAGTTCGGTCCAAATATAAAAAAATACTTCGGATCATTATCATTTGGCGACAATGAGACTGCCAGCAGTCATTCATTTTTTTGAGAAATATTAGACGATCCATTGAGTCACCAGTAAATTCTTCAATATTCGCTTTCACGTGTTTTTCCGTCAAACCTGATGACAATAAATAACATTTCTAAGAGAGGTGAAATAATTGTATTTCACAACTATAATTAGATTGTTTTTCTGTCAAACCTGATGACATAAAATAACATTACCAAGAGAGGTGAAATTATTGTAAATCACAACTATAATAAGATATATGGTAAAAAAACAAAAAATTTGTCATGCAGGGGCTGCTTGAACTAAGGAGATTTAAAGTGTAAGTTAAAGGAGAAAACATTACAGTAGTCACAAAAATCCAAGTAACATTGGTAGTCATTTTTGCTAAGCGTCTGCAAAACCTGCAATTTATAGTTTCAAATATAGCAATTTTTTAGTACATCCATCCAGTCCATACTGATGGACTGAGGAATGGGAGATCATGACTAGCTTGACATGTGAATTTCATTGAGCTCTGATAAAAAGCAGCACAGATTCTCTTGACACCTACCTTGCAGTTGAGGGGGCAAAACACCTTGCTTATAGTAACCATGTAAACTATCAATACATTTTTGAATAGACAGAGTATATTATTAAAAAAGTCCATATGCAAGACAACTAAAACCAGGTCTTTTAGCATAGCCACTAATCTGATTTACATTTTAAAAATTATATGTATTTTTGAGAAGTAAAGTTAATCATAATTATCTCTAATAAAGTTCATTGAATATATAATTCCTATTGAAATTAACAAAACAGTATTGCTTGTTTATTTTTAAACATTATGAGCAAAATTATTCAAAATTAACAAAATAATCAACTTGCATAGTAATGTGCATATTACCTAAAAATGAATAAAAAACAAAATATTACAATATTTTATTTCAGGATTTCCCTAAAATTCCTCCTCCCTTCCACTTGTTTATCTGTAACATTTTAGCAGATTTCCCGTACCCCTTTATACGGCGAATTTCGGTGTTACAGTTAGAAGCAAATTCTGGATGTATATTGTGCCATACAATTTATAACATCACCATCATAAAAAAAAAAAAATCGTCAGAAGTTATGGGGTGGGCTTCCAGAGAAGCCCTTGCTCATTGTAGGAAACAAAATGGTGCAGGCTTCCCCAGCAGCTTAATTTGAATATTTTAAGCAATGCATAAATAAATATACTGGTGATCTCAATAAAAACTTCAGATTCTTATAAATAATTTTAATCAATTATATATGACCCACTTTGATCTATTACATGTTGCCATCATTCAGGTAATGTTTTAAATCCTTCCTCCCAGAACTTCTCAGATTTATGCGCAATGAACTCCTCTATGTGCGTTTGAAGTCATCGAGCGAATAAAATTAGTTCCCGTTAAGAGAGCTTTGAAGGGCCCAAAATAAGTGAAAATCTGTAGGGGCAAGGTCTGGTGAATAGGGTGGGTATGGGAGCACATCCCAGCCAAACAGTCTGTGCAGCAAATTTCCCTTTTCGGAAATAAAAAATCATTAAATGATGAAAATGAATTATTTTCTCTTCCATTTTCAGCAAGCATACCACTTAAAGATAGGGAATCTGTTGAAACTGATGCATAAAAGCACCTTAACTAACATTTTTTCAGATTATGTAAACATTATTGACCAAGTAAACATGCATTTATTAACACAGAGAGGATTAAATTGAAATATTGATAAAGGATACAAACTTATTTTACAACATATTAATTATTAGCCTTTCTGAGGTGGTAGGAGATGAACGAAGAAAGCACGTGTAATGGGTAAAACATAGAGCGGGTAAAATGAATGGAGGGTTGGAATGGGCAAGGGCTTCCAGGGAAGCCCAACTTTTGCTCCGATTGGATTTACAGAGTCCTATCGGCTGGAGCCTATAGTATTTATTTTTCCGAAGGCCAAAGCACCTAGTGAGACACATAGAAATTACTCTCGCAAACTTTAAAATTTTCCCTGGGCTTCTTGAGCAGTCCTTGCCCTCCTATAAAGGGTTAATGAAATCAGCTCTACTTGGGTTGTACTCATGGCATGATTTTTTTTTCTCAAATGTCCATCAATCCTACCCTCGAGATGATTATCTGAGACGAACAGGAGTGTGGGTTACAAGGAAGGCCAGAAATTAAAAATAGCGATATTTCGTTTCCTATTGTTTTTTCGGCGAATATGCACATAACAAAAGTTGTTTATTTTATAATTTAGAGTAACTTTTGTTATATAAACTTTTGTCGTATACCTAAGTATAAATGAGTTATACACTAAAAACTATAGCGGGAGTCAACAATTTTGTTGGGTACTAACGATTGAACCGAACTTAACAAAGCTCGGTATGTGAATTAGCATTAATTCATCCATGATTATAAGCTATATTTCAATTTTTAGATTCGACCGGGAGTGGGAGTTATAAGGTAGGCCTGAAAGAAAAATTCGCGATATTTCATTTTGTATTTATTTTTCGGCAAATGTGCAAATAACAATAGTTTACTTTGTTATTTAGAGTAATGTTTGTTTTATATATTTTTTCGTATAACAATCTATGAATCAAGTAATTTGCTTAGAAATATTGATATGCTCAACAATTCTTTCCAATTTGAACTACCAGGTACCTCACCTGGATAAATTAATTCAAATCTATGCGAATATTTTAACCTTAATAATTCAAATCTAAAAAAAAAGTGACAGAATGCAACAAGTAAAGTATACTGCCCCTCCTCCCTTCTTTTCTTCTAAAAATTAATTCATGAGAAACGCCAGTTTGCCCTTAAGTGTATTTAATACATTATTTAATTAAAACGAGAAAATTATTTGAACAAACAGTTTTAGTATTGTGAAGATAATGTAATCAGATTTGTTAATATAATTTAATCTATTACAGGATTGAGATCCTAAATAAGTAATAGGTTGGCAGCACTGAGCCCAGGGAGGTGATACTTCCTTTATCCTATCAGTTCTGCCGCTTCTTTGCCAACCTCATATTAGTCTATGTTTACATGTTACTTGATCCTTATACTTATAGCAATATAGTGTTATTCTGAGGAATGTGAATTTGTTTAGTTATCATATATAAATAATTTAAAAGGATGAACACTAGGGAGATGCACCCTGTTATTACTGGTATTTAACTCTGCAACTTTAATATATGATGTACTTTACTGAACACAATATGTATCAATATGAATATAGAGTTTACAATCGAGACTTACAAAAGAGCATTTTTATAGTGGTTATGTCGTACCTAAAACAGTTGTCACCGTTGGGCTTTATAATGCATCAAGGGAAAGGAACTTTTATTCATACATGGTTTCTATGATTATGAGTTATATGGTTCATTGCGTTATAAAAAAAAAAAAAAAAACTACATGCACAGGAAATGGGAAATATAAAAATACTGAGGACAGTGAAGCCTTAGATAACAAATAATTTTATTATTAACAAATCCACAGCAACGACGGGTATAAACCCTAAACACTGGGACGGGGAAATGTCAAAATATTGTGAAAAGTAGAGGCTTACCAAAAAAAATACCATTATCATTCAGCCTCTAATGAATCCCCGGGCGAAGATGGGCAACTTAGCTAGTGTGTGTGTGTGTGTGTGTGTGTGTGTGTGTGTGTGACACGAACACATATTGTGATGTCATGAATGAAGAATTTTTGGTCTTAACTCTAAAATGTTTGCTTGGTCAAAACCATACTACAAACTCTTTAATTCAACTCCCATGTTCGTAATCGTTAAGTTGAAATTGACCCAGGAATAGGGAGGGTTTAGAAGGGGTAGTTCAAAACTTCATATTATTTCCTTATTATGAGGTGGAATGAAACAGTTTATGGTATCTTGTTAACATATTAACGTTCTACACATTTATTCCCCCATCTACTCATTTGATTTTTACTTAGAAATAGAGCATATATAGGGAGATGAGATTAGTACTGTGTCATACCAACACGTGTGAAATCTGTTTAGTTTACAGGCCCCTACAAGACAAATTTTTATAGTACTATTGTCTGATATGTGTGAGTGAAGACTATCATTACTGGGTGATCATAGAGCTTCAAATGTTACTCTAAATATAAAAAAAAATCCATCATGCGATTTATAGATTGATATTTGAATTGAATAATGAAATTTGATTTTCAAATTCTCCATTGAAACTTCAATGAACATTAAAAAAAATTGTCAGGTAAGTAAATATCTTGATATTTAATTTCTAGCCACCTGCTTACTTACAGAGATGGTGCAGGTTACTAAAGAGGTATACCTTTTAGGCTTTCATAAGTAGTGGGAGCCATATTGTGGTTACACATATTTTGTACGGCCTGATACAAATCTTCCAAGCTGTAACGAATAGATCGTGAAGTTTGTATAGCAATCACAGCCTCTGATAGTTTTTCCCATGTTTCTTCTTGGTAGTTCTCAGGAAGCTTTGGTTTCTCTAAAATGTGGAAAAGAATAATTAAATCATAGAAGATCAGAGTTATACAAATCAGTAAAATTGGGAAATAAAGCAATAATGCAGTAATTTCTAATGCATAAAATAAAAAATAACTTTTTATAGGCAGAGTGAGAATAAGGAAGGCAACATGTCTATAAAATGTCATCGAAAAATACGTATTGAAGCCATACTTCACCAAAATCATAACGGCAATACTTTTACATTTTGTGTTAAATAGACTCGTAGACAAATAAAAGTTCATCACGCAGAAGATGCATTAACTAAGCAGATTTCCTATGTGTGTCACATATTTGCATTTATCTCAAAAAGTAAAAGTTCAATGAGAACAATATTTTATATTTAAACTTGAAATAAAATGCTTCATGATATAAGAGCTTATTGTTAATAAGACATGGGTAGGAGTGAGAGTTTGCTAAGGTCAAAAAACTAAAAAATCCAATGTCACCGTTAATGTCCAAGATAAAGAAAAAATGTATATAACACCATTTATAGAAAATTAAATTTGCTATTAGATTGGTTACAACTTTTCCAACTCGATTGTATAATAGGAAGATATTTCAACATTTATTGAACATTTTATTTGCAATACGATTTGTTCTATATACGGTTTTGATCCAACATATAATAATGGAGAAATGCAATTTTTTTTTTTGTGAATTCCCCCTATAAACCCCCTTTCCCCCTTGTACGATTTCAGCTGTGAACGAACTTGATTTTTATATAAAACGTTCAAATATCCAGCTTGATAACAATCAAACAAAAATTACAACTGCTAGAGCATTAACAGACAAATATATAAATATATATATCACATTCGCTGCTGTATCGGTCCCCGGGGTCCAATCGTCATCAAGTCTATCAGGACGGGTCCGTCTCCTTCAGTCTACTCCAAAAAAAGCGAAGACTGTAGCACGCTTATTATGAGAGATATTTTAACGGTGATTGGATGTAATTTATTCTTAGAATCTGTAGCTTTAGTTAATCTAGAAAAATACTATAGGACAGCAGGGACCGTAACCATCTAGAAATACAGAAACTCGAATTGGGTACAGCGCCCCCCCCCCGCACCTGATGCCAATTCCAGTCACAACTTGATCAAACATGAACTGACTTGAATCTGTTTTACCTTTGATGCCCCTCATTCACTCATTTACCGTTGTGTTGCACTCAGTATGTCTCGTGATCTAGTAAGAACTATCTGTAACCCTTGCAGACAGCAGTGAAAGTGAGAGTGATGCGACTTCAAGTAGCGATAGTTTTGCAGACAAACTATTTGTTATCATGTTCTAGTTTAACTACTGACCTAGAAGAGCTTAAAAGTTTAGAGTGCTTATTGAAAATAACCGCTGACAATGTGATAAAAAATGTACATTAGTTGTAGATAACATCGGACGCCAGGGACCACTCCTGGCTTTGCTAGTGCTAGTTCTTGGGTTGGAGGACTGATGGCTCTGCTAATTAATTCATTTAGTTCACTAGAATTGTCAAGAGATAGCGTTACCTTCGAAAACTGCATTGGTCCCCGGGGTCCGATACAGATTTTAATGTTAGGAGAGGCATTGGGTGCCGGGGACCGGTGCAGTTAGAGGTGGAGTAAATCATATATAGACTACAGCAGCGAATGTAATGTGTATATATATATATATATATATATATATATATATATATATATATAAAATTGTAACCTCTGTCTGTACATTGATTTTTTTCGCTAAATTTCACGATAACTTTTCGTTTCACATGTCATAGACACCATAACTGCATTTTGTTTCTTTCGTGTATGTTTGTTTGTTACCTTTTCACGCATAAACGGCTGAACCGAATTTTATGAAACTTGGTATGTATATTACTACTAACCCACCTTAGACTTTAGGCTATATTAATATCCTCTGAGACGAACAGGAGTGGGGGTTATAAGGGAAGCAAGAAATTAAAAATAGCGATATTTCTTTTCCTATTGGTTTTTCGGCAAATATGAACATAACAAAAGTTGTTTATTTTGTTATTTAGAGTAACTTTTGTTATATATACTTTTTTCGTATACCAAATTTTAAACGAGATATAGGCTAAAACCTCTAGCGGAAGCAAACAATTTTATTTGACACAAAAGACTCAAACCAAACTAAATAAAACTCGGTATGTGTTAGCACTAACACCTTCATTATAATAAGCCATACCAACGTTTCTAGGGACGGGCAAGAGTGGGGGTTTTAAGGGAAGCCAGAAATTAAAAATAGCGATATTTCGTTTCCTATTGGTTTTTCGGCAAATATGAACATAACAAAAGTTGTTTATTTTGTTATTTAGAGTAATGTTTGTTATATACACTTTTTTTGTATACCGAATTATAAACGAGATATACGCTAAAACCTATAGCGGAAGCGAACAATTTTATTTGACACAAAAGACTCAAACCAAACTAAATAAAACTTGATATGTGTATTAGCACTAACGCCTTCATTATAATAAGCCATACCAACATTTCTAGGGACGGGCAGAAGTGGGAGTTGTAAGTGACACCGGGATTTAAAAATAGCGGTATTTCGTTTTCTATTCGTTTTTCGACAAACGTGCACATAACAAAAGTTGTTTACTTTGTCATTTAGAGTACCTTTTGTTTTATACATTTCTCCAGTAACAATGTATGGAGCAAGTAATTTGCGTAGAAATATTGATAAGCTCAACAATTCTTTCCAATTTGAACTACCAGGTACCTCACTTGAAAAAATTAATTCAAATCTATGTTAATATTTTGTCCTTAATAACTGAAATCTATGCATAATGCACAGGAGACAGGAAATATGACAATATGGAGGACAGTGAAGTCTCGCATAAAAAATTAATTTTGTTATTAACTAATTCACCCCAACAACGGGTATAAATCCTAAAAATTGGGACGGGTAAATGTCAAAATAGTGAGCAAAGTAAAGCCTTGCCAAAAAAAATACCATCACCATTCAGCCTCAAATCAATTCCTGGGCGAAGCCGGGAATCTGAGCTAGTGTATATATACATATATATATACATATATATATATATATATATATATATATAAATCTATCACGCAGGGGCTGCGTAAACTAAGCAGATTTCCCATGTGAAGTTCTACAATAGATAAATCTACATACAGATAACACCTAACACTGCAAATATTAAGATATTAAGTGAGTAATGAGAAATCATTCAGTCAGTTAATAATCTCCCCACCAAAAGCATCTGAACTGTAAACAAACAGGTTAGCCAATCTCTGTCTAACTAACAGGTAGACAGAAATATTCTTCACCGGAAATAAAACAATTACTGAAATATATCAGAATTTAACATATTAATTTTATTGAAAACTATTTGTTATATCTATTACTGTAATTTATAATGAATTAGTATAATTTTTATCTCAATCAATCAAATTTTGGTAGTCCAAGAACTTAAGACCGGGGGGGGGGGGTTGCAAGAACATATTTGCATGTATCTCGTATAATAAAGGTCTCTTGAAAACAATATCTGGTATTTAAGCTTTGAATAATGTTATTCATTACATAACAGAGTATTGTTTATATAACATGTGTAGAAGTAGAGGTTTGCTGAAGGCTGAAAAATGCAAATATCTCGATTAACATTCAAGATAGAGAATACATGTATATAACAATATTTAGAGTGCATTTAATTTGCAATAAGATTGGTTCTATACAATTTTTCGATCCAAAGTATAGTAACGGAGATATTTCAAAAATCCTCCCCCGCCAAACCCCCCCCCTCCCCACTTGTCCGATGTCAGCCAGTAAAAAACTTGATATTCCTTTTAACATAAAACGATTAAATATCGAGTTTGGTAACGATCAAACAAAAATTGTGGCCGCTAGAGCGTTAACAGACAAAACATATACAATTTTGAATGGACCTTTTTTGTCATCTCGTGGATAGGATCGATGGACATTTGAAGAAATTTTTAGAAAATCGCATCATGAGTATGAAGAGTAAGGGAAATATGCTAAAAGAAAAATGACAAAAGTCAAAATCACACAAAATTCGTGAACGAATCCAAACAAATTCTGCACAATTTCTCAATAAAGAAATCAAAATATTTATGGCATAATGTTTTAATGATGCTCTAATTAATACCATATCTATTTTATTTGTCAGTTTACAGCAATGAATTCACAGAATAATTAAACTATATTCTGTGAACTCATGATAAGGGCTCATTTTGGTAATATAATAGTAACAGGTTTATGTTTCCCTGTTAATGATATATACACTATAATGCATTTCCAAAGAGGTCGGCAAAGTCATTTAGGTTGGCCACTCTAGTTATATAGGGGCAAGAATAGACAGGGGGAGGTAATGCCAATTTTGCCCATCCATAGATCTACCATTTTGGAACATGAAAACTTTAATGATAGCATTTTATATTAAAACCACTTAAGGAGACACAGAGGATTACACTATATGAGTTATTTAAAAAATATGTTTCCAAGCCACCCCCACCCTCTCCTTGTTATTACTTTTGATGTGTAATCCCTCTTCCCCAAAATCCCAGTGTATTCACATCAATTTTTGCAAATAATCCAATTCTGCAGGCTTAAACCAAATTATAACTGAAATTTCAGAACTAATTACAACTGAGTATATGAATATAGGAGAAAACTAAAATAATTAACCTTCTAAAAAAATATCCTTAATTTATTAAACAAAACAACAACTTAAATCATTACGCAGAATTCATACGGCAAACAAAAATCCAACTAACACACGGAACTATAGATATCCTGAGCATGCAGTAAGAATATAAAGTTAGAAATTGACAATCTACTTGAGAAAATAAAAGTAAACAATACTCCAATTCCTGGTATAGTAGACAAATAAGAAACCAGTTGTATCAGGAAAATGTAAAATAATAAACATAGTCATTGGTTTTGGAAATTAAAAATAAAACAATAAAAGAAAATTTTTAGTGACCAAATAAAGATTTATTTGAAGAGATAGATCCTGGAACATACTTGTCCCCTATCGAATTAGCTTGAGGGTTCCATAAAACTGAGATAGACACATATTCCGGCCATAAAATAACCATGACAGAATTTGGCAATTAAATTTTTTCCCCTCCTCTGGGAACTAAAACGGTCTCACATAAATGTCTTGAATCTTAATAATATAATAAAAATGAATAAAAAAAGAAAACTAAAAGATACAAGACATAAATCAATTCCGCTTTGCCATCAAAACAATGTGGAATATATAAATCATAATCATTGACAATATTCATCATTAATAAGTATTATTAGACAATAAAATTTCTTCCCTAGAAATGCTGATTTGCTCACACTTTATATGTGCAATAAAAAATTTAAATACTTATCAATTTTAATAACACATGTCCGATAGGATAATTAATGTATATGTGATATAACTCCCATTCTATTTCCTTTGAGAATGGAGGCTGAAGGTCTTTCATAGGGGTACAGTATAAAGGATAAATTGGAACGATGTAAGACATTTAGCTTCTGAACTGGCTTAATAATGTTCAAGTTACTAACTATTACACGAAGATATTAATGAGCATATCTTTATCATACATCCATGCAGATTTCTTCCTTGCATTTTATATGCAGATTTCATTTGTGAGAGTCCATGGGCACT
Organism: Riptortus pedestris; assembly: GCA_019009955.1. Classification (NCBI taxonomy): domain Eukaryota; kingdom Metazoa; phylum Arthropoda; class Insecta; order Hemiptera; family Alydidae; genus Riptortus; species Riptortus pedestris. The sequence continues at coordinate 30,901,995 of CM032231.1, forward strand.
GATATTCATTTCCACGGGCCCAATCGCTGTTTTGAAAATCATAAAGTTCGGCATCCTTTAAAGTTGTTTTCATCAACTTGATAATCATATAGCATACCCTTGACTTTTTGCAACACTGTGTACATAATTCTTTTTATTTATATGTCTCCATAATTTTATTACAAAAAATTAATATTTCCCTTTGCAAATTAAAATGGCTTAAACATGACAGGTATGAAGCACTTTATAAGGATTGTGCCAATAGTTAGTAATATGTAGCATTTAAAAAGTTTTTATTATCTTGATAAGGACTCCATCAGCGGAAAATAAACTGTCCAGAGGTCCATGTAATCCCCTTCTGAACAACAACCTTTCTCATATTTTCTCTTACATTTTCATTGTTGATATCTAGTATTGACCCTCAAATCTTTCTAGATGTCTGATATATATATTATATCCATTCTGATCACATACTTAGTAAGAAACAATAATATATAATAACTAATTAAAAAGTAGGATGAAAACTTATTACGAATTGGAACTATGTAAGACATTCATGAAATGAAAATAACTTTTTTTAAAAAAAAAGAAAAAAGTCCCTCACGCAGGGGATGCGTAAACTAAGCATATTTCCCACATCAAGCTATACAATAGAGATCTCTTTACGAGAGCCGTCTCTCTATACGTTCGTTATCGGCCCACATTTAATAAAAATACAAATATCTCGTTTATTATTCAAGATAGAGAATAAATGTATAAACAAATATTTATAGTAAATTTAATTTGCAATAAGATTGATTCTGTACAATTTTTCGATCCGTCGTATAGTAACGGAGATATTTCGAATTTTCGAAAATCCTCCCCTCTAAACCCCCCCTCCCACTGGTCCGATTTCAGCCGTTAACGAACTTGATCTTTCGTTTTACATAAAACGACTAAATATCGAGTTTGGTACCAATCAAACAAAAATTGCGACTGCTAGAGCGGTAACAGACAAATATATAGTGAGATAGATCTATATATATATATATATAGATAGATATATATAACAACAGTTTTGAACGGACTTCATTTCCGTCATCTACTAGGTAGGATCGATGGACATTTGAAGAAAATAGTCGAAAATTCCGTCATGAGTACAACCTCAATAGCTGATTTCCCTTGAGGGAAATCTGCTAAAAAAGTATTTTTTATCCAAATGGGCACGTGATGAACAATACAGAAAATTATGTTCATCTTAATATATGTCTTTCAACTAAAAGTTGAAAAGAGCATTTCTCAAACATAAGAAAATGTGTTTCCCATTCTCAAACCATCAAAATACTTATGGCATAAAATGTCATATGAAATCTATAAGAAATACATTTGCTCCTATAAAAAGAGATTAAATCACAGATTAATAACTCTTGACATTTTCAAAACAGAGTAACCATTTGTAGAAAGTAAAACAAATGACATTTTAGGAACAAAAGTGTTCTGGATTAATGTAAACATGGCATAAAGAAACAACTCTGTTAAACTTCAATACTGTTATAAATAATAATAAAAATTAAGGATTGTATAAGGAAAAGTACATTTAATAACAAACTGTTGCCTTCAAAGCTGTTCATATCATAACCTGACTTTGGTCAATCACATTTTTCCCAAAATAAATAAATATATATGTTTAAATAATGGGCAATTTCGGCTAATTAGAAGCAATATATTTAGAAACACTAACCTTTTAAATTCTTTATAGTCAATTTTTTAGCTGCACCTGGTTTCAAATTCACGATGTTTGAAGTCCGATTAATACCATTAACAGAAGGAGTTAGGGCAGAAAAATTTGCTCTCTTTTGTTTCGCAGTGTCAGTCATGTTTTCTTCAGATTTCGGCTTTTTACACAACTTGTCAGTAGAATTACTCGAATTCCTTTTACGCTTTACAGTATTTTCTGTATCTTCCCCTTGCGCCTCAAGGACCCTTGTTCTAGTTAAACTGGACATATGATAGCATATCACGGCCGGAGCCACAGATACTTATAAAATAACTAATTCTAAATATTACGAATACATTTGTAACAAAAGTGATGACAACAAAATTCAGTAAGACTCCAGTCGGCTCCCATTCACAAAACAACAGCTTGCTTGGAAGCCTTGATCATCAAGAAAGATACATCCTCATTCTAGATTACAGAATATTTTTTCTCCACACAATTCTCTCTTAATGCACAATAAAAATCCGCAATAATGTTTATATATGCCAAAAATACAAATTATAAAAATAAATTTTTGATGACTTGCAACGGCATCTATCAGTAAGCATGGTAATCTCTTAGAAGATAGTTTGTTGTGAAACAGCAAACTTGTCATCTCTGGGACATGAACTTTAGTGAGGTCATATTCGAATTGAGGGCAGGGTAAATCCTTCAAGTTCCGAATATGTTTATCTCCCTAACGTTCCGGTATTTCGTTTCTTCGATGCTTAATGTAGTGGACTTAACGTAGCACTGTTTAGAAATTAGTGCCTCTGTAAATAAAAAGACATGTAATTTAGTGCAGTGCTTTAGGAAAGCCAAGATGATAGCTTCATTAAAGAAATTTAGGTTTAAAAAGTGGTTCCGCGAATTTAAAACTCTGAAATCAAGATGATATATTCAACTAGGTAAATGATGGCCCAAGAAGTGGATGAAATAAATCTAACCCCCCAAGAACTTCAGGTGTTATCTGAGCTTGATAGGTAAGCATTTTCAGTATAGTAGTTCATTTACTGTTGTTTGCCTAGTAAAAATCGAATGCTCTGTTAATTGTTTGTAATGTTTTGGGGAGCTTAAAATACTTTCATATTACACAAAATATTTGTGTGTTATCTTCCTCATTTGATAAACAAGATAATCTGTGTTAACGTCCTCTTTTTCTGAAAGAGTTCATAGATTTCATTATCATAGGTTTTTTTTTAATATTTCATTTTCAAATTTTTCAGTCGTCAATTTGGGTTTTTAAAACTCAATTCACCTGAAGAAAGTAAAAAAAAGGAGTTGGTACTTAAGGTAAATTATCTTCTACTCTAAATTCAATAAATTATTTATAATGCCCCTTTATTTAGTAACTAAATTATTATTTTAAAGGCCGTTAAGTACCTAGAACGAATGCTTATGCAAGCTCAAGAAGAAAAAGAAAGGAGAAAAGAACTTGGGAAAGAAGACTCGTGTGATATTAAAGAAACTGTAAATATAGATCCAAAAACCTACTGTAAATTAGGGCATTTTCATCTCTTGCTGGAAGACTATGCTAAAGGTATTCATTTTTAATTCCTATTAAATTAAAATGTTTTCTTTCAAGTAAATAGTTTAAATAAGCTTTCCCTTTTAACAAACAGGCGCGCACACTACACACTAACACACACAATCATAAAACAAGGTTTTAAGCCTTATCATCAAAAGTGTTCATATCAGTCCTCATCTCAATTCTTTTTTACTGCCTCTATAGCCAGTTAGTACCAAATTATATTTATTGAAGTCACTTTAATTAATTAATATGAGAAATTTATGTTTAGGTATGGAATTGCTGAGGATTCTTTTTATTAAATTAATCCAATAATTTAGGTCATATTCAACTTAAGAAAAGAAAAAAAACTGATGAGGTTGTCTATTCCTTTTCTAGAATTTACTGCTGAATGGTCTATAAAACTCTCCTCATTTGTTTAAAAATTTAATGGATTACATTTGTGTTGATATAAATTAAATACATTATTAAAGAAATCATGTAATGCAATAGTATTTAATATTATTTTATGAGTTATAAATTGAAAAGTTTGATGCTGTTGAATTTTTTTTATATTGGACTAGAGGATTTTGATGGGTCTCATTTTTCTTAAGATTTGCTATTGGTTTATTGTTTATATAGTGTTGTATAAAAGGAGTACAAGTTATGTAGTAAAGACAGGATTAATCTAGTCATAAAACAATGTTTCAAGAATATCATTTTTATCTTAAATTATAATGAATATTATGTTTCATTCATATTTCTAAGATTTTTACGTTAATCAGTATAATGTATGTTTTAGGTAATTTAACTTCATGACATGAATAATATTATTAAAATATGTAAAATAAATTCCCAAAAATCTGAACTAAAGTTTTTTACTCGGGGAAATGTACACTTACGAGTTCTTCTTTCTTTCGTTATTTTTAGCCCTATTTAATTCCTTCATACCCGTATATTTAAATAATAGGATAAATGTAATTCGTGAAACATTTTACAAGTTTTATTACCGATAAGTTATGGAATCGAAAATTTATTTAAAATTGGCGGGCTGTGCAGAATTACTTTTACTTTGTTTTATTCTAATGATGCCTAATACTAACATATTATAAGGCTAGGAGGTTTTGATTTATGTGAGATGCATACACTAATCATACCAAAACTAGTAAAAATGGATAATTCTGTTGAAATCAGAAAATCAAAAGTTTTTGTGATTACAATACATTTTTTAAAATTTGTATATGGAAGTAAAGTCTATTCCTGGTTCATACTCCTCAAAATCCTGTGTCATTAAGCATCAAGTTATGGAGATTTGATAACCGAAAAAATGGAGTGAATATTACCAAATATATATATATACATACACTCACACACACACACACACACACACACACACAGGGTTTCCCAAGTTCCTGTACCACTCCCCCCCCCTTAAAATCGCCAATAGTATTAATTAAAGACTGAGACTATATTTGCCATGATTGTGACCCGTGAAGAATCTTTTCTGTCTATATTCAACCTCATAACTTTCTCCAGTACTTCTCCAGCAACCATAACTTTGGAATGCCATACTTTTTATGATGGATTCTTGTAGAAAATCAAATTCTAAAACGAGTTTAAATCAGTGAATTTTTCGATTTGATGCATCCTTTAGCCGTGAAATGAACAAAACTATATTTCAGAAACGGCACGTTTTGTTTAAATATTGCTGCAAAAAGTTGTGGCCAACAAAATAATCTTGTATAATAAAACAATAAAAAACTGTGTATCTTCCTGAAAAGTATCATGGGTCCACATTTTTTTGATTAAACATTAAATATTTCAGTCTTCAGCCGCTTTCTAAATGAAGAGTTTTTAAATTAAATAGAAGACATACTCCTGATGCAAAGAAATGAAATGTGGCTGCAGCTTGACGGATCTCCTTCCCACTTCTCAATCACTACTTGACCAACAATAAGAGTAGTGACAAGCATCTGTCGCAGCTTGCACATTGCAATCTGACAGAAATGGATTTTTTTCTATGAGGTAGGGTCAAAAACATCTCTTACAAAACACTTCCCAGAATATAGAAGGCTTGAAAAATAAAATCAGATTGGCAATAAATTCAATTTCAGTAGCAGAAATACACAATGCCAAAAGGGATTTCAGACACCGTCTTTTGAAGTGCATAAATGAGGAAGGGCGTATTTTCGAACATTTTTAAAAAATAGCTGTAAGTATAGTAGTGCAAAGAAAAAAACTGAGTTCTGTTTATTTACATAAAGGTTTTCAGGTGGAAAAATATATTCTTTTTACAAGTAATTACTATGTTATTAGTTTAAAATAAGTTAATTCTAAGAACATTTTTTGTTATGTTGATGTTTTTTGAAGTAAACATTTTTTGGAATTTGGTATTAGTTTGTTTTAAATTCTTTTTTTCTTAATTTCAGAATCTATTCCATTCCCCGTAGATTTGTTTCAAAGATTATTTTGTTAGCTACAACTTTCAAATCAAAGCATATTTCAATAAAACGTTCTGTTTCTGAAATAAAGTTTTGTTCATTTCAAGACTAAAGGATTCTTCTAATCAAAAAATTCACCGATATAAACTCTTTTTAGAATTTGATTTTCTACAAGAATCCGCCAAAAACGTAGGACATTCCATTGGAAATTCCAAAGTTATGGTCGCTGGAGAAGTACTGGAGAAAGTTACGAGGTTGAATATGGACTGATAAAATTCTTTTGGGGCCACAATTATGGGACAGCAAGTCTCATCCGTTTATTAATACAATTGGCAATTGTAATGGAGGTGGCATGGGAACTTGGGACACCCTTTCCCATATATATATATATATATATATATATATATATATATATATATATATATATATATATATATATATATAGTATTTTGAACAGACTTCATTTCCGTCATCTTCTAAGTAGGATCGATGGACATTTGAGGAAGTATTTTGAAAATTGTATCGTGAGTACAACCTCAATAGCTGATTTCCCGTAGGCGAAATCTAAAATGGTGTATGAATTTTTGTGAACATAACTCTCGACCAAAAATATGTGCTCTAAAAATAGGTAGGGCATGCTGGGAAGTGTCTATAGTTTTATATGTAAAGTAATCTTCTATATAACAAAGTGTGTCGGCTCACTTGAGTTGTTACTTGATTGTTTGTTAGTTGAAAAGTTGAATATAAACATTCACACAAATATTTTACACTTTTGTTTATTACCAGTATCATTCTCTGTCCTTCCTATTATAATGGGAAGGCAACAAGAATAGCTAACTAGTTAACAAAATGAACCTATAATTATAAAAAAAAAGCAGTCAGGGGACTGCCGGTAGAAGTGAAAACTCCTTTAGCTTTGATCGCTCAATTTTGGCATTGCTAAGAAATTTTTTTTACGAAGTCTTATTTTAAAAATATTTTTAGTTATTTAGCAATAAGTAACAGTTATGTTCTATTTTACATGAAAAAATGAAATGACAAAAATAATAGTGATAAAAAAAAATAATGTACCACGAATTGTTTTATTTATCAATATAAAATACTATACATAATTATTTCAGTTATTTTACATAAAAGAAAAAAATTACATTTCAGAATTATTACAAATGCTTTACAAAAATAAGTTAAGTACACTCAGAAAAATCAATTTCTATCCATAATTTCAACAACTCTTGCACCATCATCACTGCCAGCATCATCACCAATTTCTAAAACTGATACAATCGGTATATGGTAGCTAAAGTAGGATACAAACAGTTTTGATTCGAATTTATTTAAATATCGGAATTTATTTAAATATTCGAATTTATTTAAACTTCGGATTAAAATATCTATGAAAGTAAAAATGGTAGATATATAGTATCTGTGAATGAAATGATGCTGGTTTTGTCTTCTTTAAAATGGTATGCGAACGAAAACTCTAGCTAATTTGGTTCAGGAGTTATGAAGAAAAGAAGCTCCTTTAGCTTTGAGTTGAGTACTAGCGGTGGCGGTGGCGGTGTCGCGATTTCATACTTTTTTCCTCTCCCGCAAATGCTTCCTTACGGGGTGCACAACGTGCCTAAAGAAGTTTTCACTTCAAAAATGACTATCAATTGTGACCTCACTTCCTGAATGGCCAGGCACATAAGGGCTTGCATGAGAAATCAGAAACTAGAGTAAGTTATACTCATCAGATTGTCTCTTAATTGCTCAAACCTTTTGGAAATTGTGAGAAGTTTCACATTTGTTGTTCGTTTTGTGTGACAACACCTAAAGATGTCTCTTCAACTAGTTATACAATATGGGAGGTTTCAACATTTTTTTTCCTTTTTATAAATATTTGCTTTTTCTGAGTGACTAGGGAACAAAGAGCAGTTGGAATTTTACTTCTTATTTGACACTTTGTTGAATTGATATTTGTTAATTTTGAAACTTATATGTATATGTTTCAGCAATGTCAGCGTACCAAAAATTCTTCAACTTGAAACCTGACCACTGGAGAGACCCTTGCTTTCTTTATGGACAAGGACTCGTGTATTTCCACTACAACACATTTCAATGGTGAGTTTCATTTCCAGATTTTAACAAGAGATTTGACATACAGACCTACACATAGGGAGCATATTAAGCCTGAATTAATTAATGATATTGATTTCTAAAACATAGAGTTTGCTTTAATTAACTTTTTCGATACCTAGTTAAAGAAGACGAACCTAGTGCTGACCATGCTCCCTTGGCCAGTATCCCCATAAGCCAACCAGTCTCTCCATTCCCACTGCTCCTCTCCCTTTATTTACTTGTTTATATTAAACTTTATTTGTAAACAATTTTTTCATATAAACTATATTAATTAACTGATATGTTAGTTTAGTTCTTAACTTTTGTTGTTAATATGTGAACTAAGTATATTTTTGTTTAATTCAAAACAGGTTTACTGATTTATTAAATATCACAGAAAAAATGAAATTAATTATGTGTTCTGCGATTTATCATATCTACTGTTTAATTGGGTACTAGTTCAAAGAAGGTCGGACCACTAATGGGAATTTTAGATAAATCAAGTAGATAAGTGTACAGGGTGTGGTCCACCTGAAGAGCTAGGAAATAAAAGTGGCCACAGACAGCTACTCTAAGGGTAAATATTGTGAAAACAATAAGTCTATACTACCTGTGTGGTTGAAAAATAACAAAAACTTAACCACAAGAAAACTGTTTAGGTCACAGGGTGCTGTGAACAGTAGTGGGTACAGAAAAGGCAAAGAGAGAGAACTTGATACGATGCGATGCCCTTTGGCGTACCACCACGACTACATGTGCATTTGCGTCTATTGTGTGTGACGCACTATAATCCCGAACATCTATACACATTCCAATGGTTTTCTTCCTTTCAATTTTGCTTCATTATTTTAAACATACAAAATCCTTTACATTTCTTTGCTGTGTTAATTAGTTGTGGATTTAAGGAACTAGTGAGGTCGTACTCATGATGCGATTTTCAAAAATTTTCTTCAAATGACCATCAATCCTACCCAGGAGATGACGAAAATGAGATCCGTTCAAAATTATATATATATATATATATATATATTTCTGTTAACGCTCTAGCGATCGCAATTTTTGTTNTGATCGTTATCAAACTCGATATTTAAAAGTTTTATGCAAAAAGACAGATCAACTTTGTTAATGGCTGAAATCGGACCAGTTGGAGGGGGGGGGTTTAGAGGGGAGAATTCTTATTGCAAATTAAATGTAATATAAATATTTTTATAAACATTAATCTCTATCTTGAATATTAACTGAGATATTTGCCTTTTTCAGCCTTCAGCAAACTCCCACTTCTACTAATGTTATATAAACAATACTCTGTTATGTAATAAACCACTTTATTTGCAGCTTAAATACCATAAATTGTTTTCAAGGGACCTTTTTATACGAGATACCTGCAAATATGCTATGGTGACCGCCCCCTCTTCTTAAGTTCTTGGACTACTAAAGTTTGATTGATTGAGATAAAAATTATTCTGATCCATTATAAATTACAGTTCTATATATAGTAAATAGTTTTCAATGAAATTAATGTGTTATGTTCTTATATATTTCAGTAATTGTTTTTCTTTCCTGTGAGAAATCGGCACTCTTCTTCGTTTACGTTTCAGATGCTTCCCGTCTGGAGGTTTCTTATTATCTTTTGTATTTATTCATTTGATGTTGACGGTGCTATTGTGTTACCAGTATGTAGACTTATCTATTGTTAAACATCATGAGGGAAATCTGCTTAGTTTAAGCAGCCCCTGCGTGATGGACTTTTCAGATAAAGCCTCACTTATCCTAGATTAAACATTGTATTTTTATTTTTAATTAATAATGAGAAATAATTAATTTCAATTTATTATTTTTTTATTATTATTAGTTGTTAAGATCGTAATACATTCTATTATATTCTTTAATTATGTTTTGTTGGGGGAAAATATGTAATATAATAGTTTCAAAACTTCTTCAAATAAAATAATCATTCAAATTCTAAGATTAAGAATAATTTATGGAAATAAGCTCAAAAGTGAAAGTTTTCACAATAATATAACACATTTCTGAAATCTGTATTGTGTTGAGAGACAATAATGACAAAAGAGGCATTTGTACCCGAGACGGAAGAACATTATTCATCACATAGAAGATGGAGAGGATTGGAAATGAACACTACCCTCACTGCTACTCTTCCCATAGCAAAAGGGTTACATGTGACTCAGGAAGAATTATTGAGAGGGTAATTGGATTCAGTCTTAACTTTTATCGGGCATTGAGCAGTCCGTACTCAAGTAGTTATCGTTGTCTATTCCCTCTGTGAAATTTTATAGGGCTTTCCTCACTTCCTTTCTTTTTTGAAATTTGGAAACATTTCTTTTGAAGACAAAACACATAAGGTTTTTTTTTCTCTCATTAAACCAAATGGTGTGATCAAGCTTGTTACATAATTGGGAGAGGCAAGATGAATTTAAAATATTAATTGTTTATGTCTTTGGTGAGGCATTGCTTCTATTGAAGTGCTGTGTACCACTAGGTTATTTTGCATGATTAACCTTAAATTATCTGTCACACTCTTCTGAGTCATTCTCTGATAAGCATATATAGTACATTTTATACACACAATGAGTGAAGGTATTATTCCATCTCACATAAATAAAGAGTTCTAGTTTTATATCCCTTAATTACATATTCCTTTATGTAACACTTGTAGTAATCATTATATACAACCAGAGTCACGCTCACCTCAGCTCTACATCAATAGTATGTCTATCTCCAAGAAACAACTTCCAATTTTGAAAATGTTTAAATAATTGATATAGATAAAAAAAAAATACTAAACGAAAAATAAAAGAGAATATTCACATAATAAAAAATAGAAAAAATTAGTAAACAAGGAAACAGAAATTAAATACCTCAATCATATATTCCCTAACATTTCATCTCAAAATAATCAATTTTAAATTAGGACACGAAATAGTTGAATTCAAGGTTGATGTGAAAATAATCAGTCTGTAGTCTACTGACCTTAATCTGCTTCGGGAATCTCAGCATCAACCCATTCAGAGCAAGAAAAGTTAGTAGTTGTATGATGGTGGCATACCTGTGCAGTCCTTATGGCTGCATTCTCCTGTTTTTGCCAATTATTTTGTTTTCCATGCACAATAACAATTTTTGGAAACATTTTATGTTCTTCATATTATTCTGTGCTAACATGACCAAGGGGGGGGGCGGAGGGTGCCAGATAGTATGATATGTAGTTGTTGCAACTTTGTGGATTCGAGACCATGCTATTTCTTCGCTCTGTGGCAGTTTTGTTGTGAGCTATGAACCTGTGATGCAAACACACTGAAACATTCACAACAATTTTAATATCCCAGTCTGTTGACTTGTTCTAGCCTATTTTTTGAGATGGAATCAAAAACTTCACCACAGCTGATTCTGTAATTAGGAATAAAGGGATTATTAGCCTAATTTTTTTTTTTTTTTTTTTTTTTTTTTTTTAAAGCAGATTTCCCTTAAGCAAAATCACCTTAAGGTCGTACTCATGACGCAATTTTTGAATAATTTCCTCAAATTTTCATTGATCCTCCTAGGTCTGTTCAAAATATATATATATATATATATATGTATATGTACTTGTCTGTTACCGCTCTAGTGGTCACAATCCTTATTTGATCGTTAAACTCGATAAATAAGCATTTCATACAAAACTAAAGGTAGAGTTCATTAATGGCTGAAATTGAACTAGTGGGACTAGGCGTTTTAGAGGGGGATAAGCTGATATCTGCTGACAGATAAAAAAAAAATATATATATATATATATCTGTTACTGTTCTAGCAGTCGCAATTATTGTTTAATCATTACCAAACTCGATATTTAGTAATTTTATGTAAAATGAAAGATCAAGTTCGTTAACGGCTGAAATCGGACCAGGGGAGGGGGGTTTAGAGGGGAGGAATTTCGAAAATTCAAAATATTGGTACTATAGTTAGATCAAAAAATTGTATAGAAACAATCTTATTGCAAATTAAATATACTATAAATATTGTTATATACATTTATTGTCTATTTTGAATATTAACTGAGATATTTGTACTTTTAAGTTTTGGGCCTTCAGCGAATCCCCACTCGTACTCATGTCATATTAACAGTAAGCTGTTATATCATGAACCACTTCATTACAAGGTTAAATACCAAATATTGTTTTCATTGAACTTTTACTTTGTGAGATATATGCAAATACTTCCCCCTCCCCCTTCTTTTGTTCTTGGATTATTAAAATTTGAGTGATTGAGATAAAACTGATTCTGATTCATTACAAATTACAGCACTTGCTTTAGCAAAATTTGTTCAATAAAATTAATATGTTATATTCAGATATACTTCATTAATTGCTCGTCTTTCTGGTCTATCTATTCAGCGTATGAGGTTGGTTAGCCTTTTTGTTTACATTTCAACCGCTCTCTATTGTAGAGATTATTTACTTGTACTTGTAAATTGACTGAAAGATTTATCATTACCATTTGTATTTATTCACTTAACATTCACAGTAGTGTTACCTGTATGTATATGTATCTAGTGAGGGAAATCTGCTTAGTTTATGCCGCCCCTGTGTAATGTACTTTTTCCATGTATGGCAGTATTCACTAACTCTCTTCATTTAAACCTATGTTACTTTTTTTTCTTTTTTTCTGAGTATATCAAATATGATGTTCTCACATTGCCTTGAAAATTTCAACAAAATAATTCGGGAGGAAATCATTCTGACTCCAGAAGTTATTAGTTGATACTACTTGGAGTTTTATCATCAGCTACAGTCATATATGTGCTGATGTTATCTTCAAAACATAAATAAACTGGCAACTAAAAATTATTAACTTATACATTGTCTTTAATAAAAATCATTTTAAAGCAAAACTGGGCGAGTACTTCTGTTAATATCTTATAATTCGCATGAGGGCCACTTTATTATTCAAGAAACTTTTGATAGTTTTTGCTGTTAGAATGTACATCCAAAGGATTTTGTTCATTTAAAATAAAGAAGGAAAGCTGGAAAGAAATACAAAAGAAAAAACATATTCAGGCTTTATAAAGCATTTTAGGCAAAAACCAGGTGTTTTGTATTTTCTACAAGCTTTGTATTTCATACAGCGTAAAATTTTACTAAAATTTTTGAAAGGAGAAGTTTAGAATTTGTTTCCCATAGAGGTTTAAAGAACATGGGATGTTTCTCAAGATAATATTACTGCCTCACTCACTCATTTATATAGGTAATAAATAACTTGAATTAGTCATGAATTATTATTAGCTTTGAAAAAAAAAAAAAGTGGTTTTATAAGTATATAATTAAATTTTCTTATTGTATATTGACGTGGAATAAGTTTGAGAATGGTTTTACATTTTAATATATTAAAAAAGATGAGAGAGGTTGATATTGTGGTGAAGTTGCGGGCGTTACCTTGAAAATGGGGGCATTGTATTATTGGTGGCTGGGTCGTCGCCCTAGCTTAGCCCTGCTCTTCCTTTAGTTCTCCTTCCTAAATCATAGGTAGCGCTGAGGTCTTGACCTGCTTCATACTGGAGCTCAACGCCCCATACACCAACCCTCTTGAGGAAAATCACCATGAGGGTAGTGCTCAATGCGATTTTCGAAAAAATTACATCTTCCCAAGAGGTATCAAATATGTTTCCGGCCTTGACAAACTGACTCATCATTTAAACCTTACGTCATTTCCTTTACTCATATTTCTACAATTAATAATAAATAAGCTTAATGGAGACATTAACAATCTAGTTTTAGCAGTTTCCCTTTATAGGATAGGGAATTCCGCTACTGTGTTTGTACTCATGGCGCTATTTTCGTCAAATGACCATTGATTCTACCCAGGAGATGACGAAAAACAGGGGCGTTCAAAACTATTTATTGGAGCTTCGGAGTATTGGCGATGTTGCTCTAAACAAAAGCTCCGTAACTTAAAAAATAAAACACAAATAAAAACAAAACAATACAAAAAAAAAGTAAACAAAAACAGAAATGGGACACAAAACAGAAAAGGAAAACAAAACAGATGAGGAACACAAAACGTAAAAGGAACACAAAACATAAAAGGATCACAAAACAGAGAGAAGAAACAGAGATGAGACTAAAACAGAAATGGGAAGGAAATAGAAGCGCAATTCAAAACAGAAATGGATAGCAAAAAAAGAAATAGGATACAAAAGCCGAAATTAAAAACAAAAACTCAATACCACCATATATATATATATATATATATATATATATACTAGCCAAGGTACCCGGCTTCGCTCGGGAAATCATTTGAGACGGAAAGATTTTATTTTGCTATTCGCAATGCTTCTATGTGTAGAACTGCTCTTCCTGTCTAGGCGCACTTTTCCCCGCAAGGGTCCCTTGGGCGACTTATATAAAAAAAAAAATTTAGGTTTGAAGAATAAATGAAAATAAGTCTCTAATCATTCCCCCTCCACTGTTTGACACACCGTGAATACTTCAAATCATAATCATGGATAGCTTTTATTATAATTAAATATCATCTATAATGCACGTATTTTGTATATACGATCTAGCGAATGTACCCGGCAATGACCGGGAAATCATCGTCGACTAATTAAAGATTGTATTCTAATAGAAAATCGTTGAAAAACCAATTGGAATCGGAATATTATAATTTTTCATTTCAGGCCTCCCTCATAACCCCCACTCCCGTTTGGACCTAAAAATTTTAATATATCTTATAATCATAGAAGAATTAATGCTAATTCAAATTCGGAGTTTTTTTAAGTTCAGTTGAATAGTTAGTGCCTAACAAAATTGTTGGCCCCCGCTCTAGTTTTTAGTGTATATCTCGTTTATACTTTGTTAACGACAGAAATGAATATAACAAAAGTTATTTTAAATAACAAAATAAACAACTTGTGTCATATGCATATATGCAGAAAAACGAATAGAAAACGAAATACCGCTATTTTCAATTTCAGGCCTCCCTTACAATCCCCGCTCCTGCCCGTCCCTATAAATTTTAGTATGCCTTATTATAATAAAGGCGTTAGTGCTAATACGAATACCGAGTTTCATTAAGTTCGGTTGAGTCTCTTGAGCCAAATAAAATTGTTGACTCCGGCTATAATTTTTAGTGTATGACTCCTTTATACTTCGATATACGACGATAATGTATATAACAAATTTGAATTAATGCTAATTCAAATTCGGAGTTTTTTTAAGTTCTGTTGAATAGTTAGCGCCTAATAAAATTGTTGGCGCCCGCTATAGTTTTTAGCGTATAACTCATTTATACTTCCTTATACGGCAAAAGTGTATATAACAAAAGTTACTGTAAATAACAAAATAAACAACTTTTGTTATGGGCATATTTGCTGAATAAGCAATAGGAAACGAAATATCGCTATTTTTAATTTCAGGCCTCTCATATAACCCCCACTCCTGCCCGTCCCTTGAAATGTTAGTATGGCTTATTATAAGGAAGGCGTTAGTACTAATTCACATACCGAGTTTGGTTTAGTTCGGTTGAGTCTTTTGTGCCTAATAAATTGTCGACTCCTGCTATAGTTTTTAGCGTATAACTCATTTATACTTCCGTATACGGCAAAAGTGCATATAACAAAAGTTACTCTAAATTACAAAATAAACAACTTTTGTTATGGGCATATTTGCTGAAAAAGCAATAGGAAACGAAATATCGCTATTTTTAATTTCAGGCCTCCCTTATAACCCCCACTCCTGTTTGTCTTAGAGAATATTAATATAGCCTAAAGTCTAAGTTGGGCTAGTAGTAATATACATACCAAGTTTCATAAAATTCGGTTCAGCCGTTTATGCGTGAAAAGGTAACAAACAAACAAACAAATAAACAAACAGACACCAAAGAAACAAAATGCAGTTATGGTGTCTATGACATGTGAAACGAAAAGTTATCGTGAAATTTCGCGAAAAAAATCAATGTACAGACAGAGGTTACAATTTTATATAAGTACCCACCTTAGCTAGTATATATATAAAATTGTAACCTCTGTCTGTACATTGATTTTTTTCGCGAAATTTCACGATAACTTTTCGTTTCACATGTCATAGACACCATAACTGCATTTTGTTTCTTTCGTGTCTGTTTGTTTGTTTATTTGATTGTTTGTTTGTTACCTTTTCACGCATAAACGGCTAAACCGAATTTTATGAAACTTGGTATGTATATTACTACTAACCCAACTTAGACTTTAGGCTATGTTAATATTCTCTGAGACGAACAGGAGTGGGGGTTATAAGGGAGGCCTGAAATTAAAAATAGTGATATTTCGTTTCCTATTGCATTTTCGGCAATTATGCACATAACAAAAGATGTTTAATTTGTTATTTAGAGTAACGTTTGTTATATAAACTTTTGTCATATACCTAAGTATAAAGGCGCTATACGCTAAAAATGATAGCGGAAGTCAACAATTTTATTTGGCACAAAAGACTCAACCGAACTAAACCAAACTCGGTATGTGAATTAGCACTAACGTCTTCCTTATAATAAGTCATTCTAACATTTCTAGGGACGGGCAGGAGTGGGGGTTATAAGGGAGGCCTGAAATTAAAAATAGTTATATTTCGTTTCCTATTGGGGTTTTGGCAAATATGCACATAACAAAAGTTGTTTATTTTGTTATTTAGAGAAACTTTTGTCGTATACCTAATTATAAAGGCGTTATACGCCAAAAAGTGATAGCAGAAGTCAACAATTTTATTTGGCACAAAAGACTCAACCGAGCTAAACCAAACTCGGTACGTGACTTAGCACTAACGTCTTCCTTATAATAAGCTATACTAACATTTCTAGGGACGGGCAGGAGTGGGGGTTATAAGGGAGGCCTAAAATTAAAAATAGTGATATTTCGTTTCCTATTGGGGTTTTGGCAAATATGCACATAACAAAAGTTGTTTATTTTGGTATTTAGAGAAACTTTTGTCATATACACTTTTGTCGTATACCTAATTATAAAGGCGTTATACGCCAAAACGTGATAGCAGAGGTCAACAATTTTATTTGGCACAAAAGACTCAACCGAACTAAACCAAACTCGGTACGTGAATTAGCACTAACGTCTTCCTTATAATAAGCTATACTAACATTTCTAGGGACGTCCAGGAGGGGGGTTATAAGGGAGGCCTGAAATTAAAAATAGTGATATTTCGTCTCCTATTGGGGTTTCGGCAAATATGCACATAAAAAAGTTGTTTATATTAATATTTAGTGAAATTTGCTCAACAATTCTTTGGAACTACAAGGTACCTCACCGGTAAAAACTAATTGAAATGTATGTTAATATTTTGTGCTTAATAATTCAAATCTATACATAATGCACAGGAAACAGGAAAGATGACAATATGGAGAACAGTGAAGTCTTACTACAAAAAAATAATTTTATTATTAACAAATCCACAGAAACGACGGGTATTTAAACTAAACACTGGGACGGGTAAATGTCAAAATATTGTGCAAAGTAAAGCCTTGCCAAAAAAATACCACACCATTCAGCCTCAAATGAATTCCCGGGCGATGCCGGGTATCTGAGCTAGTATAGATATATATATATAAAATTGTAACCTCTGTCTGTACATTGATTTTTTTCGCGAAATTTCACGATAACTTTTCGTTTCACATGTCATAGACACCATTTCTGCATTTTGTTTCTTTCGTGTCTGTTTGTTTTGTTTATTTGTTTGTTTGTTTGTTACCTTTTCACGCATAAACGGCTGAACCGAATTGTATGAAACTTGGTATGTATATTACTACTAACCCAACTTAGACTTTAGGCTATATTAATATCCTCTGAGACGAACAGGAGTGGGGGTTATAAGGGAAGCCTGAAATTAAAAATAGCGATATTTCGTTTCCTATTGGTTTTTCGGCAAATATGAACATAACAAAAGTTGTTTATTTTGTTATTTAAAATAACTTTTGTTATATACACTTTTTTCGTATACTGAATTATAAACGAGATATACGCTAAAATCTATAGCAGAAGTGAACAATTTTATTTGGGACAAAAGAGCCAACCGAAATAAATAAAACTCGGTACGTGTATTAGCACTAACGCCTTCCTTATCGTAGCCATACTACGATTTCTAGAGACGGGCAGGAGTGGGGGTTATAAGGGAGGCCTGAAATTAAATATAGTGATATTTCGTTTCCTATTGGGGTTTCGGCAAATATGCACATAACAAAAGTTGTTTATTTTGTTATTTAGAGAAACCTTTGTTATATACACTATCGTCGTATACCGAAGTATAAAGGCGTTATACACTAAAAATTATAGCGGGAGTCAAAATTTTATTTGGCACAAAAGAATCAACCGAACTAAATAAAACTCGGTACGTGTATTAGGACTAATGCCTTCATTATAACAAGCCATACCAACATTTCTAGGGACGGGCAGGAGTGGGGGTTGTAAGGGAGGTCTGAAATAAAAGCGGTATTTCGTTTTCTATTGGGTGTTCTGCAAATAAGCACATGCCAAAAGTTGTTTATTTTGTTATTTAGAGAAATTTGCTCAACAATTCTTTTTAATATGAACTATCAGGTACCTCACCGGGAAAAAATAATTCAAAAGTATGTTAATATTTTGTCCTTAATAATTCAAATCTATGCATAATGCACAGGAAACGGGAATTATGACAATATGGAGGACAGTGAAGACTTACATAAAAAATAATTTTATTATTAACAAATCCACAGAAACGACGGGTATTAACCCTAAACACTGGGACGGGTAAATGTCAAAATATTTCGAAAATCATCGACATTCGAGCATAGTGAGATTCACCTCAGTCACTAATTTTCTTAAGTCCGGTTAACATTTTAATTGCTGCTTACATACAGGTTTCTTACCTCTTCTGAGGACAGATATAGAGAAATGATCTCATCATGGTGAGATGAGATCATCAGCGTATCATATTCCAGTTCTTGAGAAATCTGCCTAGTTTACGCAGCACCTCCGTGATGGACTTTTTATACTTATCACCTTTGAGTAAACTCCCATTTTTTATATTATCAGTAAGCCAATATATCACAAGATAATTTTACATGACTAATATTGTTGCATAAATGTTATGTGGCTTATCTTGTTGTAAATTTAATGTCCTTCAGTTATTGTTCTATACGATATTTGCAATTGATTGTTTTCCGCAAACCCCTACTCCTTCTAATGCGGTTTTAATTTTGAGCACCTGGGGTACTAAATATCATCACATTGGTGGGTCGAGCCGGTCTAATAGGTTTAATGAATTTCAGGATAATTACCAAAATAATCTCAGCGAGGTCTTCCTGACCTGCCTCAAGCGTGTGAGTACTATCCTTAAGGAAGTTGCAAGGCAAACTGTATTTTCTCTCTAACGTAACAAGGATCAAATGCTGCTCCCTTTATTGCGTGCATATTTAATTAAAATAATAAACTTTTAATCAGCTACATTAAAGATAATCAATTTTCTGCCGTTAATAGATGGATCCAGGATGTTAGAAACAATCGCTTTAATGGGTTAGTTGTAGGATGGATACTCCTCTAGCCTATCTGCCATGGCCTGGCACACCCAGGCTAAACATTCTGCTTCCTTTGACCTCATTCGCTCACTAGCGCCCATTATGCCTCAGCTGGTGAATAGTAATTGAAATACTCATTCCTCTTAGTCTCTATTAATTCCTATTTTCATTTAGATGATTTCCACTTTTGATATGTTCAGTATTTACAAATAGTCACGTAATGTCAGTATGTACTGATTAGATTCATTATTATTGTTTTGTTCCTGTGGGAGACTTTTAGCAGATTTCCCTCAAGGGAAATCAGCTATTGAGGTCGTACTCATGACGCGATTTTCAATTTTTTTTTTTCAAATGTCCACCGATCCTAACTAGGAGATGACGAAAATAAGGTCCGTTCAAAATTGTATATTATATATATATATATGCCTGTTACCGCTCTAGCGATCGCAATTATTGTTTGATCGTTACCAAACTCGATATTTAGTCGTTTTATGTAAAAAGAAAGATCAACTTCGTTAATGGCAGAAATCGGACCGGAGGGAGGAGGGGGGTTAGAGGGGGAGAATTTATAAAATTCGAAATATCTCCGTTGCTATAAGTCGGATCGAAAAATTATATAGAACCAATATTGAATATTAACCAAGATATTTGCATTTTTTAGCCTTCAGCAAACCCCCCTCTTATACTCATGGCAAAACACATGACAAAACTCAATAAACAAAACTCTGTTATATAATAATCTACATTATTCGTAGCTTAAATAACAAATATTGTTTTCAAGATACCTTTATTATACGAGGTACATGCAAATATGTTCTGGTGAACACCCGCCCCCGTTTTATGTTCTTGGACTACTAAAATTTGATAAATTGAGATAAAAATTATTTCGATTCATTATAAATTACAGTTCTAGATATAGTATATAGTTTTCAATATAATTAATATATTATATTGTGATATATTTCAGTAATTGTTTTTCTTTCCGGTGTGAGGTTGGCAGATCTGTTTGTTTACATTCAGACGCTTCCTCTCGCGAGGTTCCTTATTATAGTTTGTATTTTTTCACTTAATATTTACGGTGGTCTTTTGTTACCAGTCTGTTGATTTATCTATTGTAAAACTTCAGGAGGGAAATTTGCTTAGTTTACGAAGCCCCTGCGTGACGGGCTTTTTTACTATTGCACTATTGAAAACTTTAAATCAGACTGAAATTGAAAATCGCAGAGTATGGAGGTTTGCTGCGCCGGGTGTTCTTTCCTTTCAAATTGTAAGATGGGCAGCTCTGAGCGCTTTTCTGGGAATAAGCCAGTCCTTTATTGTTAGGTTGGATCACCTGAAAGCTAGTCTTCTGTAGTAGTCTCCCTCTTCCTATTATGTTCTGAGCCAGGTGCTCCTATAGTCAGCCAGGTGTAGGAACGAGGGCGAACTTACCCATTTTCAATTTTAGTTTTTATTAGTCGAGAATCTTATTGTTTTGTGCGCTCAGAAGCTAAGGATGTATCAAGGGCCCAAAAGCCCTTGAAGGACATAGGTTTCGGTGGTGTGAGTTTTACACATTAACTCAAATGAGTATGTGCACGCTCACTACTCGCTGTGTTTTGTGTGTCTCACTTTCTAAAAATTCTTTGTTCCTTATTTGCTAAACATTTGTGCTCAAGATGACCATGTGAGTTAAGGTGTTGGACTTAATCTCACTTGTTCAACAATAGGAATGTATTTAGTGACGATCTCATTAAATAAAATCCATAGTCCCAGCCTGGCTAGATATGGGCGATAACCCAGTTGAGAGCCCGTCCCAATTAGCCATGGTAACACAAAGTGGACGTTAATTAATAGAAGCCCGTCACGCAGGGGTTGCGTAAACTAAGCAGATTTCCCACGTGAAGCTTTAAATAGAAAAGTCTACCTACTTTTACACTTAACACCACCTTGAATATTAATTGGACAAATACAAATGACAATGAGAAATTTTTCTGTCAATTTACATATCAATAACCTCTACATCGGGAAGCGTCTGAATTGTAAACAAACAGGTCTGCCAACCTCTCAGAGTTGAAAGATAGACATATTCTTGAACGGAAAAAAAAAACAATTACTGATATATATATATATATATAAATATATATATAAATATATATATATATATCTGAAGATAATATATTATTTATTTAAAACTATTAACAATATCTAGTTCTGCAATTTATAATAAACCAGAATCATTTTTATCTCAATCACTCAAATTTCAGTCATCCATGAATAAAAGATAGATAGGGGGCCACCGTATTTGCAAGTACCTCATCTAGAAACCATTTGTGTAACACATTTTGTATTTCAGCTTGAAATATGACGGTTCATGATTATTGTCTTATTCATAACGACCAATGAAAAAGAAAGAGGGTAAAAATAAAAAAAAATGCATATATATATATATATATATATATATATATAGTAATATATTATAACAACATTTATAAGTAATTTAATTTGCAATAAGATTGGTTTTTTACAGTTTTTCCATCGGACTTATAGTAACGGAGATATTTAAAATTTTCGAAATTCCCCCTGTAAACCCTCCCCCCCTGGTCGGATTTCTGCTATTAACGAACTTAATTTTTCCTTTTACATTAAACGATTAAATATCGAGTTTGGTAACGATCAAACAAAAATTCCGACCGCTAGAACGTTAACTGATATATAATGTTTAGGGAACCTCATTTTCGTCGTCTCCTGGGTAGGATCGATGGACATTTGAGGAAATTTTTCAAAAATCGCGTCATGAGTACAAGCTCATTAGCTAATTTCCCTTAAGTCAAAATTATTAATTTCCCACGATAAAAGATTGCATTCGTTTGGATAGTGTGACAAAAATTTTGGTCTCATGAGTTTAACAACACCCTCCTCCCAAAAAAAACAAAAAAAAAAACAATACAGTTACCCCATACCTTGAAACTATAATGACGTTAAAAAAAACAAATCATTTTGTGCTGGTAAATGGCGAATCTCTTCTGGTTTATTATCGATTTGAGATTATACAAAACTGGGTTAACTAATTTTTCTATTTCCAGTTTTAATAGTTTTGCTAGAGTCGTCTCCTTTTACTGCAAAGGAGGTAATAGTAAGACAGAATACGAAGAAATGAAGTATGCCATGAAGGATGTACTAAGGTTTCGAGGCGACCTATTTAATTACCTGAAACCCTAGTCTGGCATTGCATTGGCATCTACACCAAAATCATTCATTATTTCCGCATTTTAATAATTTTTTAACAATATTTTATGTAATAAAATGAAATATAAACAACTTTAGTATCTTTCATAAACAGTGAAAAAAAAAGAAACAAAAAAAAAAACCTGCCCCACATTTAAGAGTACCCACCACAGTGCAATACCAGAATGTACCATAGTAGTTAAGTAATTCTAGTCTTGCCCTGAAGAAGAGAA
Organism: Riptortus pedestris; assembly: GCA_019009955.1. Taxonomy (NCBI): domain Eukaryota; kingdom Metazoa; phylum Arthropoda; class Insecta; order Hemiptera; family Alydidae; genus Riptortus; species Riptortus pedestris. The sequence continues at coordinate 30,924,720 of CM032231.1, forward strand.
AATAAATATTCTAGAAATATTGGCATAAACTAAAACTTCTTTCACAAACAAAACACAACAATGACCACAAACCCCAACAAACAACAACGACACCATCTATAAAAAGTCCGTCACGCAGGGGCTGCGGAAACTAAGCAGATTTTCCACGTGAAGTTTTACAATAGAGGAATTTGCATACTAGTAACAGTAGTACTAACGAGTCTCTAACCAATTTCACGAGAGCCGAACAGTTACTGAAACGACCGAGCTAGCTTTCGGGGGATACGAATAGACCCGACATCAGCCGATCTCATCTCCCCCGTTATCCACACACTTAATAAAAATGCAAATATCTCGGTTAATATTCAAGATAGAGAATAGATGTATATAAGAATATTTATAGTAAATTTAATTTGCAATAAGATTGGTTCTATACATGTTTTCAATCCGACGTATAGTCGGAGATATGTCGAATTTCGAAAATCCCCCTTCACCTTAGATTAGGCTCCGATTTCAGCCATTAACCAATTAGATCTTTTTATTTTTTTTTTTTTATTTTTTTTTTTTTATTTTTTTTTTTTTTTTGCATAAAACGAGTAAACATCTAGTTTGGTAACGATCAAACAAAAATTACGACCGCTAGAGCATTAACAGACAAATATATATATCTATATCTATATATATATATATATATATATATATATATATATATATATTTATAAAATTTCCAATGGACCTCTTTTTCTTCATCTCCTGGATAGGATCAATGGGCATTTGAAGAAATTTTTCTAAAATCGTGTCATGAGTACGACCTCAATAGCTGATTTCCCCTAAGGGAAATCTGTTAAAATAACCTGGACGAAAACAGAATTATATATACATGTATAAAAAATTTTGAACGGGCGTCATTTAGCAGATTGCCCTTAAGGGACATCACCCCTGCCCATCAATCCTGCCTAGTAGATGACGGAAATCCGTTCAAAATTGTATGAATATATATTCATGTTGGGGTTGGATAGGAGAAATTTCGAAAATTCTTAATGTCTCTGTTATTATACGTCCGATCGGAAAATTGTATAGAACCAATCTTATTGCACAGTAATTCTGTATTAATGTTGTTATGCATGTATTTTTGCTATCTTCATTATTAACCGAGATATTTGCATTTTATAGTTTTGGGTCTTCAGTAACCCCCCCCCCCCCTACTCCTACTCATGTCATATTAACAATAAGCCGTTATATTATGAAGCACATTATTTGAAGCATAAACACTAAATAATGTTCTCCTTAACGTTTACTTTTTCAGATAAAATCGAAATCGTGGGGGCGTGGGGAGGGGGTTACTCAGATCCAGCATTACAGACTTTTTCCCCACCTACTTGGTGGAACCGATGAGTATCTGGGGAAATTTTTCGTAATTACACCACGAATACAACCTTAATAGCCGATTTTCTAGTGGAATCCGATAATACTTTGCTCGCCAAAGGACAGGAATTCGCATTTTTTTTATGTAAAAGTTTATTGTTTTAAGCTACCATTTATTGTTACTCTTGTTCTTACAAGCTAAGTATGATTGGTGATATTTCCGCGTGCAGGACGTCCTGATTCCCGGGGAATGAATAAGGGATGTTATAGAGTCACGGGGATATGAAGAGATTTATCTTTGCCTCCTGCATGGGACTAACCAAGACTACGGTATCAGAAAGCTTTTTAGCCTGTAAAAGTTGACTAATGATAAGAATCAGCCAGTATGTTCATTCCAACTATAACTTTTGCTTACTCTCTTTATCGTCTTGACGAGGGAGGAAATATACACAGGTATATATAATCTGTGTAGACGGGTTAAATTAAATATGTTTGTTCGTCGAAATTTATGAGCAAAATCTGTTGGAGGAAAATGTAAATTTTATACCACGGAATAAGTTTTTAACTCATGACCTAAAAACATTTTCCATGAGAAGGCCGAACACGCATCCAATAATTAATTAGTCTATGTACAGCTCGACATATTTATTGCCACTTTAAACACTACTGAAGTTATACGTTATGGAGTTAGTCACTAACTATATATTTATTTAGAACCTTCTACCATGAGCAAACGTAGGCGGTCAGGTTTTGGTGTTTATGTATACGTAATGTCTTAGGGTAAAATACACTGGTTTGTATTTTAATTGCAATAATGACAGCATTCGAGCTTACTCGGAAGTTGGAATATAAATTCAGTTGTACTTGTCATATTGTTGCTTCCAGCTTAAGACTGAACGGAGGGAACTGACAATGTACAGGGGTTCTCTAATGCTTACGTTAATCTATTCTCTATAAACCATTTTTAACGGAGTGTAACGATGTTGGTATTTATTAAAAATAGTGAGGTAAATTTTTATTTACCTCATTCAGAATGACTTTTACCGTATAAAATAAATTAGTGTCTTATTGGCTAAATTGATTTCCTTAACATTTTAGCAGATTTCCCATGAGGGAAATCAGCTATTGAGGTCGTACTCATGACGCGATTTTCGAAAATTTTCAAATGTCCTTCGATCCTAACCAGGAGATGTCGAAAATGAGGTCCGTTCAAAATTTTATATATATATATATATATATATATATATATATATATATATATATATATGTGTGTGTCTGTTAACGCTCTAGCGGTCGCAATTTTTGTTTGATCGTTACCAAACTCGATATTTACACGTTTTATGCAAAAAGACAGAGCAAGTTCGTTAATGGCTGAAATCGGACCAGTAGTAGGGGGGGGGGTTTAGAGGGGGATTTTCGAAAATTCAAAATATCTACGTTACTATACGTGGGATCAAAAAATTGTATAGAGCGAATCTTATTGTAAATTAAATTTACTATAAATATTGTTATATACATTTATTCTCTATCTTGAATATTAACCGAGATATTTGCATTTTTATGAAGTATCTGGGACATGTGGTCGGGTGTAGTTCGGATTAGGTCGGCCGTTTCCGTAAGTACTCGGCTCAGGTGGAAGATTCTTCTAACCTTACCTTACCTTCGTTACTTTCTGTGATTTATACAAATACGTTCTGTTCATCTGCCCCCCTCCCCCTCTTTAGTTCTTGGACTACTAAAATTTGAGTTATTAAAATATAAATTATTCTTACAATTCAGAAGCCGTTTCAGTTGGGAATTTATTTTAATTAACTGAAAGATTTCTCATTACCGTTTGTATTTAATCACGGTGGTGTTGTGTTACCAGTATGCAGATTTCTCTATTGTAAAACTTCACATGGGAAATCTGCTTAGTTTACGCAGCCCCTGCGTGACGGACTTTTAACCTCATGTTTTTACTTACCTCATACGCCCTTTATTTATAATAATGGCATTTACTCTGTCAGGTATTTCTTGGAGAGGTCCGTGCTTATTTCATTCTGAGAATGAGTCGATGGCAGATGAAAAAGAGATATAGATTAAGGAGTATTGTGAGGGAGGAGCGTGGGATTTGAGGTGTATGAATGGTGTAGAGAGTGCTGTGGGTGTATAGGCCTATCTAGGTCATGGCCGGCCTCCTAACAATATCAACACTCTCACTCCTCTTATAGTTTTCCGCATCCCTAACTACACTAGTCCTAATAGCGCACTTACTACCCCTCTTTGCGCACAATCAAAGTGATTTGACTATTTATTCAACTCCTCTTCAATTACTTCACGGTGCTGAGTGTCCACCGAAGAAACTCCACAACTAAAGTAAATTACATGAAAACCTTTAGACAGACTGATAGGTAGGTGGTCCTGTCAAATAGGGAGAGTTCCTTGTTGAATCACGCTCAAGTACCTGAGAGGGATAGATACCTGCAGAGAACAATAGAGTTGAAGCAGATATAAGAAGCCGGAGTAGGAATTGGGAGGATTCTAGTTTCAGGCAGCAAGAAATGGTTTGAGGTTGTGGCTGAGGCCACGGTCTTACAAGGAATGTAGCGTATAGCTAAAGACAAGTGTACCATACTTTACACGTTTTCGAATTTTAAACAGCTCTTTGTTACCAGTCTTCTGTGCGAATCCTTCCCCCTTCAAATGAAATTACAAGCCGACAATTTATAGGGGCTTCTAGGTATTGCCTATATTTCAGTACGCATTTGATTCAGGATGCTCGTAGATTTTGATGAAATTCGCATTTATCTGTTCTTCAAGTCGTATCTGCAATGTCGAGAGGACAATTCTTTAATATTAGTTTTGTGAAATCCAATATTATCAACATGATATTGTGAGTCAAAGTATGAGATTAGGTTTAGGTTGGCTTGATAAGGTGTGATAAGGGTTGACAATTTAAATCAAATGTACTTGCGACTCATAGACAACACAAACGTTATGACTGTTCAACATTTAATCAAAATAGATCAAATTTAATAATTAACATAATTTTAAAAGGAGGTAATTGGCCAAAACCACCTTATATTATATTTAATAAATATAATAAAGAACTTATAAAGTTTATCAAAAGTGTAGATATGGATGTATCAAAAATACATTAGAATGTAAAGGGGATTGTGAGGAATGGGAATTATAATTCAATATATTTACCTTACATAGACTCGCAAATTAAACATCGATTGAGTTTAACTTTAATTGATTTGTTTGATATTTTTCTTTTATTTTATTTATTTATTTTTTGATCATTTATTAATTTTATTTGTAATTATTTTACTTATTTTAATATTTTATTTATTTATTTATTTATTTATTATATATATATATATATATATATATATATATAATATTTGAGTAGATAGTTGATTAACGTGTATATATTGTAAAATAAGAATGAATTTAAACATAATCATTTATGTAATATGCCATGTCGCAATGGAACATGTATTCAAATAAATAACTCCTCATAGGGTTACTATGAGGAATGAAAAAAAAGGGTTGACAATACCTTTGCCATACAAGACAATACTTATGACTCTCGACCTAATTAAATTTCGTATTATTTCCATGTAGAGTTTCGTTGATGTCGATTTAATCTTTCGCGTCCTATAACATTGTTGACCCCTTCTATGGTTTTTCGCTATTTTTAATTTCAGGCCTCCCTTATAACCCCCACTCCTGTTCGTCTCAGAGAATACTAATATAACCAGAAACCTAGCCTGAGTTAGTAGTAATATACATACCAAGTTTCATAAAATTCGGTTCAGCCGTTCACGAGTCTATAAAGGACGTACACACAAACATTGATTTTTATATATAATATATATATATATATATATATATATATATATATATATATATATATATAGTATTGAACTTGTCTGATTTTTTCGTCATCTCCTGGGTAGGATCATTGACCATTTGACGAAGATTTTCGAAAATCGCGTCATGAGAACAACCTCATTAGCTGAGTTCCGGTAAAAATTATATTGTTAATACTTCTGTTAAAGTTATTTATTCTTAATTTTGAAATATGAGTAAAGGAAATGACGTAAGGCTTAAAGTATGAGTCAGTTTGTCAAGGCTGGAAACACATGTGAGACCTCTTGGGAACATTTTACTTTTAAAACCATCTTCATTTATCTTCTCTCTTTAATGTTATACAGCGAACAGAACCTTATTTTGAATTTGATCTGTTTAAGGTTTCATTCTGGGAGGGTGGTCACTAACCTATCGCTCCCTGGAAACCGGCTTACAACCCAATAATATAGTAAACGTCCGTCACGCAGGGGCTGCGTTAACTAAGCAGATTTCCCACGTCTGGTATAACAAACTTGTGATAAAAACTCACCAAATATTCTCAAATTCAACGTAAAATAGCGGAGATATTCTGAATTTTCAAATCCCCTTTCTTTCTAAACCCTCCCTATTCCGTGCCCGATTTCAGACATTATCTTTAGTGTTGAATGAAACAGTTAAATATCGAGTATGGTGGAAAACAAATAAATATTTTCGAGTTAAGAACTTAAAATCTTAAATGATTACGTCATCACCCAACGTATTTGGTATTTAAGCTTCAAATAACGTGGTTCATTTTTTTACAATGTATAGTTTATTTGACATGAGTAAAAATGAGGGTTTACTAAAAGCTGGAAACTAAAAAAAATAAATATTTCGGTTAATATTGAAGATAGAGAATGAACCTATATAACATTTATAGTAAATTTAATTTGAAATACGTTTGATTATATATACTTTTCGATCCGATTTATACTAAGAAATCCCCCTTCGATCCCCCCTCTTAACCCCCCCCCCCCTCCCACTAGTCCGTATCTAGCTATTAACTAATTTGACCTTTAGTTTTGAATGAAAAACGACTTCGGTAACGATAAAACAAAAATCGTGACCGCGGACTTTATTTTCATCATCACCTAAGTCGGATCTATGAACATTTGAGGAAATTTTTCGAAAATCCCGTCATGAGTACAAACTCTGTAGCTGAAAATCTGAAATGCACAGCAAATGACTTCTACTCCCAATAAATTACAACACAATTCATTGCTGTAAATTATTTAAAATTATTTCATTTGAAAGACATACCTCCGATCCAATTCATCAGATTAAAAAATATCAGAGGGCATTTTGCCTTATATATTTGAATTGTTCTCTAATGCTGTACACCATCGTTTCGGATTTCGAGTATTAAATTAAATTAAAGATTTTAGCCATATTCCTACTAAAACTGAGAGCGCAGTACTGTGATGTGAACAAACACACACACACACACACACAATAAATATATATATATATATATATATATATATATATAACAAATTAAGAACTAAATATAAAATAAATGCTTTGCTCTCCGGCTGTTAGTTTAGTATATTTTCAGGTACATTATTTATCCTTCCTTGTGACTCTTTCAGATATTGTCCAATTTTAATTTGTTTTCTTTAGTTATAATTATTACATTTGTTTGTTTTAGGTGCGTATTGTTTAGATACTTCATTTTGGTGCGACATCTGGTGAGTTTTGTACATACATGTTTGCTTCCTTTTTAAGATTTTTTTTCAAATCAGCTTTTAGTACAATCAAAACAAAATAAACGTACTTATAGTTATCCTTTAATGGACTTTATCCAACAAAAATATAATGATAACATATTGGTATTCTAATCTGTAGCTGTCAAAATATAATGATTATAGATTCATTATCATACTGGATTAGTTATTTATTTCTATGCCAGGCCTTAAAAAGGAACAAGGCAAGTAGATCTTTCTGAATAGATATAAATGGTTCAAACACTCGATACATATTTTTGTCCGGTATGTTTCAGAACATTTAGTCTCGTAAAGACCCACACCACTCCTATGGTGAAAAGGCTTTCGATTCCCACCCGAGGCAAGCCTCTTCAGGATACGGAAATCGTTTTCCCTTCCATCCTTAATTTTTGGAAATATTCGTGTTAATTCCTCTGTAACCTGTCAGTCTAAGGTCTTGTACAGTTGAAAAAACCTGCTGCAAAGATAAGGTTGTTTGTCAATTATATGACTCAATCCTTCTTTCGGCTACTGGAAGAGAAGGTAGTGAACATCCTTTCCCAATTTGTTGTTGTTTCACTTTGCCGTGTTGTGCTCCCTAAAAGACAGGTAATCTGCCTTTAGTCGCGGGTAATTTTCAGCGGTCGACATCCCGAGGAATTATGTATAACCAAGCACAGAGTTGCCACCTACAAATTTTGGGAGCATTTCGCTTTGCAGATTCATTTGAGTGAATTTTTGCTATCAGGAAGTAGAGGATGCCAATCAGAACTTCGATTTAATTTCTTCACCTTAAGTTTGCCTGATAGGTTGGTGGAATATGCTCTTTGTGAACGTATACCCTCCATCAACATAAGTCGTATACATGGTGTATTCGGTCACAGCTTCTCTTGCCTCCTAACATTCTCTTCATTACTCAGCGTCGTTCTTTCTCGGGGGAAATGTGATCACAAACATGGTCGATTTCATATTTTGTCTTGGAGGTGATTTTATAGCGAGTGACCATTAACTACTAGCCCACTAAAAGAATGTCCACTTGGCGAACAACTGGCAGGCTTTACATACAGTTACTTAAAATTATCTCCTGTAACTTGTTATGCAACATAAGTAACTTAAAATGCTGCTAATATATTACTGCTGTATTAAAAAATATATGCATTATACAAAAAAAAAAAAAAAATCATCTATCAAGCACGACTGGTGTCACACAGGTACTTCATCCCACATTTCTAATTCTCTAGTAATAAGATGGCAATGCAAAAAAGTTTTTGTGTTTCATATCATTGTCTTATGTACAAGCAATGATTGTTTATTGGCTTTAGACAGAAATTGCTCGAGAGGTTTAGAAAGAAAAATAAGACAATAAATAACTTGGTTAACATTCGAGTTATGACCTAAGATCGCATTGTCCACTCCCTGGAGGAATCCAGATACCAGAAATTCCATCCTCTCCTTCCCGGACATTCCAATCTTCTAGTCCAATCACTTTCCTCAACACATATTCCCCAAACCCCACGACAACGATTAAAGCGTTAAGTAGCATCGATATCTTCTATAGAAGTGAATGCACGTAATTATTTCCACAAGGGATCAAATAAAACTGATAATATCATGCTATTGTGAGAATGCATCCTTCTACACATCAGTTCCTGTTCATACGCTTCAAACTCGCTTGGATTTTTTTGTACTTTGTTGAAAATTAAATCAATTTATCACAAAAAAAATGTTTAATCAAGAATTATATCACAATATTTTGTGGACATTTGGGTTTTATAATATTTTTGGATCGTGGGTGATCCTTCTATAGATATTAGTAGTAAGCACTGTACACAAATATATCTATGAGACTTTAATGAAAAAGAATCATCAAATCACTTTAATAAAACAATTTAAGTATCATTCTTTTAAAATATTGCAATAGTGACCATGCTGATTAGAGTTAATGAAAGTGTCACTGCTTTTAAATAAGTTTTTTACCAGAATTTATATCATATTTCGAGTACCATCATCTGCATAAAGCACTTCTTCATATCATAGCACTGCATTGTCCACGTCATTTCAAACTAATTACATAGAGAGATGTTCTTTTGTTAACGTTTTCAAACCTTGTCTTAGAATGGACTGCTCTTTGGTATCTAGGTCAGTGATTATTTGGCTTGTCGATAACTTAATAGATCAAATTAGGGGCCAGGGCTGTTCAACAACGCTTACATGATGTACTATACCAAACTAACACACTATTATATATTCAAGTCATCATCCTTTACTGTTTACAGTAATTGTCTAGCGAATTAGCTGGCTCGTTAAATATTACGTTTAATCAGTTATCATCGTTCCCTCTAGACGCCATTCAACATATATGTCAGTTTTATGGGCTGTATGCTTATATTGTCGGTCTCTTAGCTTTAACGATTATTTAAATTCTACTCTGCCATTTAAATTCTACTGCGTTATTTTCATATTATAAAATAGACAGGGAATGTATCTGAGCTAATCGTAAAAACAGGAAACTTACGTATCAGGCCAGTAACTGAAATTAAACTAGTTTGAAAGACAGCCTAAATAATCTCGAAATACTAAATGAAAAAATATCTAAGAATGAATTAAAAAAAACTTGGTTGCCTTGCTTAGGAGTCTTTTCGAAATATATAAAAATCCTTATACATTTTAAAAATATTCTGCAGTTCAATTTGGGACGTCGGAAAGTATTCATCAGCTTATACCGCTGCGACAACAATCTTCACTACCAATTGTCAATCTCGAATTTGTCACCTTCATATAACGAACAGCTGCTTGTTAAAAATATTGCCCGCCCACTTTTTAATACCTGTACCTTTCAACTAATTATTAAACTCTGTTTGAAATATGTTAAATAACTTCCTAGTTATGATAGGTGTAGTTATTCTCATGGCTGTATGAGAGGTAAAGTCGACATATGACCCTAAGTTAAGCGGAATATGGATGTAGAAACATAACCATATCTAAGAATAACTTGATGAAGTATTTACCCCCATAAATCTTTGTTGTTTTAGTGGTGGTTTATTTAGGAGTCCGAATGTATATTCATATTAATATCAAAAGTACTATTAATTTTATCTAAAATGTATACATGTAAGAAATGGTCCCACTTCTGAAAGACTTATTCTTCACTGAATTTCAAGAGAATGATTGTGATATATCAAATCAATTTTGCCATTTAGCAGCACTTCTTGAAAGTTAATGCTAAGCTCTGACACGGAACTCTATTCATACCGATCCTTCAAAAGATAGGTGACGCAGCTATTACCTTTTATTAAATCTGCATAGAATTGTCTCCCAAATGCATACGTATTAATAAAGTATGTACGTCAGTTGTATTGTTAGCTGTTGGTTATAGAGTGATAGTAGACGATGGTTGGGTACCGGCTATGCAATGTGTAGCCAACCGCTACTATCAATGAAGTATGTACTTCTGGAGTTGTATCTGTTGTCGAAAAATCCTCATCTGAGAGTTGAGTATGAAATACTTGGGAAGGGTAGAGGAGGGGGATTTGATTAAACCACGGCAGCCATTATGGATGCTTTGTCTGCAAGGCCTATTAAATGCTGTTCGGCTATTGGATTTCATAACCATCTGCTCCTATTCTCTGTGCTTCTTATCGCCTATACACTCGCCTTACAGTATACACTTATTATTGCATAAATATTGCCCATCATTAAAATTAAATTAGGGATAGTTCTTTATTGGCAGATTTCTACAAATGTCCATCGGTGCATAATAAGATGCCGAAGATGAGGTCCGTTCAAAGCTCCATTTATGTATATATATATATATGTCTGATAATGCTCTAGTGGTTGCAGTTTTTGTTTGATCGTTACCAAACTCGAAGCCTTTTATGTATAACTAAAGATCAAGTCCTTTAATAGTTGGATTCGGACCACTGGGAGGAGAGAGGGTTGAGGGGGAATTTTGGGATATTCACAATATCTTTGTTATTATACGTCGGATCGAAAAATTGTATTGTGTCAATCCTAGTGATAATTTAATTTTCTATAAATGATGTTTACATGTTTTTCATTATCTTAAATATTAACGGAGATATTTGCATTTTTTAGTTTTTAACCCTTAGAAAACTCTCACTCCTACTCATGTCATATTAACAATAATTTGTGATATCATGAACCAATTTATGTGAAGCTTATGTATGGTGAGAAGAGAGCAATAGTGTATTATACCAGGACCAGGTAAATCTGCTTAGTTTACGCACCCCCTGCATAACAAACTTTTTCGAAATTAAGCACTTATAAATAAATGGAGTAAATTAAACATAGATGATTTGCCATCAGAGAAATCTCCTAAAAATATTATTAATTATAACATTGTATGAATTAGTTGACTGAATATTAATCAAGAAAAATCTACATCTTACAGTTGCTGAATGGTAGCATGTGATTAACGTGTAAATGATAAATAGGTGGCATGGGAAATGACAAGGGTCATGTTTTGGGCAATATTTATGATTTACATAAGTTTGAATGAATTCTGATGTCAATGGCCCAGGCAGTTGATGAATTGCCCGAATTTAATAGTATTATCTAAAGGAAAATAAATAAAAAGATTTAAGGATCTTGGTCCAAACAGTGTGTGTGTGTGTGTGTGTGTGTGTGTGTGTGTGTGTATATATATATATATATATATATATATATATATATATATATATATATAAATGATGTAAATAAGCCTTAATATAGAAATATCACCACTAATGATATACCTCTGTAAAAATTGAATCATTCATTGAAATCGAAGAAAATATTGTATATAGTGTTAATATTGTAGCCATTGTAAAACAGCCAATTATGGTATAGCTACATATTATAATGCCAGTTAAAATTAACGTCTGGGAATATGAATTTATTGGCTTTCGATTAGGCTCGTTGGTTCAAACCGAGCTTGAAATAGGAAGTATATTGCTTGCTTAATTCAATATTTCCTTCATGGGCAGGTTGTTCCTTTCGGATCCTTTGATTTACGCTCTGTTGGCTTTTATCTCATTCTCCAATCGATCCTTCTCCCTTTAAATGTATAATACTTCAGCTGAACGGGAATATTGAGCTACTTCCACTATTTACTTCAAAGTATCCTTCTCCGATCATCGTGTATATATATATATATATATATATATATATATATATATATATATATATATATATGTAAACTCTGTTTGTATATTGATTTTTTACTCGAAATTTCACGATACTTTCACAAGTCATAGACACGGTATCTGCAATTTGTTTCTTTCGCGTCAGTTTATTTGTTTGTTACCTTTTCACGCATAAACGGCTGAACCGAATTTTATGAAACTTAGTATGTATATCACTACTAACCCAACTTAGAGTTTAGACTATATTTATATTCTCTGAGACGAACAGGAGTGGGGGGGGTTATAAGGGAGGCCTGAAATTAAAAAAAAGCTATATTTCGTTTCCTATTGGTTTTTTGGTAAATATGCACATAACAAAAGTTGTATATTGTGCTATTTAGTGTAACTTTTGTCATATCCATATTTGTCGTTCATCAAAGTTTAAATGGGATATACACTAAAAAGTAAAGCGGTTTTTTTTTTTGTTGTAATAGAATCTTTCCGCCTCAAATTATTTCCCGAGCGAAGCCACCCGGCTAAGGTACCCACCTTAGCTAGTAAATACATAATTACTTCAAATATTTATAAAACTTACATCTTACTATCTATGACTTAATCCTTTATTTCATTTTGTGTTTAGCTCTATTTTTTATCTACTAGGTTTGAAAGTTTGATGATTTCATTCGATTGAAAATTGTCTATACTTTTGAGAGTTGGATCAAATTAATGGAGTATATATAGGAAATTCTTTTCTGCAAAACGAAAACTAAAAAAAAAATTCTTTTGTTTGTATATTTTATGTACAACTTGTGCTTTGCTGGATCAATTTCACTAGATTGATGCATTTTCTTATGATCGACAAACCGAAGCTGCTTGTTAGTTCTGATGTAGGATCACTTATGGTGCAACAGTTGGGTTAGAGACATGTCTGAATGCGATATTTATTGATGAACTAGTCATCATTACCAGTCGTTGATGGGCCGAAGTAGAAATGGTATCCTGTGGATATATGAAGATTGGATTAACCAGTATACAAAGTGGTCCCGTCATTTTCATCACATAACACAAAAAGTCCTTTAACATTGAATCGTTATACTCTTCAAGTAAAATGTAGTTTCGAAAGTTGGAAAATGTCGAATCCATATTTGTAAACAACGAGTTAGGATTGGCATAAAATATACATTTTAAGCACAATTGTTCTTAAAAGTTTCTGATAGAACCAATAATGTAAAAGATATTGTAGAATTAATGGCTTCCTTACAGGTGGTTCCACTACTGCCAGTAGCAGTAAAGTATAAAATACCGTCATTGACTGTATTCATTCCCTGAATACATTAACAAATAATTCCCGTCTCTTCTATGGAAAAGTATTCTACAGTGGGTTCACCTTGTGCTATTAGAACATAAAAAGTACAATATTTTACTCCAAAATTCACAAACTTACGTATTGCACATCGTAAAAAAGTTTAATAAAAGGGGTAAGGCGTAATTGTGGTAGTGGCTAATAATGAATCTCATGGGGTCTATCAGAATTTACTGAAATTGTTTTAAGTCGGTTTACAAAGGATAATAAATAATAAAAATAAATTATGTCATTCCCTGTGCAGTGTTGGTAACGATGGTGGCATGTTGTTTAATGCTCACGTGGGCCTCTGCATTAATATCCGAGCTTTCAATCAACCAGAGCAGCTATCTCTAGCTCGATTATATTACATTGACAACTGTCAAGATATCCACCAGCCTACACAATGGCCATTGCACCGACACCATTTCCATATACCACCAAACACTAATTCTATCATAAAGCCAGTAAATAGACCTATTTAATGCACTGGTACAACCCCAACTTGAACTTTTAAATATTTATCTTCCAAGTAAAATGAATACTATTATTTTTTTTCTTGTAAGTCCGATCAATATTCCTTTTTCTAGTTAAAAACTACTTCACACCCTGCATCGGGGTTACGCTATACCTTCAGGATAGCCATGCGGCTACTCGGGCATTGCCCTCGCCATTGCAGATTTTTAATTATACATGTATTTTATAGATTCATTATTCTTATCGATATATCAATGAAGTTTATCTGTGAAAAATAAAAATACTCCCCATTAGGTCAGAAAATAATTTATTTCGTATGTTATATCATTCAGAAAAAAGGGAAAGAGAAAAACAATATTTGATCAATCTATTTGGCAAAATATGTTTTATACTCAAAAATTGAAAAACTTAACCCATTACGAAATCATTATCATGTAAAGTACCATGAATGATATATATTATAATAAACAGTTTAAAATTAATTATTTAAATTGGTGGAAGCTGGAAATTGGCTTTTCAGAAGATATTAAAATGGACTCAATTTCAATAAATAAAAATATAAAATACATAAAAAGAAGGAGTTAAAAGTTTTAGTAAATAAAAAACGTTGAAAAAAGAGAGAAGGAAAAGAAGTCGTATTAGTTCTATGATTATCAGGTAGAATGCACATTACACGTTGTTCCCAGACTAACACGTCCAATAACTTAAATCATTCAAAACGCTGAACAATAATAATGCAAATAAATAAGTTTTAAAAAAAATAATCAATTTCAACATTCAAACAGATTAACGAAAGTTTAGGTAATAACGGAGATATTATGATTTTTCTAACCCCCGTTTCTCTAAACCCCCACTATTTCAGGTCCGATTTCCGCCTACAACAATTATGAGCTATAGTGTTGACTGCAGTGGTTAAATATCGAGAATGGTATAAATCGAATGAATATTTTCGAGTAAAGAACGAAAAGTCATAATTAATGACGTCACCACGTATTTGCATGTAACTCACAAAATAAAAGTTCAATGAAAACCATATTTGGTATTTAAGCTACACATAAAGTGGTTCACGATATACCGAATTATTGTTATTATGACATGAGTAAGAGTGAGAGTTTACTAAGGGCTGAAAACTAAAAAAAATACAAATATATTGCTAATATTCAAGATAAAGAAAAAATGTATATATCATCATTTATAGAAAAATAAATTTTCAATAGATTGATTCTTTACAATTTTTGGATTCAACGCGCAATAACGGAGATATTTTGAATTTTCGAAATCCCCCCCTCCTCTAAATCCCTTCCCCCGATATTAGCCGTTTACGAACTTGTCCTTTATTTTTACATTAAAAGCGTAAATATCGAGTTTGATTCGATTAAACAAAAATTACGACCGCTAGAGCTTTAACAAACACACACACACACACAAACACACGTCATCTCCTGGTTAGGATCGATGGACATTCCTGGAAATTTTTCGAAAATCGCATCATGAGTACGGCCTCAAGAGTTGATTTCCCTTAGGGGAAATCTGCTAAAATGAATGAAATTTTAATTAAAACAGATATAATGTCAACGTTATGGATAGTTGGGGGACCATCTAACTAGTGGCTATTATAGACAATTACCGAAATTACTCCTTGACTTAATTTCCACAGTCAACATGTCAGTGGGGCATGACTGACGCATTAGAGTTGTCTATCATACTCATTCTACCGATATGCAGCTCTATAAGGTCTATGGAAAGCTCTCAAAATGTTGTGGATTCTGGTCAGATTCTCTAAACGTTTAATGATACATATGCTGCCGGGGAATCATCAGAAATCAGGGTTATCACGATCAGGTTGATCGTGGAAATCGGGGTTACGTGGAAACAACACACTACCGGTGTTTGTTGATAGTAATAGTAAAAACATCCTAATTACTCTGAGAAAAAAAGTATTGGGCATAAAATGTAGAGTCATATGAGTAATGGGCACTTTAACATTAATAACTCTCCCTAGATTACCTTTACTACTTTCAAATGAAGTACCAATTTACCCTCGTATGGGCCCTGATTGTTTCTGATTAGTCTTGTATTTTGTATTCATCACTCCTGAAGTAATTTAAAGTGGACTTGACGTAAGTAGGTCTGTTATAAGTGGACCTAACAGGATGTTCGTTTTAATAAATCAAATATACTACTTACATTTACATTATACCGTATACACACACACACACACACACACATACACCATTGTTGTCCTTTGCATTTTTTTGTAAATTAAATACTTATCGAGTTATTAGTACTTCCTCGTTTTCGGCACCCCCCCACTTCTCAATTTTTTTACATAAAAATAAAAAATATTTGGTGAGATGACGTGTATCATTCCAGCACGTGGGAAATCTGCATAGTTTACGCAGCCCGTGTGAGATGGACTTATTTATTTTTGCCTCAGTATAAAGCTCCACTCCCCATTAATCAATTTCGATTAAAAAGGGTTATGCACAACATGTCGTTACAGGAAGCCTAAATATGATTTATGAGAGAAACGTCCAGAAGTCACTCCAATACATGTCAAAATAGCTCTTGTCAAAGCGCCTAATAATTCCTTTGATGACTGAAAAATTAATTTGTTCCCGTTTACAATACTTTTTTTTCCTTCGTACATGAAGGTAGTCATGACAGATCTGATGGACACATGTAATGCGAATATGGTTTCAAATTTTTATTTTTATATCACCTAATTTTATTTGAAGCTAACTGTCAAAATGTGAAGAAGTATTGGCCCTCTCCTGTGATAGAGGCTGGGATATTTTCTTCTATTTTTTTGATTACATTTTTATATTTCTGAATAATAAAAGTCTCCTGTAGTAATACTAGTAATTAGACAAATTGTAAGGAACACTCTTGTAATGCTTCACTGTCAACATTGCATATCCCTTGACCGAATTCAAAATTTTTATCTGTGTCTCACCCGATCTCCGTTGAGATGGGATCGATGGGGACAAAATCACTTTGTTTTTAACACTTTTACCAAAACACCGGTCTGAGAGGCCGGTAGAGATTTTTATATTTCATGTATTGGTAGGCCTGCTATAAATAAATATGGGCGGGCTCTCCACCTCGTTAGCTGTGAGTCTCTCCTTACTCTGCACTCAGGAAGTGTTTTGGATTAATTTGTTAACGCCATTCGACCTTGACTAGCTATAGCTCGTTTTGCTCCGGTCTCGTGGACCTCTTGTTTCGGTTAACAGCGTACGTATTGTAGGCCTACGATACGGGGTAATTCGGTTAACGTATATCGTGATGTTGTGTACCTTTCATTGTAGCTTGTAAAACTGTTTGTTCGTATTCTTTTCGTGTGTGTTTTAAATAGAATATGATTTGCTATGGAGCCTTCCATGAGCCATAAACCAATATAACGCCCATCGTCACGATCTATATATCTTACGGATGACAGTGATTGCAATGAAAGGTTTAAAAATGACAATAATAGATTAAACGTGATACAAGTTATTCAAACAATAAATATAAATAACGAATTTGTTGATGGGAATTATTATTAACCCTTCCCGGTCTGTGCGACCGGATGATTCGGTTTACGTCACGGAATTCATGTTTCGGTAAGAGTGTTAATAATCGCCATCGAGTAGGAAGTGAAGCTCGGACGATAGCGAGTGGTGAGAGTAGGCCTAGTGGATTTTAGGGTGGCCCAGTTTACGCAGGCGATCAATACACGAGGAAGCCGTGGTGAACAGCACGCACTCTCCCCCAGAGAACCCCATAGCTGATGCAGCCTATCGTATCTTCCTACATCACGCCATTGTGTCACCAACAGATCTTATCACTGCCTGATAGCTCGCTCCTTCGTCTACTTTACTAGTTGGATGAAACAAACAATTGTTCAATTACAACTTACTACATAAACAGAAGATTTAAACATTTACTTTAATGGAATATATAAGTGGTTTTGATACAATACAAACAATAATAATAACAATAATACAATCTTGTGTGTATTAATTTGTGCAAAACGTTTCATATACCTGTGATAAGTTAAAAGAGTCGGTTCCGCAGTTGCTCCTTAAACTTTGCAGATTTTGTCTCGTGCTGGACATACTGCGGGTATGACACTGTCTTTTCGCCATTTTTCCTTTTTGAGAAACCTATCTAAATCCTGACATTTAAGCTGGAAATGAGATGTTTAGTGGCACAATTGCTCGAAGAGAAAATGGCATTATTTGGGATTAGTAGAAGTGGGGGATTACAGAAAACTGATAACTAAAAATAAACAAATGTCTGGAATACTAACCGAGATAATTTCATATTTTAAATAGGAAAATATTATTTTTAGAAATCTGTTAAAAGGAACCAATAGCAAGATTCACCCTGCTATTTCGAAACGCTGTCCTCTTTGCATGGTACTTGCCGATATAAACTTTTATAATTATATTCTCGTAGTATTAAGTAGTATCCAGCAAACAGAATTTAGTAGTTTCAAAAAATATTCTATTATGTTGAGCTTACAAGCTTCGTGCTTTTGTGCAGATTTCTCCTAAGGGGGAATTAGCTATTGAGTTTGTAGGCATTATGTGAGGTTCGAAAACTCTCTAAAAATGAAGGATTCGTTTCAAAAAAATATAATATATATATATATATATATATATATATATATATATATGTACATATCATATACATTTACATACTTGTCTGTTTATGGTCTTGCTTAATAATTTTTGTTAGCAAAGTCGACATTTAAACGTTCTTAGTAAAAGTAATGATCCAGTTCTTTAGCTGTTGAAATTGAACCTGTGGGGAGAGAATCGACAATTCGAAATATCTCCGTTGCTGAGTCGTATAAAAAGATTGTATAAAACCAATATTGGAAATTTCATTTCCTATAAATGCTGATCTTCACATATTTTTTTCTTTCTAGTAAATTAACGAGATATATGCATTTTGTAGGTTTCAGCCTTGAGTATACCACCTACTCATGTCATATTATCAATAAGCTGATATTTCATAAAAAACCTAATTCCCTGTTTTTACTGATCGGTACCATGTCAGATACATGCAAATACATTATATGAGAAATTAATAGATTATATTTCCTGGAGGGATCAGTGTTTCTCATTCAAATGTTTACACGATTCATATATAGCTGAAGATAAAATTTGTTAAATGTTATTCTCTACCATGTGAAGGGGTGGGGATTAGCGGAATAAAAATATAGAATTCCAAATATCTCCGTTCTTTTTAGTCTGCCCGAAAATGTTAAGTATCAATCCTGTTAATCATTTAATGACCTACTGTAGTGTTATTTATGTTTTTAGTTTACTCCTGCTCTTGGGATTTTCACTTATCAGTAATTATACTGATATATCTCATGCCCAACTTTATTTGAAGTTACAGTTCCGCAGGTTTCATAATAGAGGAGAAATAGATAATCTTGGCACACCATTTCAGCGCCTGGTAATTTCCGGCCTACCTGGGTGACCAAAGTTTTAATCATTGTAACCTCCCTTATTCATTGTCAAATCTAGCCTCCAATTCTTTTTTCCAACTCCAGTTTTCTGTTCCTGCTTGGAATATAAATATGAAGTTTGGTTTCAACGTTTCAAAAACAAGCACCAGACAAGGAAATAGTTAAAAGTCCGTCACGCAGGGGCTGCGTAAACTAAGCAGATTTCCCTCGTGAAGTTTAATAATACATAATATACATACTGATAACACAACACCACCTTGAATATTAAGTGAATAAATACAAACGGTAATAAGAAAACTCCCCCCTCCCCTTGCGGGAAGCATCTGAAATGTAAACAGACCCGACTCTCACTGGGAAGAAAAACAATTACTGAAATATATCAAAATATAACATATTAATTTGATTGAAAACTATTCACTGTATCTAGTACTGTAATTTATAATGAAACAGAATAATTTTTATCTCAACAATCAAAATTAAGTAGTCTAAAAATTTAAGACTAGGAGGGGGGGGGGGTCACCAGCATATTTGCATATATGTCGTATAATAAGGTCTCTTGAAAACAATATTTGGTATTTAAGGTTCGAATAATGTGGTTTATTACAGAACCGAGTATTGTTAGTTTAACATGAGTAGAAATGGGGGTTTGCAGAAGGCTGAAAACTATAAAATCCAAATATCTCTATATATAATCTAGGTTAATATTCAAGCTAGATAAAATATGTATATAACAATATTTATAGATCATTTAATTTGCAATAAGATTGGTTCTATACAATATTTCGATCCGACTTATAGTAACGTAGATATTTCGAATTTTCAAAATTCCCTCCCTCTAAACCCCCCCTCCCACTGGTCCGATTTCAGCCATTAACGAACTTGATCTTTCTTTTTACATACAACGATTAAATATGAAGTTTGGAAACGATCAAACAAAAATTGCGACCGCTAGAGCGTTACAGACAAATCCGTATATATATAAAATTTTGAACGGACCTCATTTTCCTCATATCCTGGGTAGGATCGATGGACATTTGAGCAAATTTTTCAAAACTCGCGTCATGAGTACGACCTCAATAGCTGATTTACCTTAAGGGAAATCTACTAAAATGAATCTTTACACGATAAACGTTTTATATTGTAAGGAATTAATATGTAAGACACATGGTTAAACAACAACAGCTGATAAAAAAAAGTCCGTCACGCAGGGGCTGCGTAAACTAAGCAGATTTCCCTCGTGAAGTTTAGTAATAAATAAATATACATACTGCTAACACAACACCATGAATAAATACAAACGGAAATAAGAAATGTTTCATCCAATTTCAATAGCCTGCCGACAGGAAGCGTTAGGTTAGAAATGTAAACAAACGGGTCCCGCCTCACACCGGAAAGAAAAACTATTACTGGAATATATCAGAATATACCACATTAATTTTATTGAGAACTATTTACTATATCTAGTACTGTAATTAATAATGAGTCAGAATAATTGTTATCTCAATCAATAAAATTTTAGTAGTCCAAAACTTTAAGATGGGGGGGGGGAGTCACCAGTGCATATTTGCATGTATCTCGTATAATAAAGGTCTCTTGAATACAATTTTTGGTATTTAAACTTCCAATAATGTGATTTATTATGTATCAGAGTATTGTTTACGTAACATAAGTAGAAGTGGCGGTTTGGTGAAAACTGAAAAATGCAAATATCTCGGTTAATATTCAAGATAGAGAATAAATGTATATAACAATATTTATAGTAAATTTAATTTGTAATAAGATTGATTCTGTATAATTTTTCCATCCGACGTATAGTAACGGAGATATTACGAATTTTCGAAAATCCTCCCCTCTAAACCCCCCCTCCCACTGGTCCGATTTTAGCCGTTAACGAACTTGATCTTTCTTTTTACATAAAACGCTTAAATATGAAGTTTGGTAAGGATTAAACAAAAATTGCGACCGCTAGAGCGGTAACAGACAAATATATATATATATATATATATATATATACAGTTTTGAACGGACCTCATTTTCGTCATCTACTAGGTAGGATCGATGGACATTTGAAGAAAAATGTCGAAAATTCCGTCATGAGTACAACCTCAATAGCTGATTTCCCTTAAGGGAAATCTGCTAAAAACATAAAAAAAACATGTTAAATGCTCGTGTGTTCAGCTTCTCACGCTGCTTCTTTGTCTTGAAGAAATCAGCTATTGAGTCGGAACTTTTTTCAAATGTCTATCAATTCTATCTAGGAGTTATCAAAAATACGGTATATATATATATATATATATATATAATATTTACACGTTTCATGTAAAACTAAAGATCAAGTTTGTTAATGGTGCTAAGTTTGTACCAGGGGTAGAGGGTGGGTTTTCTATGTGGGGGGAATTTTGAAAATTTAAAATATCTCGTTATAATATTTTGGATGGAGAAATTGTGTAAAACCAATCGTATCGTATTGCAACTTTATTTTCCTTTGAATGTTATATAACAACAAACGTGTTTACGTATTTTCTCTATGAATATTAACCGACATATTTGCATTTTTTAGTTATCTGGATTCTGGCACTATTCTTAAACGATTTGCAGGACTGTAGCACCAGTGCAGGTCCCAGTACTCCACAAGTCCTGCCCTCTTCCTCGCTCCGCCTGGTGTACCTGAATTCAAAGAATTTATGGATGCTTGAATTCAGAATTAGAATAGTAAATAGTCCCGTAGATATAATTTCTGCAATGAGTTTGTAAATATCTTAGACTATTCAGGGTGAAATTAGTTTCTCCTCTACTGATTCCTGTGTGAGAATTGAGTTCCTGAGGAGGTATGCTAAGTACGTCCTTGTTCTACATTGCTGTGAACTTTTTCAATAAGTATTTGCCTGAAGAGAAATCTTCAGCTTTAATATATGTATATATCAATATATGTACATATCAATATGTATATATCAATATATATATATATATATATATATATATATATTGAGAGGGAGAGAGAGAATCAATATTTTCGTTTTATTTTTTTTAAGAATTGCAAACTATTTTAATTTATGTAAACTCTTTAAGGAGTAGCTTCAGATGTGTAACCGTCACGTAATTTCCTTACGTATGACGTTGTTGCTGTTCCTTTCGTTAGACATTGTCTTTGAGAAGAATCTATGGTATTTTTACTTATTGGTAATTATTTGTATTTGCGTCTAGACAAGTCAAGGTTTGTTTACACGAACACAGCGGCATTAGCGCTATTATGAGAACTGGTTTAAAAATTGACCTACTGAATATTAAAGTGGACATCTTAATAATCCTTCTGATGATGCATGTTCACATTAAAGATTCGTTGAACCCTTTCAGATATGGAATCGAGATTGAATTTGTTGGAATGAAATATATATATATATATATATATATATATATATATATATATATATATATATATATAAGAAACAAAAAAAAAATTAAAGACTAAATAAAAATAAAACGGGCGAGGGTAAGAGTGAGGCAGGACAGTAAATAAGAAAAGTGGCTCAATCCATTAAAGCCGTATGTGGCTGGAACTGCATTCCTATGTAAAGGACAGGATGGCCGTTTTCAAGGGTAGGTAAACGACCTCTGCTCCTCGTCCAGCCTCCTTTGTGCTCATATGTCCTGCTCTTGCAAATTCACTCATTTAAAAAAATTAACATTATTTAAAGACATCCATAAGTGATTTAGATACTAAATGCTATTTGTGCAAAATCGGAACATTCACTTTTTTGCCTCCTTGCTGGGAAATCATAACGTTATCCAACTTCACTAATGTAAATCCTGATCAGCGATTAATGAAAGTCAACATTCCTTGGAACTGGGTAAGATTTGATTTGGTGAGAAAAGAATATGTCATAATCAGGATATGTATATCAACAAGATTAATTTTATAATAATGACATAAATATTTACGATTTGAAATTTAATCTCTTCTGGTATCGTCCACAACAGTTGGTCTGGTTAACTTGATCTTAAGTTTTATAGGGTAGGTTTAAATATCTTAAAAATATCTTCATGATTACAAAATTAATTGAATTGCTGAGTTGAATGCTTTTAGTGAAACATTCTAATAAAATATAGGAAATATCGTTCTCTGGTAATTGTAGGCAGATGGTATTTATGACTTCGTGTAATTTGCAGAACACGTAGGTCTCAAACTACTTTGTAAACAACTACAGCTATTTGCAAACAAATAGCTAGAATTGCCTTTTTTTCTAAAAATCTGAATGGTGGATTGTTTGCTTTAAAGACAGTTCAGTGTGACCTTTCACTTCTAAGTTTTGTGACTTACTCGTAACTATAGTAAGCCTTTTTTTTAGAAGGAGGGGGGCGGGGTAAACGTTTGTAAAAATGTAAAATGGTTTTGTTTCGATGGCTCTTTAGCTGATTAAAGTGATATGAATAAAAGTAGGTTAAGTTGTCGGTGATTGTGGAGGGAGGGTGTTGTTGTTATGGGCAGAGACTAATATAGGGCAGAGTGTAGAGTTGAAGAGCGGGGCGTAGATGGGGTATTGACCCCAGGCACGGAGCGGCAACCCTGCCCGTCGCTCTCCCCTCCTCTCACTCTCTATCGCCCTCTCTTTCTCTTTTTTTAATCTCTCTCTTTTCTTACTCTCTCTCTCTTTTTCTTCCTTCCCTTCCACTGACCTGAGTATCCCCTCGCTCTTTCTCACTCTCCATCTCCCTCCCTCCTCTCCCGTTCTCCAGCTCTCGTTCTCTCTGCCTCTCTCTCTGTTTACCTTCACCCTCACGTCTACCTGTTCTAAGCTCCCTCTCAGGAACAGGACTGTCCCTCTTTATTTCTACTTTTTGCTCTACGTTCTACTCCCTTCT
The DNA here is from genome assembly GCA_019009955.1 of Riptortus pedestris. Classification (NCBI taxonomy): domain Eukaryota; kingdom Metazoa; phylum Arthropoda; class Insecta; order Hemiptera; family Alydidae; genus Riptortus; species Riptortus pedestris. The sequence continues at coordinate 30,948,912 of CM032231.1, forward strand.
CTTTCTTAAGTTCTTGTCCTTTTATCTGTTTACTAACGTCTCTCTCTCTTTCTCTCTCTCTCTCTCTCTCGCTCTCTCTCTCTCTCTCTCTCTCTCTCTCTCTCTCACTCATTCTCTCACTCGATATGTGTTCGTGTCATTTCCTCCCGCTCTCTCTTTCACCAATTCTCCTAATTATTGTGCGTGCGACTGCCTTTCCTTCAGCTAACACCTTCAGGCTATTCGTTTATTTTGCGCTTCAGTACCCTGATTACTCTGGTCCATTATGAGAAACTGTATCGTAATTCTAAACAATAATTGGATTTTCCGTGTAAAGGCTACGCCTATAGATATCATCTTACTCGGAGACAGTTACGAATGTTCCTTTTTCTTTTCATTGTGCTATACAGCAGTAAGTAAATACTTTGGCTCAACAGCCTACGAAGAGCCTTTCTACACGGCTTTTATTGTTGCAATGCCGTGTTTGGTACATTCCTAACCATAAAAATACTCCTTATTCAAATAGCATATGGATTCAGGGGGAGGGTGAAATTAAACACGTCATTGAAACCCGTCTGCCACATAGTTAAAATAAATTAAAATTTGTACTATGAAATGAGCATCATAATCCCTTAATGTAAACATCACACAGATGGATATCATGAATTATTCCCCATTTGTTTTTTCTTTTATGGTTCGTTATTGAGCCATAGATTTCCTACGTTTTCAGAAACCTTTCTGTTAAATGAGTTTTTAAGTCCCTGCCAATGTTTGAGTTAGGAAATTCGTCGGCAGTTATAGTTGGCGACACAGATTTAAGTTGTGAAATTTCAGTGTTTTCAGCAAATATCTTTACAATAAATTATTAAAAAGTTTTCATTACGTTTTGGCAAATTTTCAACTAGGTAACCCCTCCTTTAATGTAGGTAGAATGGATTGAACTAGAATAGGGAACATGAGATAACTTTACATTTTTATATCCCTAGCTGAAATCAACACTGTCCCATGTCAGGTCTCGATTTTCACTTAATGTTACTTTTATGATTAAACCAATCATCATGATCAGCTTTGGTTTCAAGTCCTCTTTACACAAACAAAACAGACTGTGCAATAAACTCAGCAGCTTGCCATTCTTGCGCGTGGCATTTCTTGAAAAGAAGTTAAACTGTATTTATTTCCATTAAGTTTTAACCTAAAATAATAAGATAAGCCAAATATTTTTGTTTTTTAAACAAATAATAGTTTTTAATATTTAATTATTTTCTCTGGTATGTATTGTTATGAACTAATTACTAAAATAAAGTTTCCATTTTTATTATATCTGGGCGGCTAACGGACGGGTGACTTTCCCGCCAAAAGCTAGTTCGGCCGTTTCCAGCTAGTCCGAGCAGTTAGTCGCTTCTCGTGAAATTTCGCTATTGTAAAACTTCTCGTGGGAAATCTGCTTAGTTTACGCAGCCCCTGCATGACGGACTTTTAATATTTAATTATTTTTCTGGGATATATTGTTATGAACTATTATTATTATTTATTAACGTCCTAAAATCCCACCCTGGCTAGAATAGGGTGGTAACCTGTAGATAACCCGTCCCGATTAGCCTAAATTGCAAAAAGTAGACGTTAATAAATAATAATAATAATAATAATAAATATCCGTTAAAATATGTAATGTGGATGTATCATATGAAATTCTAGTTTATAAATCTAGGAAATTTAATGAGTTACATAATAAAACTTGACCCAATTGTGAGTTGAGTTCTGGTCTTCACTTGACTGTCAACTTAGGAATAAAATCCTAATTACTAATGAGGTATTAGTTAGAGTTTTTAATGGGGCTTTTCTTTGGTAGAGCTTTCATTGAGTGGCGGTGTTTAGTATGTGGGTAGGGTTTGGGGGGAGTCGATGACTCGGTCGAGACCTATCCGAGACTGCGTGACCTTGCCTCCCCGGACTGGTCAGTCTTGTTCATCTGCCCACCACCCTCTCCCTACCACTCTCTTTGTCTTACCTACCTTATAGCTACTTACTAACTTTTTAGCTAATCCTCTACAATACGGATTAGTTGCGCTCGAAACTCCACAATTTTATATCAGATTTATACGTTACCTTAAGGGAAGTAATAGAGATTGTTCGCATCACGAAATATTTCTTAACAGGTGTATGGGTGTGGTCACAGTGTTTGTTTTGTCGTTTCCAAACACGATGTTTAACCGTTTAATATAAAATCAAAGATCAAGTTCGTTAATGCCTGAAATTGGACTAGTGAGGGGAGTCGATCGACAATTTAAAATATTATTGTCATTTATTTTTACTGCGTTTCCTAATTGGGGCAGGCTATCTACAGGGGTACGGTAGGACTAAGGATTTTTTCTAACGAGTTCGTCACTAAATAAATTCTTATTGCCCAGGCGGGAGTCAAACTCGCCACTCTAGGTTTTAGCAGATTTCCCCTAAGGGAAATCAGCTATTGTGGTCGTGCATATAACGCGATTTAAATAAAAAAATATCCTGAAATGCCCATCGATCCTACCTAGGAGATGACCAAAAAGAGGTGCGCTCAAAATAATATATATATATATATATATATATATATATATATATATATATATATATATATTTGTCTGTTAACGCTCTAGCGGTCGCAATTTTTGTTTGATCGTTACTAAACTCGATATTTAAACGTTTTATGCAAAAAGACAGATCAAGTTCGTTAATGGCTGAAATCGGACCAGTGGGAGGGGGGGTTTAAAGGAGGGGATTTTCGAAAATTCGAAATATCTCCGTTATAAAATTGTATCGAACTAATCTTATTATAAATTAAATTTACTATAAATATTGTTCTATACATTTATCCTGTATCTTGAATATTAACCGAGATATTTGCATTTTTATTAATTTTGGGCCGATAACGGATGACTGAGCTTCCCGCCAAAAGTTAGTTCGGTCCTTTGCCGAAACTGTTCGGCTCTGGTATGGAGATTTCTCTATTGTATAACTTCACGTGGAAAATCTGCTTAGTTTACGCAGCCCCTGCGTGACGGACTTTTTTCCATGTGAGGTTAAGGACAACGCTATAACTCACATGACTAACCTTAGGTCACGGTTTAAAATACCTCCGTTTATTATGAGTCGAATCGAAAAATATTACGTAACCAAACAAATCATTCATAAACGGTAAGATTCAAACGTTTTCAGAAATTTTAATATTTGTCCATATTTTTCATTGTCCAATATTCAGAAATTGAAAACTACTTAAAAGTTTTGTTTTTCAACATATAAATACATTGGTATTGAATAGACCATAAACGGCAATTAAAATGTCTGTGTACCTAGTGAATTTCTTTTTGCATTCACCACTTGCAATTAGAAGAAAATTCCCTGATCAGTATATTTAGTATAGGAGTATTTATACTTCATAATGAAACTATGCATTTTAGTTTTCAAAAATACATTTTGTTTGGTCTATACACTTTTCCGATCCTATAATATTACTATTACTGATATATTTCGAATTTTCGAAATCCCATCCCATAGAACCCCCCTCCCCCTGGTGCGATTTCATCTGCACGTTCAAGTACACAGTGTGGTAACGAACAAACAAAAATTACGACCGTTAGAGCTTCTAGGTAGGAAGAACCGATGGGCATTTGAGGAAATATTTCGAAAATTGCGTCATGAGTACGATCTTAATAGCTGATTTCCCTAATGGGAAATCTGCTAAAACAATGGCACCAAAATTGAAAATCTTGATTGTCTGTCTTTCCGTTTAATACTCAATCACTCAAAAACGGTTCGGAGGTTTTCTATGGGTATTAATAAGGGTATCTTTTAGCCAACCATTCCAAGGTACAACATGTGCTATAATGCAATTCGAAATTTCAACTATGAAAGGGATGGGGTTACTTTAACTTAAAATCACTTATTCGTCAATATCTTCATTAAAATGGTTTTATCAAGAAAATAACGTTTTAGGGCAGTAATCGCTATTTAAAAAATATATTGCTTATATTATTTACATTTGTGTACTTCGAATTTTTGACTTCCTAGTTCTGGGCGCTAAATATACAATTCGCGGTCCATGGTAATGCTTTAATAGAATTGAGAATTGTTTTGTATATATTTGTATTTAAGAAATGAGTATTCTTAATTGGCGCTCTTTCATACTTTACCACCATTCTCGGAGTGGGGAATTATATTGATGTCAAAAGACATATTTGTCAATATCTTTGTTAATATTGCTTTCAATAAAAAGGCTTAAAGGAGAAATTGCTTTTAGAATTGAGTTTTCAGTCTTTTGCTTAAGTGCCTAAAACAAGAGTGGGGGTTTATTTGAAAGTCAAAACTTATTTTCGTCATTATCATCGATAATATTGATTTTATCAGAAAAAATGTAAAAGGACCAATTGCGTTTAGAATGTATTTTCCAATGTTAAAACTGTGTTTGAATTTAAGAGTTTAAAATTCCTAACTTCTTGAGCTTAATAGAAGTTTATTTTTGTTCCATGGGAATGATTCAATGTAATTTAAAACTCTCTTTTATATGTTTTAATGGGATAAATGTTTTTATTTTATTCTTTATTTCAATTGACAGGATATACTTGGAAGACAATACTTATGTTTATCAATATCATCGTCATAGTAAATATTCCTTTGTTTATATTTGTTCATTCACCATTTCACACATTACGTGTACAACAAGAGAATCTGTACTGAAAGGACATTGTCGGCATTTGATGGAAAGAACAAAAATTAGTCACCGTTTACATAAATATGATAATTATATTTCTCAAGAAACCAAGTTTATTTCAGCGACGGTTAACTCATCCTGATTACTTCAGGCTTCTGGTCTTCAGTTCTTAACTTTTCTATTGTTAAACAGAATTCCTAATATACTTTTCTACTGATGCTACTGAAGTGACCCAATCTACTTTGTATTTTGGTAGAAATAAGTATTCATTTGATCTCTTGAAATAGCTTAAACTATATTTAGTGCTTCAGTTAACCCAATCAATATCTTTCGACGAAAAACTAATTTTATTTCATTGAAGGGCAACAAGGATTCTTTAGATTAATTCGTTAATATTTCTTCAATCACCACTTTTTCGTTTACGGGTATAACAAGTGAATGGCTCAAGACATACCTATGGGTAATGTGATGAAAATGAAGGGATTAGTTAGTGCATAAATTAATACATTCTTGATATTATCCCCATTAAACATATAACCCGACGGGCAAAATAGCTAGTCATCTATGATTTTGATTATTAACAGGGAGACGCTGAATTCTAAGATGTGTGTTTATATATATACACATATACATATGCTCTCTTTCGAAAATTCGACATATCTACGTTACCATAAGTCGGATCAAAAAATTGTATAGAGAAGAAGTACATTTATTCTATATCTTGAATATTAACGGATATATTAGCTTTTTTCAGTTTTCAGCCTTCAGCAAACCCCCACTTCTACTCATGCTACATAAACAATACTCTGTTATGTAATAAACCACATTATTCTAAGCTTAAGTACCATAAATTATTGTCAAGAGACCTTTATTAGACGAGATAAGTGCAAATATGTTATCGTGACCCCCTCCCCCTTGTTAAGTTCTTCGACTACTAAAATTTGATTGTTTGATAAAAAATAAAAATTATTTTGATCCATAATAAATTACAGTACTCGATATAGTAAATAGTTTTCAATAAACTTCATATGTTATATTTTGATATATTTCCGTAATTGTTTTTCTTTCCTGTGAGAAGTTGGCACACCTGTTTGTTTACGTTTCAAGTGCTTCCCGCCTGTAGGTTTCTTATTATTGTTTGTATTTATTCATTTGATGTTGACGATGCTATTGTGTTACCAGTATGCAGATTTATCTATTGTTAAACATCACGAGGGAAATCGGCTTAGTTTACGCAGTCCCTGCGTGACGGACTTTCTGTTTATTAATTTTTGTCAGTCTTTGTTTTCAACTTCAATTCATTCAAGGTACATTGGTTATTAAATCTTGAAATTATTGTCCGAGAAGACAAATCTGTAATGAAGCTTTTATATGTAATACTTACTGGAAAGAATGTAGCGTTAGTATTTCTTAGCGTAAGCGAATACTATTGTTGAATAGAATTTGTTTTTATACGTATTTGTGGAATCTATAACAATGAACGTTAATGTTTGGATTGAATTAATACTAGGAATACATATATTGATTGAAATTGGACCAGGAGAAATGGGGGTTTTGAATCCCATCATAAACTCCGAAACATTTCCGTGATATCACTTATTTTTTTAATTTTCGCTGATAATGTAACCGCATTAACTCACGAAGACCTTCTAATAGATGGTATGTCGAAGAAGGAGAACTATCCTTAGAATACGGAATTTAACATGTATCAAGGAAGTGTGTTTACAAAATTTTAGATAAGAAGTAGAAAATTTTTACTAGCGACCTCTTTTAGAGAACTTATTAGGATGTGTATTCTGAGTACTTACATAGGTTAAACTATTAGTTTAAGTACTATTAGTTTCGGAAGGGAGGAGCCAATGAATTTGACGGTGATCGTGTATTTCTGTAGCTGGTGGCTCTGCCCGATGAAGAGCCGTCTGCCTATGTATTGATTTTGCACGATGCATCAATCACAATTGATTTAAGGTAACGTAATTACTAAAGTCATTAGTAGAACTAATTGAAGGGGGAATGTGCATTTCGCAATTGCTTACTATGCTCTTTACCAACCACATTTCACAGACCTTTCATCTTATAGGATTACAATTTTATTCTCTCTGTCACTTTTTCATTAAATTTTGGAACTAGTTGACCTATTCATGATAAACTATTATGAATAAAATAATTCAAGGAACATGGGAGGAAATGACTCATTGAATGAGCAGTTTGCCCATTTTTAGTTAGGGAATACAGCTACTGAGTTAGTTCTCATGATAATATTTTCTAAAAATGTTCAAAGGTCCTATTTAAACGACAAAAATTAGACCCGTTCATTTATATATATTAAGAAATGTTTGTTTCATTGTGACCAAACTGTAATAAAACGGTTCATCTAAAACTGAAGATGAAGTCCATTAATGACCGCAATCGGACTGGGAGGATTGAGAGTTTAGAAAAGTTGAAAAATGTAAATACATATCTTGCGTAATATTGGTCTGAATGAAAAAAGTTATATCAACGATACTTTTAATAAAGTTATTTCCTACAAATGTCTTTCTATCGTTATATACATATTTCTCTTAATAAGAGTTTATGATTATTTTTGCGTTTTCAGCCTCCAAGTACTTCCCAATCCTTTCATTAAGGTAGTTAGTACACCTCTAAGCGTTCATAACCAGGATAAATGAGGTTTCTGTCGTAAGATTTTATGTACGGAGAAATAGGGAATAGAATACCGTATGACGCCAACTGCAGGGATGCCTTTCACGCATGCTTGGAATTTTATTTGTTTACACAGTCGTTGTGTTTGTTTTTTTTTATTACAGGGATATCTCCATAAGAAATTTTTTAGGGCAGCGTGTATTATTCTTCACCCATTCACATTGGCAGTATAGTCTATGGTGGGCCACCTTAGCCAATGTCCTGAACCGACATCTACCTTTCTTGGAATCACCAGCTTCTTTAAGTCCCCATTAACTTTATCAAACTCTGCCTGGGTCTGCCTTTTCTTACTTCCTTTTAGGAAGTATTTTAATCGCAAAAAAATAACCAAGAGCTGCACATTATCGGTATATGGACTAAACGTTTTATATGGTTCAATATTTATAGATGTGCTTGTAAGCTAGTCTACGAAGTTCACTAATATTGCACCTGGTACAATACTTGATTTTGATTAATAATATTTACAAAAATGTTGAGGAGTCTTCTTGGTCGCTGCGTCACTCACGTCGGTGACTTGGTGTTTCTCCTCTGCCAGGATGTGATTCTCCGCCGGTACCTATGATGGAGGATCTGATGTCGTCGGGGTGGCTAATGTAGAGATTGTGGGTTGATGGTCGAGGTGCTGCAAACGTCGGCGTTGGGCCTGGTGCAGTCTGGGGGCGCGCTAACTTCTCCTGTGGGCTGTAGTTGAAGTAGTCCTATCACAGTAGGTGTACCTTCTTCCACAGTTAAGAAGGGTTTACTGAACTGGGAGGGGCCGCTGTAACTGATGATGGTGGAGCTACTGTGCCAGGGGGGTTGCAACAATAATCTGTGGAGCTGCATCAGCCAGGGTCGTCGGGGGCCTGACTAATAATTTATTATTAATTGTTATTCAGGCTTTAAAAATATGACAGTTCCTTTTCGAGAAGTTTGCCCCAAACGATGATTTTATTTATATTTAACTAATCATTATGGTCTCTGAAGCAGAAATAGTCGAATGAAGTCGCCTGTAGAATAACGTCAGTGATGAAATTTTTGCATCATTTTTCCATCATGGGCCTTGCACCCTTGGGCTCATTTATATTCTATTTGTAGCCTGTAATAATGGTTGGTTGAGGCAGATGGTTCATTATGCATGAGGGATATGGTGGAGAGAAAAAGGTACTGTCCACTTAGAGGCACGAAACTGCACCCACCTCCCCTGGAGCTGGAATAGTTAATCCTACTCAGATCGATAGCTGTTGAGCCTAATCCCTACCTATCCCCCGTCACTTCTCTCTCATCATTTCTCTATTCAACTACTGTATTAATAGTCTGTTTATTTATACTAAGCTGACTTCCCACATTTTCGAATCAGGTGGCATTATTTTATATATCTCTCAGAAAGAAATCTACTAAAGAAGACTTGAAACTGAAGATGAACTTCACACGATATATGATAAATAGTGTTGAAAAATTATGAATAGGACAGGAGGCTTAATAAACGTTGATAAGGAAGAAATGCCAGACATCTCCTCTAATATTCGAGCTAGAGCTTAGAGTTTATAGAACAAAATGATAGCGTAAAAATGTTTGTTTTTTTTTGAGCTTTTTATTAGTTGGACGCGTTTTTTGCTACTAGAGTTACCGGAGATCTGTAGTTATTTCTGAGAGTTCTGATTTTTTTTTATTCAAAACTATCCTTACCTTGTGAATCAGTTAATAATGATATAATATTCTCTTTTGGCTACGTATATTATTTATTATATGATCTCCTAAAGCGATAACAAAATATTCATAGGGAGGTTTTGACGCAGGGATAGTAATCGCCTATAGTGTTAAATAGTAATAGATGACCTCTTTCAACTCTCTGGTAAACGTTGAAAAGTAGTCCAGTTGTATTTTATTCAGAGATGTCCTGTCCTCCCATAATTTATGTCGATCAATGTTTGTCCTCCTGATGAAATGTTTTTCTTATTGACCTGTATCGTTAGTTTACAGCATTATTATTTCGTTTTTATATCCAAAAGGCTTACTTTACAGCGTTAGTCATTAGTATTCTGATCTCAATGAGTGAGGTCCTTTAAGATGAATAAAATTTAGTGTGTAATCTCTATGTCTGAACTCCAACATTGTTGTGTTAACCTGTCTACCAGCGCCGTCCCCCACAAAATAAAATATAACTTTTTAATACAATACATAGTTCTGAAAAGTATTGGGTATTAGAGGGTCTACTTGTACTCAATAGCATTATAATGTTTTGTAAAGGACTTTAATATTTAGTAAAGTCAGGACTCGTTTTCAATGTAACGATAAACACACTAATAAAGTAATTATTTCTTTAAGCGATGCATGTTTAGAGTCCGCCAACTATTGTAGAATCTTAAGGATACGAATTGCAACTTGTTTTGTCAAAAGTTGCATTATTGTGTCAATATGAAAAAAAAAAATCAATATAATTTTTTTAGCAGATTTCCCTTAAGGTGAAAAAATATTTCTTCAAATGTCCATCGATCCTAACCAGGAGATGACGAAAACGACGTCCGTTCAAAATTATATATGTACTATCTAAGGTACCCGGCGATGCCCGGGAAATCTTTGTTGACTGACTGTTTTATAGCAAGTCTTCAATGTGTACAATTGCACTTTCCTCCACGACGTATTGTTTTCCCGAAATAGCCAATCTTAAAGTGGAACTTTTGAGGAATAATAGAATAAAAATTTACTTTTGAAGAATAAATGAAAATGTGTTCCTAATCTATCCCTCTCGACTTTTTGACTCACCATTTTTGAATAATTCAAACCATAATCGTGGATATCATTTATTTCAATTAAATACCATTTATAATGAACATATTTCCTGTCACAAACCAATCTGAGCACATATAGTTTAAGCATAGTTTTAGCAGATTTCCCTTAGGGGAAATTGATATATTCATTTGCAATAAGATTGGTTCTATAAAAGTTTTCGATTCAATTTATTATAACGGAGATATTTCAAATTTTTGAAATTCACCCCTTCTCAAACCCGTTAACTCTTAAAATCTTGATTGATGACGTCATTGCTCAACGAATTTGCATATATCTCAACAAAGGTCTTTTGAAAACATTATTTGGTATTTAAGCTTCTATTTAAGTGGTTCGTGATATAACAGTTTATTATTGATATGACATGAATAGGAGTTTACTGAAGACTAAAAATCCAAATATCTCCGTTAATATTGATGATTACAAGTCCTTTTAGCTCTTTATAGTAGTGATTTTACTTGTACATTTTGGTCCGTTCTAGGAACTGGAAATTGAATTATAAGTTGATTCGCTTTATTTAAAATTTCTTTTCAATTTATGTGTTTGGTGATTGTAATAAGTCGTTATAGTATTCTGTCTTTCGTTATTTTGAAGTCTACATGAAGCCTGCTTCTACATTGGTGGAAGTGAGTTGAATAAGCTGGGGCAGGTAAAAAGTTTAATTTGAGTGGACTAGAGTTATGCCCGGAGCGATTATGGATGATGACCCATAATTTGGTCATACTTCTCTCTGCTATGGGTGGGTTCCGCAAACCCAGGTTAGAAGATAAATCGGCCCCTAATAACAGCCGGCAAGAAGGCTGGGTTGGGTGTACATTGTAAGGTGACCTGCTCAGCAACCATTCACGCACAGTGTTCCTAATTAGCTACTCCAGCCCACCATTATCTCTCTCAGGCTGGCCAAATCTTATAGGCCGCTCTAGAATCTTATATTAATGTAGACTGACAGTGAAGAACGGTCTACTCTCAAAGCCCCCGTCACTCAGGGGTGGCGTAAACTAAGCAGATTTCCTCACGAGCGTCATGTATTTGCATTTATCTCAAAACCTAAAAGCTCAGAGAGGACATAGTTGGTATTTAGGCTTCAAATAAAATGCTTCATAACGTAAAAGGTTAATGTTAATATGACTTGAGTAGGAGTAGGGGTTTACTGAAGGCTGAAAACTAAAAAAGTCCGTCACGCAGGGGCTGCGTAAACTAAGCAGATTTCCCACGTGAAGTTATACAATAGAGAAATCTACATATGAGAGCCAAACAGTTACGGCCGAACTAGCTTTTGGCGGGAAACTCAATCGTCCGTTATCGGCCCCGATTTAATAAAAATGCAAATATCTCGGTTAATATTCAAGATAGAGAATAAATGTATAGAACAATATTTATAGAAAATTTAATTTGCAATACGATTGGTTTTATACAAATTTTTGATCCGACGTATGGTAACGGAGATATTTCGATTTTCGAAAATCCCCCGTCTAAACCCCCCCCCTCCCACTGGTCCGATTTCAGCTATCAACGAGCTTGATCTGTCTTTTTGCATAAAACGTTTAAATATCGAGTTTGGTAACGATCAAACAAAAATTGCGACCGCTAGAGCGTTAACAGACAAATATATATAAAATTTTGAACGGACCTCATTTTCGTCATCTCCTGGGTAAGATCAATGGACATTTGTAGAAAGTTTTCGAAAATCGCGTCATGAGTACGACCTCAATAGCATATTTCCTTTACGGGAAATCTGCTAACATTCAAATATCTCGCTTAATAATCATCATAGTGGAAAAAATCTACATAACAACATTTATTGAAAATTACATTTACATTAAAATTGATTCTATACAATTTTTCGTCCCGACACATAATAACGGATAAATCTCTAAAAACCCCTTCCTCGAGTCCGATTTCAGTCATTAACGATTTTGATCTTTAGTTTTACATAAATCGTTTAGATATCCAGTTTGGTAGTGCTCAAAAAAGAATTTGCGACCGCTAGAGCGGTAACAGACATATATAAATTTTGAGCGGATCTCATTTTCGTCATCACCTAGATAGGATCGACGGACATTTAGGGAGTTTTTTTCGAAAATTTCGTCATGAGTAAGACCTCAATATTTGATTTCTCTTAAAGGTAATCTGATTATATTCCATCACACAAGGGATGTGTAAACTAAGAATCACTTGCTGCAGTACGATGATAATTACGCTATTCCACTTTCTATTCTCTATTTCACCCGTAATTGTAGACGAGACTAGGAATTTGATTTATTACACGAGACATTTATGGATATAGTTGTTTGAAAAGAAAATTCGATAAGGACAATTAGGTGGGGGGGGGGGTACTGAAGGCTGAAAAGAAAAACATAAAATAACTCACTTAATATTTGAAAACAAATGCATAGCAAAACAAACCATATTTGAATGTCGGGTTCAGGTTATAATTTAACAGACTAGGTAACAGCTAAACTAGAGCGTTAATAGACATAAGCCTGTTAATCACTGTCTGTCTCACTCTCGTCTCCCTCCCCCCTCCTCTCTCTCTCTCTATTTTTTCTAAAATCGCATCTGGAGTGCAAGCATTACATCTGATTTGCTAAAATTTTGCGTGTGACCCCGGACCTTAAAACGGTTCTTGAATTACAATTGAGCTTTATTGTGAGTTACGTACCACATCCTTGTCTATCCCTCTCCCTCCCCTTGGCTATATTCAGGAATTTTGACAATCTGTGCATATATACCTAGAATTTATTCTTTCTCTCATCGTTTTAGAATGTTCTTGCAAATGCGTAGTTGATCTGGTGTATGGCGTGCTATTGAATGCATAAGGGTATTAATGAGAATGGAAATGCAGCAACTGGTCAGGTATGTATGTTGAGGATAACTTCTGTCCGTGTGAGAAACATGTAGTTGGGAAATTGATGACGACAGCTACTGAGTTACTTCGCTCGCTAAGTTGTTCATGAAACTGAATGATGATGAACGACATTCGCCTTAGGAGTTATATGGTCACATTTATTACGTTTCGAAGCCACTAATAGTACGAAGAAATGAAAACATGGGGCTTAAAAAGTTTCATGTATTAAAACTATATTGGAGAGTCCATGACGTATTATATTCGTCAAAATTCCATTAATAGCAGTGGGGGTTTATTCTAGGCTGAAAACAAGAAAATACTAACAACTTGCTAAATATTTTTTTAAAAAGTTAAATAAAGTGTATATATATATATATATATATATATATATATATATATATATATATATATAGCAACGATTGTAGAGAACCAATAACTTAACAAGATTGGCTCTGTCACATTTAGCGATCCGATAATAACGGAGATATCTTGAATTTTCGAATCCCCTGCGACCCCCCACCCTCACTATTTCATGTACTATTTCAGATATTAATTAATGTGATCTTTAGCGTTGAATGAAAAAGTAAAATATCGAGTATGCTATAATGAAATAAATATATTTGAGACAAGACTGTAAAATCTTAATTATGCCGTCATCGCACTACAAAAAAGTCCGTCTCACAGGAGCTGTCTTAACTAAGCAGATTTCCCACGCACATCGCGTAACTGCATTTATCTCAAAACGTAAAAGTTCATTGAGAACATTATATGATATTTAGTCTTCAAATAACGTGCTTCATAATATAACAGCGTATTGTTTATGCCATAAGTAGGAGAGGGGGTTTACCGAAGGCCGAAAACTAAAAATTCTCGGTTATTCTTCTGAATCTGTAAATATCCCGTTTAATAATCAAGATAGAGAAAAAATATACATAATAGCATTTATAGAACAGTACGTTTGCAATAAGATTGGTTCTATACAATTTTTCAATCCGACGCATATTGACGGAAATATTAAGAATTTTCGAAGTCCCCCCTCTGAACTCCCCTCCCAATATAGTCGGTTTTCAGCCATTAAAGGTTTTCAACTTTATTTTTACATGAATCGTTTAAATATCGAGTTTGGTGACTATCAAAAACAAATTGTGAGCGCTAGAGCGTTATCAGATAAATACACACACACACACACAGTTTTAAACGGACCTGATTTTGTCATCTTTTGGGTAGGATAGATTGAGGCATTTGAGGAAATTTTTCAAAAATCGCGTAATGAGTACGACCTCAATGGCTGATTTCCCTTAAGGGAAATCTGCTAAAATGCAAATATCTAATAATCAAGGCGTTAGTAGATAATACAATCAATATTCAAGATAGGGCATTACATTTGCAATGAGATTGTTTTTATACAATTTTTCTATCTTATTCATAATAACGAAGAAATTTCGAATTTTTGAATTCCCCCACCTGCTAACGAATGATTTAGAGTTTTTGAACGGTTCTCATTTTTGCCATTTCATGGATAAGGTCGATGGTCATTTGAAGCAATTTTTCGAAAATCGCGTCATGAGAACAACATTGCTGATAGCTCTTAATGTAAGTCTACTAATAAATGAATTTGCCAGTCAGTTTTTCGATTATTAGTATAATGAAGGCTCCTCCAGAAGTGTGTGTGAAAAGAGGTAGGCAAAGATAACTCAATGATTTTGTGGAGACTGGCGGAGGTTGAGCATCCTTATTTGGAGACGCCATGCTGCGAACTGCAAGAAATGGTCAAAAATAGTTGTCGCAGAGTACAAAATCTACGAGAGTTTAGATTTCTATTAACACAGAACTATTTACTATCGTATATTCAATAAGTGGTTATGTAAACTGTTTTTATTGTCCTTTTTGTCGTTGGATTTTACGATTTGGATATATTATTGTGCCACCATTTCTTCTTCCGCTGCCCTATGTATAGCCACATCAGAAATGCATACATCTCCAAACATATTAATCCTACTGATTCACCAAATACACAGCTCAAGCAATTGTTCACAATAGAAGACAAATCTAAGGCACTTGATACCTATAAATTTGTTATAAATGCCCTTAAAGTACGAGCTTTCATAATGTTTGATTGATTTATCACTTCCTTCACAAGTTGTAAATATTCTATAATTTAAAGCCACAAGCCCGTTTTACACCTGAATTATTCGGCCAGAACCGCTCGGTGGATTTTCGAGATCCGGGTACCGTTTTGTTCGTCATGGTCGATTTTTGCTTTGAAAAATTGTCGGATTCGAGGTAGCTCCCTTTCCCGGCGAGATAAGCCCCTCCGAAATTTTTCCGAAATGAATTCCGGCGCCGAACTGGCGTGAGCTAGTTTCATTTATTATTATAATTATTTATATATTTTATTTATCTATTTATTTTTCATAATTAATATTTTGCCTTCGGAACTGATTGATGATTTAGAAGAACTGTCTCTTTATTTTGTCTATTACTATACATATATATTTATTATATTTACTTATTATTATAATTTCATTTTATTATATTATTATTTTTTATTTATTTTTCTTTAATATAAGCAGATTAATGAAATTTTATGTTCTCGTTTATTTTTCTTTTCTTTTCTTTCTTTCTATTTCTTTATTCTTTATTTTAATTTTTGTTTCTATTAAATTAAGATTAATTATGTATCAAATTTGAAGATCACCCAATGTTGAGTAAGCTATTTTTACTATAATGTAATTCTTTGTTTATTGATATACTAATTATAGCCAAATTATTTATTTTATCAATCACCAATATTATATGTATTACTTTAGAGAAGTATTGTACCTAGCTATGTGTTTTAATTTTTCTTCTTTTTTTTTGTAAATATTCGGACCCCCTGTAAAAAGTTTATTCTTAAATACAGAATTTTTATCTATCTATCTATATATTATTGTGCTTTTGTTATGATTTGTGTTTTGCAAAACTGATTTACAGTCTAACCTATGACGTGTTTATTAAAATAGAATGACTGAACATAATTAAATCATATTATTTACTGATTTACTTAGTACTGTCAATGCTGGGCATGTAAAATTTGTATTTTGACCAAAAATAAAGCATTGCTTCTTGATGTTAGAATAATCAGTTGGAAGGAAGGACCAGGTGAGAAGTCTAAAATTATAAAGTAGGGCAAGCACGTAAAACACGGAAATAGACTAACTCGAGAGGAGAAGAAAAGTATACTACAATTTCATTCTATTTCGCGATGCACTAAATATAAAGTGAGGATCAGCTCTTATCAAGAGAGGCAAGGCTAAACTAGGTCATGTCAAGGGACTCTCACTAGCCGTCCAAAACATGGGGCACAACACGAAGCATACAATTCCTTGAATATGTTCGTTCAAATGTACATTCAAGGTCCCGCCTATGCTATTGCAATGTTTACAGCATACTTCAGACATCTCTAGCATTTAATACTCACAACAATGAATGTTCCTTAGGAATTTTGAAGCATATTTTAGCTATTTTAGCAGATTTCCCTTAAGGGAAATCAGCTATTGAGGTCGTACTCATGGCACGAATTTCGAAATTATTCTTCAAATGTCCATCGATCCTACCTAGGAGCTGACGAAAATGAAGTACGTTCAAAACATATATATACCACTCTAGAGGTCGCAATTATTGTTTAATCATTACCAAACTCGATATTTAGTCGTTTTATGCAATAAGAAAGCTCAAGTTCGTTAACGGCTGAAATCGTACCAGTGGAGGGGGGGGGGTTCCGAGGGGAGGAATTTTGAAAATTCGAAATATCTCCGTTACTATACGTCGGATCAAAACATGTATAGAAACAATCTTATTGCAAATTAAATTTACTATATATATTGTTCTATACATATTTTCCTTATAATGACTATTAACCGAGATATTTTGATTTTATTGTTTTCCCTTCCGGTAAACCCCTACTCCTACTATGGTCTTAATAATAACCTTTTATATCATGAACAACTTCATTACAAGGTTAAATACCAAATATTTTTTTCAACGAACCTTTATTATACGAGATACAAACGAATAGGTTATATTGACCCCCTCCTCCCTCTTTTCTTCTTGGATTACTAAAATCTGAATTTTTGAGATAGAAGTTATTCTAATCCATTTTAAATTACTCCACTTGCTATATTAAGTAGTTTTCAATAAAATTAATATGTTATATTCAGAAATATTTCATTAATTGTTCATCTTTCCGGTCTAGAATAATCCTATTTATTCAGCGCTGCGAAGTTGGCTGCCCTGTTTGTTTACAATTCAGAAGCTTTCCGTTGTAGATATTGGTATCGTGTAAGATGACTAAATGCTTTCTTATTACCGTTTGTATTTATTCCCTTAACATTCATGGTGGTGTTACCAAGTATGTAGATTTATCTGTTGTAAACCTTTTCTTGGGAAATCTGCTTAATTTACGTTGCTCCCGCGTGACGGACTTTTTGTACTTATTTATAGTATAATTTAGCATGCTTTTGTGATGATTTATTTTACTAGTGTCGGATATACGTCGCCGTACTATACTGATTATACGTCAGTGTATTTTTCACGCAGATTTTAAGATCTTAGATGGCATAGCCCAGCCCCTCATAGTGTATTATTTATGTTCTTACCAAAACTTCTTTTCAAAATCTCTTTCTTCATGTAAAATGTTAAAATAAAACCAGAAAATACTGGTTGTTTTTAAAAGGGGTTAAGGATGATATGAAATAGATTTAAGATAGGAGGAAGTTTAAATGTCAAGGGAAGAGAGTGGATCAGAGAACTGCAGCGAGAGAGAGACACCGATTGCAAAAGTGCATCCAAGGACATGCTTACCTAACCCTATGTTTCACCATGCACTTCATGCATAGCTGACTTAACTGCGGGAAAAGTAATGGATAAATCACAAATATCACTACTCATTGTATCTCAGTGATTCATAACTCCATAACATAACGACAAACGGCGTTCCTATGACATTTCATAGATGCATAAAGTATTATAAGAATAAAATTTGGTTAAGTTAAAAAGCAAATTAATTGTTTTCAATTTTAACTCTTTATGGTCCAAATTAAAATTGTTCAGATTATTAGGTGTTACAATTACTGTAGACATTTCTTCGTAACTCAAATATTAAACCAGTCATTCGTGCTTCCTTGTTTTCAACCTTTCCTCCTCTCATCGGATCTTAGAAATACAAAATATAATATTTAGAAGATATATACTGTGTCGAACCAGTACGTGCGAAATCTGATAATTAACGCAGGCTCTGCGTGACGGACTTCTGTAATTAGGTTTCGAACAAATTTTCGTGGTTCTTAAAATTATTTTTCTGAGCCAAAATGTTATTATTTTGTTTTGAATAAATAATAAATAAATAACATTCATGATTTACCGTGGGGATTTTTACTATTGTCCATCAAGTGTAATTTTTAATGTAAAATCTCCACGTAATAATGTGAAATAATATATTAAGGTAAAAATAGAAGATAAAATTCGCTTCTTCATTAAATCAGAAACTATATTATATATCATATATCACCGGAATTATCTGTTAACTTGCCTTTGTCAGTTTAGATGATATTCGGCTTGTCGTCTTTACCTATGTGCTTACGTGTCTCGCATAACTCAAATTCTAGTAACCTTAGAATGTTTTAATTTTAGGTTTTTAATTGATTTTACGTCTAGTTCAGCATTTCTTCTCTTGATCGAAGTCGACTAAGGGGCTAGGAGGTTTGTAGAAGTGCCAAAATAAAAAAAAAAATGCAAATTTCTTCGTATCTACGAAGAGATACGAATCAATTGTATGGGATCGTTTTTGTTTGTCTTGAAAAGATCTATATAATGTTCTATGGCATTTTGTTTGATCGTGTGCGTTGGAAAGGAGATACCGTAAATGGCTTTAAAAAGAAGTAATTTTAAATTAACTGTAGCAAATAATTCTGTTTATTTAATTTAATGTGACTACAAGAAAGTTATGTGCCGTCCAAATGAGATTTTCTTCGAACTGGTTAATCTCATGATGCTTCTCTACCCTTATTAATGTAACTAGCCTAAATAATTTCTTAGCTTTTAATTTAAATTTTATGTAATAGTGCGTAAACATTATTTGCTTTAATCTATCCAGAGTGTTTATAATGTCCATGACGTCATGTTAGGTGTGAGCAAGGAGGTGTAAAAGGGCGATCTAAGTATTGGTCAACAAAGATGAAATGTTTCTAATTATCCTTCCTGAAAGGAGAGTGACCTCTTGAGTTCAATGTTAAGACTTTCCGACGTATTTACTAACCTTGCCTTCCCCTTCAAATAAAGGCCACATTTTTTCTCCTTTTTCCGCCTTTTTTTTTGTTCTATACGAGATAAATAGTGTTTTATTTTAAATGCTCTGGGGCTTTTAAAGTTCATAGAGGACGTCCCACTGAAAATATATCATTATATCTAGATATAGGTTCCATGAAACCTGTACGTCCTGTTTAGGCTTGATATGAGACATTTCGTGAATTATGGCAACAGCTTATTGTAGGTGTTATTGACAGCTGAAAATTCAACAATAACTCGGTCAAGATTATATAAAACATTTTTCGGTTCGATCCTTCTCTAATCTCCCACTTCTCTAGTATATTTAATTTTCACCCATTAAAAAACTCTTCCTTTAGCTTTACATGAACGCTTAAACATCGAGTTTAGTGTCGATTAACGTCCTGCGTAGAATAAGCAAATCACAGGCAGTGCTGGGCTGACGAGTTTTCTCATATTTTTAGCAGATTTCCCCTAAGGGAAATCAGCTATTGAGGTCGTACGAAACATTTCTTCAAATGTCCATCGATCCTACCCAGGAGATGACGAAAATGAGGCCCGTTCAAAATTATATATATATATATATATATATATATATATATATATATATATATATATATATATATATATTTGTCTGTTAACGCTCTAGCGGTCGCAATTTTTGTTTGATCGTTACCAAACTCGGAATTTAATCGTTTTATGTAAAAAGGAAGATAAAGTTCGTTAATGGCTGAAATCGGACCAGTGGGAGGGGGGGTTTAGAGGGGGGATTTTTGAAAATTCAAAATATCTCCGTTATTATGCGTCGGATCAAAACATTGTATAGAATCAATCGTATTGCAAATTAAATTTACTATAAATATTGCTCTATACAGTTATCCTGTATCTTGAATATTAACCGAGATATTTGCATTTGTATTCTGTGTGTGGTCGGCAGGAATCGGCTATGTTCGGGAATTTCAGCCGAGAGCTCTGGCGGCCGTTTCCGTAACTATTCGTCCCTCTTGAATAGGTTTAGAGATACCTTACTTCTACAGTTGTTATTGGGCAGATTTATCTACTGTATAACTTCACGTAGGAAATCTGCTTAGTTTACGCAGCCCCTGCGTAACGGACTTTTTTCTGTATTCCGCCAGTAATAAGAGCCTGCGTGAAAGGGAATTGAAACTTGTAACTAATTTCCTTGATTGATTCAGACACTTTTAGTAAAAACCGTATGAGAAGAAGTGGGGGTTAAGTGAGCACTAAGAACTAAAAAATGTATTGTAAAGCAATTATTCAATTGAATATTTATTTTTCACCAAGATTGTTTATATTTTTCTATCCTACTTTTATAGCGGCTAATATTTTAATTTGTTACTTTACCCCTTTTATAAAAAGGTTTTTGTTTTATTTTAACTACTTACGAGCGCAACCTTTGTCATTTACATGACGTTCTCATTGCTGGATTGGTACCCTGATAATGTCATCTCAAATTCAATTTTCTATTTCTCCACTAATAAGAAGCCAATTTTCAAATATAAGTTACGATATGAGATGATTAATAATACAATTGCTGATAAGTGAAATCCTTAGAGTAGGACTGAGTGTTAACTAAATGAAAAAAAAAATACATATAACTAGGTTAATATTCACAACAATAATTTTCTTAATAAGAGAAACAATATATAGAACAATTATAGTAGGACGTTAAATGATGAACAATATTTGATATTTAAGCTAAGAATAAGATTTTATTATTAATATTAGATGAGTTTTTAGTTTATCAGTCTGTAGTTACTCCCACTACTGATCATTCGTTTTTCACTTAATAAATATCTCCTAGCCTATTACATTTCAAAAAAGTAATGCTTATTTAGTTCTCTAATAGTGGTAGTAATTGAGAATAGACTGTCGTTTGACGTCATCAGTGTTGTATTGTGGGCTGAGGGAAAGCTGCTTAGTTCACGCAGCACATGGATGAAAACATTTTGAATCCTTTCTGCTGTTGTGAAAATTATTTTGGAGCACTTTGGTATCCTTCCTTCATTGGCATAATTATTTATTGTGAATCTTCTGGAATCCCTTTCATGTTTATAGTATGGCTCTGACTGAAGCGTTTGATGTTATATAAGCTGGAATTTTTAAATGAATGATATTTTCTCTTGATAGATTGATGATACTGTGTGTGTAAAAAGCTAGCGGTGTAGTGGTAGCGGGGCCGGCTAGCGGAGCCTCTGCAAAGTGGGGGCAGCCAGGGTTTCTTGACCTACCACAACCAGGCTACATTCCTTCTCTCTCTCTCTCTCTCTCTCTCTCTCTCTCTCTCTCTCTCTCTCTCTCTCTCTCTCCTCTCTTCTCTCTCTCTCTCTTATCTGCGCCAATGTTGTGCTGTTTGTTTCTCTAGGGGACACCAGCAGTAAACAACATTCCCCTCTACCCCTCGCCCCTTTATTCCTCGGGTCACTGTACTGTTATAACATAATAATTATTATAATCCTTTTTAATGTATTTAATTATATACTGACTTTTCTAAGATTTATATGAATATTGGCTTGATTGCTTGACATCTTTATTTTCAGGCATCGATACTAATATGCATTTTTTTCATTGCATTTGCCCAGGATCAAATTTCAGACCGTTTCCTGCAGTTTTTTTTCAAGTTGACGCTTCATTGTGTAGTTTTATATATATTCAATATACTAGTTAAGGTACCCTGCAATGCCCGGGAAATCATTGTTGGCTTAATAATGACCGTATTTTTATAACAAGTCTTCAATATGCTCAATTACACTTCCCGTCTGGGCGTATTGTTTTTCCATAAGGGCCAGGTAACTGTAGGAGGACTTATAGAATAGAAATTTTAGTTTTGAAGAATAAATAGAAATGAGTTCCTAATCAATCCCACGCCACTATTTTGATACACCGTGAATAATTCAAATCATAATCATAGATAGCACATACTATAATTAAACATCGTTTACAAAGTCCATATTTCCTGTCAAATACCAATCCGAGCACACATTGTTGATGTATAGATGTGAGTAGAAAGTAATTCCAATAATGCCAACATTTCTCAGGAAATAAATTAGGACAATTATAATTATTTATCCCTAAAGTAAAGAGTTTGATTCCTCACAACTTCCTCTATCATACGCTGTACAAATTCGTGACTTTTTAAAAATTAAAAAATTGAAACACTCTTATAGTTTAAATGTCTATTGGAAAATAAATAAAAGAAATGAAAGAAATGAGGTGGGCGGGCTGATTAATTTAACAAAGGTTACTCTTAATAATAAAATAAACAACCTTTGTTATGCGCATGTTTGCCGAAAACCAATGGGAAATGAATTATGCCGATTTTTCGTTTCAGGTTTCGTTTATAACCCTCACTCCTGTTCGTCTCTGAGAATATTAGTGGTCTAAGTAGGGTTAGTAGTAATTACACATTCCAAGTTTTATAAAATTTGGCTCATTAATGTAGGTGTGCAAATCTAACAAAAAAACAGACCATATATATACACCAAAGACATATATATATATATATATATATATAAATATTTCGTACTGTGCCCCTAATAGGTGGTTTAATAAGATTACCTACCTCCTGCACCCCGGCTGGGCATCGTACCAAACAATTATTGCATACGTAGACTTCGAATATATTTCCTAATTTGTATTTTAACAGCAGGAAGGAGGTTCATAGTCATCAAATGTTACTTAGACTCGAGAGATGGAAGGTGACTAACCTTGTACTGCACGTCAATTTCATTCTAACTATTTAATGAGGCTGAAGTAAAGAACTGTTAGCGAGAATTATCAGGCTTGTTATGCCAAAACTTATTTAGGGGCCTACTAACCCCGTTTCCCTTTAAATGAACTAAGATAACGTAGTTCTGAGGAGTTCGTTTATTTTTCAATATTTACAGATTTTAGTTTATATAAAAAGTAATTTAAAATTATATTTGTAACATTGTTTTTTAAGAAAGGTTTTTTCTTTCAGGTGAGATTTACGGCAATGGTCTCCTACATAATTTTATTCCTTTGGCAATCTACAAAACAGTAAGGAATTATTATATTTCATTAAAATAACTTAAGCTTTACATTTGACGTTACTTCAAGACTTGTCAGTAGGAAATTTAGATACTATTTGTGGGGGCGTGTGTTATAAATACTATCACAAGTTCAGTTTATTTCTAAAGAAAAGTAACTGTTCCTTTTCCGCTTGCGCTCAGAAATTGCATAAGACGGGTGACATAACATCCTATAATGTTGGGAATCCTAACTCTATGCTTGTCAGTTTCTATGTAATAAAGGTTTTGTTTACCTATATATTTTACACATAGGGGAGGTAACCCGATCAAATCCAAAAGTATCACACTGGATAGAAGATTGTGGTGTAAATCCGGGAGTGCATAGTGAATTTATTTTGATGTGAGGTGGTTACTGGAGCTTCAAGGTTGGAAATTATCCATTATACTTACGCCACCTCTGAATCGTGAGGCAATTGAGTTGTTACTTGAAGAAAGAAGCAGCGAACTTTAGTCTTAATGGCTCAAACTCACCAGGCATCATCATTTGCCATACATATTTTCTAACCAATGCTGTGTGTCATGGACTGCTGAGCCCAAGACAGTAATAATTTTTTTTTAAATAAATAATTTTAATTGTTATAACTTCAAAAATTTCTGAATTTCATCCCCTACTGGAGGCGCTAGTCATATTACTGGCTTGAGAGTTTGTCGTGCCTATCTTACATTTTGGATTGACCCAGGAAATTATGAGATTACACGAGGATTTACGTATCTGGGGACTTAGATTAGGATAGCAATGTTCAGCATCAGACAATTACAACAAACGTCTTCAAGATCTGCTTTTTGGTGAAAAAATTTAACTAAGAAATGGTTTAAAATCAATTTTCATGTTAAGTAATCTTCAATGCTCGTAGTTCCAATTATCTTCTTTCCTTTATGTCTGGTGGCCCTTTTGTTAGTTAGCCTCATGCAGATTGAGGAAAAAATTGCTGGTCGTTTAAACTTGTTTTACGTTCATAGTGTCACAAGAGACAGACTTTAGATTTATGCCTGCTTACTAAAGCTAGCTGGTTGTGTTGTTTATTGGTTACTTTCTTCGGAGGAAGCGAAGAACACACTGGAGTGATTTCCGCAATGTAACATGAATGGGTTTAGCGAGCGGAAGGAGCTGCCAAACCTTAGCTCATACAGATTAAGGTAGCCTATCCGTATGTATAAGGTGTGTAGTTCATACCGCTATTCCAGCTGACAACCGATGCCAACTTCGTTGGTATTCTGGAGAACATTTTCCGTTTTAAGGCTCTTTACTAGGAACAGAACTTAGACACGATCCAACTTTATCCTCTTGCTGCATAGTAATATATTAAAGATTGTTATTTTTTTTGTTCATAGGTGCCTATCAACCCTATAAACGTAATGATAGTTTCCTGGACTTTGAACTAGAAATGCCGGAAGGTAGAATAAATCTATAAAGCATTACTCTTTTAGTCTTTACTTTCTTATTGAAGAAACTCTGCATCGTTCACGATTTCCTTGAGATCTCTTCAGGAGCATAAATGTAACTAAAATAATTTCAGCTATAGTCCATAGATCTACAACCTTCCCTCTAGCAAGAAATGTTGAAGAGCCTGACTTGCGTATTTAAATTTCTCTCTGTAGCAGTTTGGTTAATCCTAGTCGTTCGTTTAATAAACCTCTATCGAATATGTAGTATTTGATCTGTTAATTTGTGGTACTATAGTGATAAATTAACAATAGTCTACTCTTGACCACCAATTATGTGAAGTCCTGAACCTGTTGATGGATACTGAATCATATATAATAAGGAATCTGCCCTCATATTATCATTCTTACAGTTGTATTTAGTGAGAAGGGGTTTGCCATGTGAAAGAAGGCAATGTTCTTAATCGTACTTGGTAAACCTAGGCTCCTGAGTTTGAATTTCGCCGAGGATAGGGATTTATTTAGTGACGAACTCATTAAATAAAAGATTTAGTCCCACCCTGGCTTGAAAAGGGTAGTAACCTATAGATAATCCGTCCCAAGTAGCACAAAGTGGAAACTAATAAATAACACTTTAGTTTGTGAGAATGTAGAATATATAAGCATTGTATTTTATTATTATAGTAATTGTCGTGGCAATTCATTTTATTATTATTACTAGTGATAGATTTGAGTCTAGACCATCGGTTTCCAACCTGGGAGGCGCCAAAATTTTTAAATAAAAACATATACCATAATATGTACAAATAAATGTGACTTAATATCGTAACATAAAATTTATTTTATATTATTCATATATTTATTATATACATATATAATGTATATGTATATGTACATGTAATTTATACATGTATATTAAAATAATAATAAAATGGGGAGGCGTACAAAAAAATGTTTTCTTTCGGGGAGGCGTAGTAGCGTAAAGGTTGGAAACCACTGGTCTAGACCGAATAGTGGGCATTAACAACTATAAAATCATAATATTAATTGAGCACAATCCCTATTTCTCTTGATTATAATTTGTACTTAGAAACTCTCAAAGAATATATGCGTATATATCCAGCTTACTCATAAATTGATACTGTGCTCTTTACCCATTTGCTATTTCCCCTCCTGATATAAGAAATGAGTTCCGAGTTTTAAATGTGGGGCATAAACCAAATAAATAAATAAAATTGTTTAATATCTGGGAATAGGTTTATTAATATAATTTACTTATTTTTTATTAGTAGTTAAAGGGTTTATTTATTTTAACTGATATAATACCTGGTTTAACAGGTTAATCTCTCATTTCAAAGGACAGCTACTATTCTCAATTAAACCCAATGCTAACGGAATCGATATTGCTAAAAAAGAACATCCCTTAGTTGCTAATCCACATATTGTCAGATTCGTTTCAAAAAGGATGTAGAGTTCTGTTTATTCTATTAGGTTTCTTTGCGGCAATGTAGTCTCGCAATTGGGTGTGACGGTTTGTAATAAGTAGGTGTATATTAACAAAGATAGGAATGTTAATTTCAGCCACTAATGTAACAGTTTGCGTTCATTTTTGGGAGGCTCGCATTTTAAGGTCCTGCCCCCTTCCCCCCTCCCCACAATCTGTACTCAGTTCAGAAATAGTTTCATAAAAATCTCCTAGCCCCTATAAAATCATTTGTATATTGCCCCAAAACTATTTTTGTTTATTTTAGGAAGCAATTTGATTTGTTTTAGGCATATATAGGGTATTTTATAATATTTTAGCAGATTTCACTTAAGAGGAATTAGTTATTGAGGTTGTACTCATGACCTCAATTTTGAAAAATTTCCTCAAATGACCATCTATCCTACCTAGAAAATGACGAGGTCCGTTCAAAATTTTATATATACACATATGCGCACACATTTTATATATGTGCGTGTGTGTTTGTGTGTTACGGTGAAACACCGAAATCTGGAGACTGTTGACATTCAGGTCCGAACCCAAATATATATATATATATATATATATATATATATATATATATATATGATATGACGATGATCTGAAGAACTTATCCACATTTATTCTAAAGTCATCAATAAGAATCATCCATCATCATTTATATAAAAAATAAAGATGAAAATAATAAGCTGCACTCTAACCTGAGATACCCCCCTAATTTGCACCATTCAATTTATTCCAACTTTTCGTATACAATTTAAACAAAATTAAAAAAAAAAAAAATAACAGTACTAGATATAGTAGTTTTCAATAATATTTACATGTTACATTTTTTTTTAGCTTGCCAGTATTAATAGACGAAAGTTGTGCATGTTTGAAAGTTTTCTTACAATGTACACCTCATCTTCATCAGGAGGTGTGCAAATATATACGATAACATAAATAAGATCTTTTAATTCTTGTGAGTTTTATTCTATATTTATATGCTATTTACTTAGTTTCTTTAAGTTAGTGTTTAGGCTATAAGTCTGAATGGGTTGTTTAATGTCTAGTAGATTTGAAATCGAAGTTGTTGAGATTGTTGAATCTGCTGTAGGTGGGAAAGAGGCCCCCGGATGCTTCATTCTCATTCTAATCACTGTGCATTAAAAGTTAGCAATAGGCATAATTTTCGCCTGTTCTCCCCTCCGGCCACGCAATTAAGAGGAAAAGGCGTGCTGAGGTTCTCAATCCGTTTGTGATTGAGTCTTTCATGAAATTGAGCGTGAAACGCGTCTTGGAGTATTCAAGGTTTTCCATGCCCGCCATGTTTCTTTTCCTCGAAGTAATGATCTTGTTGTGAGTTTGTTTTTAAGAATAATTACTAGTGGAATCATAAATAATATTGATCGCTCTTTACTGTTTTATAGCATTGCAGGTTTTTTGCAGCTTCCCAAGAACTATAGTGTATTCGATTTATTACATTAGCATAACAACATGATAAAAGAGTGAATAAAACAACCAAAAACAACGTTGTGAATAATGGGATACACAAAATTTTATCGACAATAAATAAATACAAATCAACAAATGATACTACAATTTTTTAATCATCTTGTTTCCTCCTGAAAGAACAGCTTCGTGAAGGTCTTATTGTACAAATTGTCTACTCCTTTCGAAAAGTATAAAAATAACGTGGTTCAATGATTAATACCTAAATTATCAATCTTTGCATTGTTATTAGTTGACTTCAAATATTGAAACAAATAAGAAATAGGTGCATTATTGCCTCGGGTGTGTTTATTATTCCTATAGTTTTAAGTTAATTTTCTTCCTTAACTCACAAAAGCACTTCAGATGGTGCCATCTATATTTGCTTCAGGAAGGCAGGTTTGCTCATCAACTTCTTCTTCTTTTTATTATCCTCCTAACTGGGGTAACAGAAGGACAGTGACGCTGTGTAAACTAAACAGATTCCCTCGTGCTGGTATAGCATACCTCATCTCACTAGGTATTCTCTATTTCTGTGCAAAAACCGACGTTGATGAGGGCTTATACAAGGAAGTACGAATAGCTCGGTTAGTATTTGAGTATGGAAAAAATTATAGAACATCAATTGTAGACCATCAATAGTTCAAAAAGATTGGTTCTATAATATTTTACGATCTCACTAATAATAACGGATATACTTTGAATTTTCGAAACGCCCGCCGCTCTAATCCCCTACTATCCCGTGTCCGATATCCTCCAATAATTAATATGCTCTGATAGTGTCGACAGAAAAGATTAAAAGATCCAATTTGTGCCATTTACGAACTTGATCATTAACGAAAATGATTAGATATCGAATTTGATAACGATCAAACAAAAATCGTGACCGCTAAAGCTTTAACAATATATATAAAGATCAATGGATGTGAGAAAATGTTGCGAAAATCGTATCACGAGTACGACCTCAATAGCTGATTTCCCTCGAGGGAAATATGCTTACAAGAGTAAGCCCTCTACGAATTTCATTGGGACAAGTTATAATCATGAAAGTTATAAAAGGAGAATTCGATTAAGTCTTTTCAACGCTGTTATTGTGTATTTGTATGACACTGCAAGAGGATTGTGTTGATAACAAAGAGAAATGAACCTCTTGGATGCCCTAGCAATCCAAAATTTATTTTTTAATATGGCTCCCCTCGCAACCATGCGATTTTCATTTTGAGTAACTTTTACTTCGTACAAGGAAGAAATAATTCCTAATATACTATTTATTAATTTTTTTATTATTTACACAGAATGCAATCTTTTATTTGATACGATACAATAACATACAGTGGATATATGCTTTTAGGTTATCGGTAAATGTTGGCTGAATATAGAACTTGCTGTCCTCTAGTTATCAGCAAGCCTCTGCTGACGTTACTGCCCAATTATCACTATCAGTATCAGGACGATAAGAATGAAGACCCATTCTTATCGTGCTGATACTTGTCCTATGGGATACTTCTCACTCACTCTAGCATTAATCGCATTGCTTTATTATTGATCACTTAGATTTAGAGAATTAGAAACGGTTTTCTTCATTATTGGAACAAAATCTCGGATTATAGGCAATTATAGGTAACTTCCGAGATCAATTGTTATTCTTTCGTTAGTGTTCTTGTGGCAATTTATATTTGTTTCGGTTCACCGTCTCTTGTTATACAGAATTCATTCGGCTTAGTTCGGTCAGTACTAAAGTTTCACTATATTATAATTTTGTTGGAAAGAAAAATATTTTAAACAAACACTTCTCTTGAATTTCAGTAAAGGGGGAAAAACAATCTTCATACTAGTAATAAACACGAATGAAGGAACTGAAGATAAAGAGATTAGATAAATAGTTTGTTGGCTTATATTTACAAACATGTTGCCAAGAGTCTGTCCCAATTACTGCTAGTAAGGTTGCTAATGTAATATAACATATTAAAAGTCCGTCACGCAGGGGCTGCGTAAACTAAGCAGATTTCCCATGTGAAGTTTTACAATAGAGAAATCTGCATACTGGTAACACAATACCACCGTGATTAAATACAAATGGTAATGAGAAATCTTTCAGTTAATTAAAATAAATTCCCAACTGAAACGGCTTCTGAATTGGAAAATAATTTATATTTTAATAACTCAAATTTTAGTAGTCCAAGAACTAAAGAAGGGGGGAGGGGGATTAACAGAAAGTATTTGCATAAATCTCACAAAGTAACAAAGGTAAGGTTAGGAACGACAGGTAAGGTTAGAAGAACCCTCCCTCCTGAGCCGACGGAAATGACCGATCTATACCCGACCACAGACTTCATAAAAATGCAAATATCTCCGTTAATATTCAAAATAGAGAATAAATGTATATAGCAATATTTATAGTAACTTTAATTTGCAATAAGATTGGTTCTATACAATTTTTCGATCCGATGCATAATAACGGAGATATTTTGAATTTTCGAAAATCCCCCTCCCTCTGGTCCGATTTTAGCCATTAATGAACTTGATCTGTCTTTTTACATAAAACGGTTAAATATCGAGTTTCGTAACGATCAAACAAAAATTGCAACCGCTAGAGCGTTAACAGACAAATATATATATAATTTTGAACGGACCTCATTTTCGTCATCTCCTGGGTAGAATCGATGGACATTTGAAGACATTTTTTGAAAATCGCATCATGAGTAATGGAAATCTCCCCTTAAGGGAAATCTGCTAAAAATGTATAAATAAAAATAACAATATTTTCTAAAATACAAATTAGGTGTATGTACATTCTAAGTCGTGTAATATGGATATTAATCAAAATAATTATAACACTTTAATTAATAAATCATAATTTAATGTAAATATTGATTAATTTTTTTTTTTTAATTCGTAAATAAAGATGAATTTTCGAAAATACCAAATTAACATAATTCCTCTCTAAGATTTATGACAAGTAGAAAACAATAAATTATTGTTGTTAATAATAAATAATGTTTCTATCATTGTCGTTTAAGATCCCTCATAACAATAATAATATTCTTTGTTTAATACTGTTAACTTTCGTAAGCTTTTGATAAGAAACAGAAAACATCATTAACTTTATTTTCACTATTCTAATCCAAAATTCTTACCAACTATAAGTATTTTCTGTGAGGCACTATATATTTATCAAGGACTTTCACCCTGTGTGATGTAAAAGTGGGACAATACAATAGTAAATGATTTGAATGTAGATAAATATACATTTACATGCCTCTACAATTTCAATAATGTGAGTCATGATTTTATAGTACAATTTTACATATTCACAAGATGAAATTCTTATTTGACTGATTAGTTTGAATTTATTTATGATTTTCTGAAACGAAATAATTTTAGCAGATTTCCCTTTAGGGAAATTAGCTATTGAGGTCGTACTCATGACGCGATTTTCGAAAAATTTCTTCAAATGTCCATCGCTCCTACTCAGGAGATGACGAAAATGAGGTCCGTTCAAAATTATATATATATATATATATATATATATATATATATATATATATATATATATATATTTATATATATATATATATATATATTTGTCTGTTAACGCTCTAGCGGTCGCAATTTTCATTTAGTCGTTACGAAACTCGGTATTTAACCGTTTTATGTAAAAAGACAGATCAAGTTCGTTAATGGCTGAAATCGGACCAGAGGTAGGGGGGGGGGGGGGGTTTAGAGGGGTGATTTTCGAAATACCTCCGCTATTATGCGTCGGATCGAAAAATTGTATTGAACCAATTTTATTGCAAATTCAATTTACTATAAATATTGTTCTATACATTTAATCTCTATCTTGAATATTAATCGAGATATTAGCATTTTTATGAAGTCTCTGGGACATGTGGTCGGGTATGGTTCCGATTAATTCGGCCGTTTCCGTAACTCCTCGGGTCAGGTGGCTTCTTCTAACCTTACCTGTCGTCTCTAACCTTACCTTACCTTCGTTACTTTGTGAGATTTATGCATATACGTTCTGTTCATCCACCCCCCCCTTCTTTAGTTCTTGGACTACTAAAATTTGAGTTATTAAATTATAAATTATTCTTACAATTCAGAAGCCGTTTCAGTTGGGAATTTATTAATATTAACTGAAAGAATTCTCATTGCCGTTTGTATTTAAGCACGGTGGTGTTGTGTTACCAGTATGCAGATTTCTCTATTGTAAAACTTCACATGGGAAATCTGCTTAGTTTACGCAGCCCCTGCGTGACGGACTTTTTAGCAAGAGAGTTGTTAAAATTACGGTTCCTTCTATAGATTCGGCTGTAACTGGAGTTAAGAACTGTATCAACGTCAACGAAATGGAGATGGTTTATAATTTTTTCAATGATTGTATTCTTATTAGCTAGCAAAGTTTGTTGGTTTAATGATTCGAAAATATTCTGCAACATAATTATTTCCAACTAGAAATTTTACTTGTGACACTCATTTATATTACGGGTATATGTCGCTTTTTCTATTGTGAAAACTGACGAACTTAAGGAAACATTTTTTTGGTAGTCGGTGACCGGTATCTTATCCCCCACAATGTTGCTTTATGCCATAATTGGGCAACCACCGGCCCGCGGTAAGGTTGGATCCGGTCCGCGAGACATTTTGAAAACCAATTTAAACAAAAATATTACACTACTTACTCCAAATGAGGAAGATGAGGAGAGATTTGTGCATTTGGCAGTACTTATAAATGCGAACAGTTCTTTTCATTGATAAAAGTTAATAAATCAAAACATCGTACAAGACTGACTGACGACAATTGGGAAAATTCATTTCGTTTTTGTATCAGTGGAATTAATCCAAACATCGATGGATGATTAGTTTCCCAAATTCAAGCTCATTGATTTCGGTGTCGCTATTTAACATTCGTTGTTTGTAATAGTTCCAAATTTTCCGGTTTAATTTTAATGTTGTTACCTATTTTTTTCATTTCATTTTGTTATTTTAATAAATTGTATTATAATTACATTGTCGTTATAATTTCATGTCTGATATCTGTCGTTAAAAATTATGAACACTACTTTTAAAAGCGGGCCGCGAATGTATTTTCACACCAGTTTGACCCCCAACATGTCAAAGCCTGCCCCATCCATACCTGGCTTTATGCCATATTAAAATACGAACTAAACTTGCTTTCTTCCTGTACTGTTATTGATTTCCTAAACCAATGGCATTATATTCGTTCGATAAATTACGCAATTATTTGTGTATCTGTTTCGTTGAATGAAAAATGTGTAGTTTTTTTGTTTTAGTGAAGTATTTTTATCACTAGTTTATATTTATTTTCCCCAGTAGTTGTATGATATGGAACCACCATGAGGCTCTTTAAAATAAATGCTGTTTGTTTAATGAATAAAATAAGTATAATTAAGTTAGTGAATAAGGCGTTGAAATTATAAGGCATAGTTCCGGTTTTCAATTAGCCTATCATTTAATAGTCCTGAAGATATTTGTTTATAAGGTTGTGAATTGAATATCCTTTTGAACGTTTTTACATCCCTGATACTTTTATAAAATTAAGGCATTCCATGCAGTATAGAAAGCTTATTCTAATCCAGTATGTTGCCGAACTGTATTGAAACCAAAATAAATGTCTCTTTTGAAAAATCGGTTTAATTTATCCTGACACTTTTTTAAAAAAAATGAATATTTTGTTGTCCGATGACTTTC
Source organism: Riptortus pedestris (assembly GCA_019009955.1). Lineage (NCBI taxonomy): Eukaryota > Metazoa > Arthropoda > Insecta > Hemiptera > Alydidae > Riptortus > Riptortus pedestris. The sequence goes on from CM032231.1 coordinate 30,982,322, forward strand.
TCGTTTCCACGAGTTTGGAGATGAAAGGGAAAGTATCGATTGGTGCTCCGGCTAAATTTAGGCTTTATTGTGGGTTATCTCTGTCGAGATTTACCGATTTGTCACCAACAGTGTTCCCAAAGTAAATATTATATATTGTTGATATTATTTCTGTCTTTGTATTTCTTGCTTTTTGATTCATTCTTTGTCCTATTCTAGTATAGTAACAATTCATGCTTGCCGTTTACTGCCTTCTCAGTTATTCCAAAATATAAATTCCTTATAAATGCGTTTTGTATGGCGATAGTAACGTGTTCCTTTGTATGTAAATTATTTTTCACTCTAGGTTACAGTCATACCTCAGGAACTGTAGGTGAAGGTACAATATAATTTGAAAAATTACGGCTTATTTCTGCTTTCCAGTCCACTGTCTTCTATAACACGAGTAATTGTCCATTTATGAAAATGCCTGCAGAATGTTTAGGTGCAACTTGACTTTTAGTAGTGGCATGATTTCTTGCCCTTTCTATCTGTAGAAGGTTGATAATAGTCAAGAGAAATATACCACTGATTTTCGCCTGGATGTGTAATTTCACCTTTTTTCCTCAGTGATACTAGATGAAATATAAGAAGATCATTTCTTCATTGTCTTCTACAAGCATTGAGTTTGGTAGGGCCAAGTTCCTGGAAGTTTTACAGAAATTTAAACATTTTATCAGATTAACGAAAATGGTACACGGGTCGGTAAGGTTAAGATGGGGCCTATAGTACACTTGCATTTGGTAAGGCGTATAGTGAGTGACCTCAACACATAGAACTATTGTTATATCCTTGCCTTTTAGTGCTTTAAGATTTGCATCCCTCATCCTCTCAACCAAGATATACGTAAGAGAATGAAGCCTTATGCTGATAATCCCTTTGTATCATAATGTTTATTAAAGTTGTCTTCGTAGTGAATTATATCCTTCAACTTCCACTCTGAGAATTGTGCTTATATTAGACATTCCGGATTTCTGCAAATTTTGCTCCACTTATTTCCTGGGTTTGTTTACCTTGGTCCCCAGGACCGCAAAAACAGTCATTATGAAACACTATCTAAAGGAGGGGATCGCAGAGCCTTCGAATATTAACGGAACTAATCCATGAGAAGGCTGAATCATGCACGCAAAAACATAAAAAAAGAATAATGTTACAAATTTTGAGAGTCATAAATCTCTTTTATGTAAAATTCTGTGTGCTCCGACTGCTTTCTTCAAGTTTTTTTTTTTTCACTTATTTGGTTGCATTGTAGTGTTTTAGCCAGCACACACTCCCATTTATGTACTCCCGGGGCTAGCTGTGTGGCCTGAAGCACGTAGCACTGGAGGGGGTGAGATATCGACTCTTGCAGCGAGGCAATTTAAGCAGAACTGGTAGTAGAGGCTCTCCCCTCCACCTTACCCCTGTAGCCTGAGGTAGGGCTGTAGTGTAGTAGAGAGACTGAAGAGCAACTCAGTCCGACTCCGGCCATACACCGTTTGTGTTCCCCTTCTCCATCTCGTCGTATTGTCGTAGTCTCGTTATTTGTTGTCGGCTAGTTGCTACTCCTTAGTCTCTTTTTTATAGTGTGATTTGTATTTACATTTTAATTTAATCTGTGTGCTGTGTAGTCTGTGTTGCTTATCACTGCCAATTTAAAAGTAAGAGACCTAGGTCCTTTTAAATTTGTTCTTACTAGTGGATAATTTCGTCGTCCATTTGAAAGTTTTTAAGGATTCATAATGGTAAGTATTATTATTACTCCGTGTAATCATCTTTTTTTTCGCATTGTGCATTGGCCTGTGAATTTTGTGTTTTTTTTTTTTTTTTAATTCTTTGATATATTAACAAACTTCTTTTTCAGTGTTTTACCATTTTTTGTGAACGTCCTTTTAGAGAAAATCAAAAATCTCGTTAAAAATAGACGAGATGTATTGCGCATGTTTACACTCTCACTAAGTAGCGCGCGCGCACCACACACAAAAGACAAAAATAAATAAACAGAAAATAACTCTTTAACTTTGATTAATCATAAAGTCATTAGTCCGTAAGTTGTAGTCCATTTTTTTTCTTTCTATGAATTTCCTTCAAACTTGTTGCATGGACATTACATGTGTATTACTTTTATTACTTTTTTGTTGGCTTTCAAATGGATAATAACTTCTGATAATGTATTTGTTAAGAGCTCCAACATTTACAGTTTTTATTTATTTTGGTTTTGAACTGAAGGGAAAGCAATTTGTTAGCATCTCAGATACATTTAGATCGTTTAGACCTGGATTTTACCCATTCCCATGGGTCTCTCTTCCACAAACATTTTCCCTTTTTCTCTAACAAAGCTTTCTTATTTATTTCCTTCTTAAAGGGAAATATTTTTTGCCTGTGTTCTATTCGGTCTAAGCCAATAAGGATTCTGCATCTCATTCTCAGCCTTCCTCCAAGGGTCTCTCTCATAGATATCAGGTGTTTGAAGTTACCTCTCGTCTAGAGCTGTAACAAGTTCGAGAAAGAGTGTCTGCAGATGTGACCAACTGTTACATGTACAATTGCTACTATTTGTTGAAGGCTTTGTTTGGTGGCTGCTGTCTAAAAGACGCTTTGAAGTGTAGCCAACAAGCAAAATGGAGGGCTGTTTCACTTCCTCTCCTTGCTCATCTGAAAGCCCTTTAACTTCACTCATTATCTTCATTGCTTTTTGTTATTTCGGACAGCGTTTCCAATCTTCTATCAGTTTGTTTTATAGTTTTTATCCTTATCTGACAAGGTGGTTTTTATTTGGGACTTGAAAATTCATGAAAGTAATATTTCAGTTTAATGTTGTTTTTGTTTTCTTATTTAACCATAATTTCTCAACTACTTTGTTTATTGATTAATGTGTTTTATTTTCAATTAATATTTTAAATGTCGCTTTATCCAGTTTGTTATTCTGTTCTATAGGTAACATTTTGAAAGTCTGATTGAGGATTTGGGATCTATTAGTGTTTGAAATTGTATATTCACTTTTATGAAATTGTAGGTTCACATTACGCTACCCTGAGTTGCTCCCCCACCTCTAGTCGTTAAGTTGATAATGTATATTCAATTTATTCCAAAAATATTTATAGAGTACCATGGTCGAGGGAATCGAGCCCTTGGCAGAGGGCTAAAAATACTCTGATTTATAGGTTGGGTTAATCTAACTAAATCATTAATTTATATGCCACCATTAATTCCAGTTCCAAAATGTATTTGATGTCCAGTTCATACAAGTTCTTATTTATTAGCGAAATTAGCCATGGAAAATAAACTGTTACCACGGTCGCATAGGCTTACGCCCGTGACCAAGATAACTTTTTACTTGCTGCGTCTGATCTCTTTCTTGTTGTTTGATTCTTTGTGTGTTGGTTTGATCATTGACTCGAAATCTTTGAGTAAGTATTGAGACGAGAATGATAATGTTCAGATGTATGTTATCATTTTTTACTTCCATCCATCCTTTTAAAATATTCAATTAATGAAGAATAAATACTGTAAAATATTGGTTTTTTAAGTAAATAAAAGAAAATATTTCTCTACAAGAGATTACTATAAATCTGGCTTGACTTGAAAACTTTATTCACCTTGAACAGACCAAAACTCCTTGAAAAACACTCTTGCAGTGTTTATATGGTTTGGTTATAGTGTTTTTTATTCATATTGATATTATTTAATCTCTGCCATTAATTGCACCGTAGCTACTTATTATTTCATTACGACCTGATCATTAGTTGCCATTATTTGCTTTGTTTGTCTCGTATGCAAATAACTTCCTTTGCTTTTATGAAGCTTATCATGAATCACTGTCAGTAGATAGAGGAATGTTAAGGACTTCAAACTTCTTGCCTGTTTGAATGTCTATAAATACTAGTGTTCTTTCAAAGCTTTAATAGAACATAGAAATATTTCCTATACTACTCATTGCTTAATAGATATTGCACGTCAACATAGAATCTTGTGCGTTCGTTAAACCTATTTATATAAAAATAACAAAAAGATTGCAGTTATTAAACAAGTTCATTTTATGTTCTTAACAAATCTTAACACTTTTAGGCCTGGTATTTCTTATGCTCTTTTTCATAAGATTTTGCCAGGAGCTCTGTTCAGGAGGTTTATGGCCTCATTTTCTTTAATTTATTGCCTGTTTGTATACTGAAATGTTTAATTTTATGTTTTTTGTATGTTTTATTAGTTTGTCAGTTTTATTTAGTGCTTGTATAAACTGTTTTGATTAACTCTACATTATATTTGTTTTTAGATTATCCATGTAAATTTGCTTTCTTTTATCTTGTTAGTCAGATGACTCTTGGGTCGCATGGAACATCAATTCATTCGGTATTAATGGGAATTGTACGTCGAATATTGTTTTATTCGTAACCATTAATACTTTGTTAGATTTTTATTTTTCAATGAATGAATATATTTTTGCACTAGGGTTGTAAGAAATATTAGAGCCTTTCTAGGGGGTTCTTCTCTGGGATTTATCCACCTCTGTAACAGGAGTACGTAAAGTAATTGCGTACCCTTTGGAGGTTTCTGAAAGTTGTATACGTCATATGTAAGGACCCAAAAGAAGAAACATGTACATAATGTTAACCTGTATGAATTCACTTTAGTTAGTGACTTATAATTAGGCTGACGAGTAAGGGAAGTTCGTAGTTATATTTTAACGACAGCTTTATGCTACTATGGCTAATTGAGAAAGGTTATCAACAGGTTTCCTACTCCTTTCTAGCTGGGAATACTGACTTTATTTAGTGAGTTCTTCTCTAAATAAATCCCTACTGACCATTACGGGATCGGAGAAAATTGTCATACTAAAACTACGATTTATGTAACTAACACATGTGAATTATCCAAAAATATACACCGTATATTTTATAAATTAAATTTTTGTATTTTCGTTTTTCAAATTTTGTAAGTGTAAGTAACGTTTTAGACCGATCCCTCTAGAAGGGCTTGAAACGATCGTTGCCGAGTATATATGAGTTTTAAGAAATAAATAATTTAACTACTGCTTGATCAGTAACATGATCGGCTGTTAATTATTACACTTATCAAATTGCTTATATGAATTAAATGGAAGAGTATGTATACACAGGATGAAAGCTGAAATTTGCCTGCTTCACGAATCGTAATTTTATTCTGAGGAATATTTAAAGACTAAATACTTGTTTTCGTCTAGACTGGACTTATTTAGATGTTATCTGTATCTTATTTAGAGATTTGATAGAGAGGTCGATGGCTAGCGATAGACACGGTCTGCTGATCCAAGCACTGCTTACTGGAGCCTTAGGTTGCTTATGTGTGTGCTACAGGCCCGAGCAGCATTCTTAAGCCTCAAGGCACTATAAATAAATTTATCGGCGCATAGAAATGAGGCCACCTAGTAGGTCATTGCTTCCATCTCGGTGTATTTTCCCATGCTTTATATTTAGATATATAAATAGAGGACTCGGCTCCCATACATTGTCGAGCCATTATACTAAACCCATAGTTTTACAAATATCTCTCAGAATTGTTTGCTGTTCTCTTTATAAACATTCCTCTGCCCCTGCTGTATATTGGAGTTGCTCAAAGCCAGGGAAGGAACACTAATCATTTATTTGTTTTATTTTACGAGTTTTACAATCTTAGGCGACATAGTTCATTTAACGTTTTAAAACAATAAGAATAAAAATGTAATTGCTAATAAAGAATAAGAAACACTACATAATAGTAAATATACAGTGCAATACTGAACAAAATTCAGACCATATCGAAAAAACATCAATAACAAATATAATTAAAACCAATAAAAATATAATATTATTAATTAATGTGTATAAAAAAAATGAAACTAAAATTATATGGTAGTGCAAATTGAAATAGTTTTAAAATTTGGAGAAATTAAAATAATAGATAAATAAAACCACATTTATACAACGCAAATTGTAAAAGATATTTCTGTAAATCACACATACCCACGTGCACTGTCATAAACACTTATAAATGAAATTGTAAAATTAATCAATTTTGTCAAAAATCAAATTTTGATATCAAAGCGTATTATAGCTTAATATTTGTGTTTATGTGTAATAACTACTCATGATTTTTATTTTTAGTTTGATATAGGTTTTTTTTTTCCTTTGTAGAACTATGTGTTTAAAGATAAGTCTTTCATGCTTGGACTATAGAAACATAAGACAATTGTTTCTGGAGTGGGGCACAGATTATATGTTACCGACTTCATTTACCCTTTCCTTAGTAAAAAGTCTAATAAACGACCATGCGCGGTGCATCGAAATTTCAATTTAAAGTGGGCACGAGATATGAGATAGCTTAAAGTCAAAATCATATGGGTTTTACTGAAGGCTGTGTGAATAGTTTTAACTTATTCGTTAAATGTACACCGTTAATGTTAATTAGAAATTTATTTAGCAATTGGTTATTTCATTTAATGATTTTTAATTTAACCTTATTTTATTGGACGCTTACCTATTTTAGCTGTTCTAAATGTTATATTAAAGTTTCCAGATTTCAGAACGAGAAATATTTAGTGGTGCACTTTAAAAATTGTTTTGTTTTATGGTTTATATACATACCCAGATTTTATTACTATAATTATTTTTCATTATGGCTGGTTGGTTAAATGTTTATGCTTTCATTATATTTTTGAATTCTTGATTTGGTCGTGTTGATATAGTGAGTGAGGCCTATGAGAGACTGACGGTTTTCTTCCCCCTAGGGTTGGAGTCTATACCTCCTCTCCCTCTCTAAGAGTATATCCCTTGAATAATATTAGACGTTACACTCTGCAGCTGTTCTCAAGGGAACCCCTGTCTTATTTTAAAACCCTTTATAGCCGATAGCCAAGTTGATCTAAAGTAAAACACATTATCTCTAGTCATACCTGTGTATACAAGATAGCAGTGTGAAAGAAAACGTGAATTTGCCCCCGGTAAATGGTCAACTAAGTCGAGACTTAATCTTTTTAAAGAGTCAAGAAAAAAAAGCTTTCACAGATAAATGTTTTTTTTTCTTTTCAATTCCTGAAAAGTTGCTGACCAGTTCTTGTATTTGAACTAAGGAAAATATTGTCAATGTATACAATACACAAGCAATTTTTGAATCGATTTGTTGTACCGTGTGGCCATATACATGGCTGATGAAACTAGTGAATTTATTATTTTAGAGTTCCTCAAACATGACCACTTGGCTCTTCTTAAAAGTGGTGGGGGACAAAAACAAAAAATGGACACACTCAAACTAATATAAAGAACAAAAATAAGATACTGGAACCAAAAACACTAAAAAAAACAACAAGAAGCACGAACAAAATAGAAAAAAATGGGTGGTAAATAAATAAGTTGTAATAAACTTAAATAAAAAAGGAGTAACTTCAATAACAACTATTGATCAAAACCAGTGACGCTGACATTACGTCTATTTGGCCCATTAGCACTGTACATTTGCAATGGGTGACCTACTACCCCACCTTTAATCCATCCATTGATATTTTTCTTTGCCAAGCAGTATAAAAGAATAATTTTTACATGGTTTGTGTGGAGAGGGGATTTAATAATTTTTAAGAAGAGCGGAAGAGCAGTGTCCTAGAATAATACTTATGACAGTTGAGATCATCTTGAGTCTGTCTAAAATAAAACATCATATTCTTGTACATTAATGATAGGGTATTCACGAATAAATGTTCTTAAACAAAAAGTTGGATATGTCGTTCAAGAATACCAGTATTCGTAGTAGTTTTGTTAAAAAGTTTTATTTTCCGAGTACAATGCTCTCTCGGCCTTGAGGAGTAGTTCTGTACTTCTAAATGACGGAACGACAGAATTTAAAACAGTTCTAGGTTTGTAATTCAATAGAATATTTGTTCGAATCAATTCCCTTTAAAGGCGAACGGCTTTCACTTTGAATTGATTTTGGTATATTACAAAAATTCAGCAATAGTGAACTCGAAATAAAAATACTGTAATAATCCAGTATTTCATTCGTAACAAGTTGTTTTTTCGTTTTTGCATCGCATTAGCAATTAAAAGTAGCTATTACCTAGTTCTAATATATATTTATTTGGAGCTTTGCAGCTGTGACGATGTTGCTCAGAAAAAAAAACTGTATATTAAAAAAAAATTAATTTAAACGAAAATAAAGCAACATGACAGAAATTGAACACGAAAAACAGAAAAGCAAAACGAAACAGAAATTGAACATGAAAAACAGCAATGGAACACAAAAACAGAAATGGGAACACAAAAACAGAAATAGAAAACAAATTTGGAACAGCCAACAGAACTGAAACGAAAAACAGGAATGGAACACAAAAACCAAATGTAAAAACAAAACACAGAAATGGAACACAATAACTATACATATGTATATATATATATATATATATATATATATATATATATATATATATATATATATGTATATATATATATACATATAGTTATATATATATATACATATATACTTATGCATAAACATCTTAATAAAAGGAAAAAGCCTGGAATAGTATTTTATATCTTTGGAAAATTGATTTTATTTCTGCAAGAGATATTATAAACAAAAGTTATCGGTCGTAAAATATTTACATTCATTAGATATAAGACCGTTCAAAAAATATATTTATATTGTTTCGTAGAAAGCTCTATTCCTTTATTTGCCATTTTGTTTTCCGTGAACAAGGTGGCTCTGAAAAGATTGGCTAAGTAGGAGGCGACCTTGAGGGCCATGAAACTTGACCCACTATTGTGCTGTTATTTCTCTTACACCAGTCTTAGTTTTAGGTGTCAGCAACACCCTATCACTTACCGGCGCTTTTGTTATTAATTTAGATATTTATATGCGAAGATTTAAATATCTTTCTTTTCGTATTATTGGATTAAATTTATATTACTCAGTAGCGGTTGTCATTACCAGTAGCGGTAATTAATTACCTACTCCTGATAAATTAAATAAACAGCAGGTTTCGCTGCACTTACTTTTGAATAATTTCATTTTAAAATAATTTACGACATCTCCTTCTAACGCATTGAATCAAACACAATTTGTTATGAAACATAGTTTATGGATCTTTTTATGATGAATAGAAAAGATATGAGACATTTGCTTTTCTGCAATTTTATATTTTTATTTTCGCCCTTTTCCGAATAAAAAATTAATAATTTCGATCAAAAAGGGAAGAGAATGCACAACTAGGTGGTATGACAGCTTTAAATACGAAATTTCAACATTCCTAGGAATGGTCGTATTTCAGTTATGCAGTCTATACGTACAGAACTTGTAAAAATGGTTTCAGAGATGTTTAAATTCCGCTATTAGCCTAAACTGAATTTTCTCATAATTATATTTCCTTTACTTCGTACAAGCAAGTTAAAAGAAAATAATTATATTCTGTTAATCTTGAACGATAATACGTTACACTATTGATTGCCGATTTAAGAAATCGAGTGCTTAAAAAGATAATAACGAAGTGGACGTGAATAAATACCAGTTTTTATACTTAAAAACATATCTGCTGGTGTCAGATGTAGCCTACAATACTGTACTATGTGTATACTAATACAATGTTGGATTATTCTTTTCTCTCAATATATGTACTCAAGAGAGCTCTGGTCATCCATGTGAGTTAATGTGTTAGCATAAAAAACATAAAATATATTAAAGTTGCGAGTTCAGTTCACGCCTGGGCAATAGGAATTTATTTAGTGCCGAACTCAATAGTGGACGGTAATTAATTTTAATAATATACATAAGTCAAAAGAATATGGTTTTCAAATGTTAATGTGTCAGTCAAAAGTCATTAGTCTCCTTCCTTCGGTTTGGAGTAATGAGTAATGATCTCATCTGTGTCATGATTTCCTGATATTAACTCGCTTGTCCGAATCTCCCATTATTTCCGAAGCGTAACTTTCGTTTTTTTTATTATTAATTGTTCTTCTTTCGTGGCAGGTTTCCTGTCTTTGCACACTGGATGTAGGACAGCTGCCACTTTATGTCCCTATTCTGCGCTGCCAGGCGTTATGCGAATGTTAGTTTTCGTTACTACCATTTCTATTCAAATACAGATACACAATTTGGATATTTATACCTTGTCATATTTATTTTGTAACCGAACTGGCATAACCTTGTAGTTACATAATACTCTTTTCTAAACTGTTTTAGCATTCATCTGTTGTTGTTGTTGGAATCTATAATTTCAAACTTATTTCTATTGGTTAGCATGAATTACTTTTGTTCATTTGGGTACTACGGGATGGCTATTTATTTATTGACATGACCGATTTAATGGTTAAGAATAGTTGTATTTTATATCCCATTCCACTTATATGTGATATTTTAAATTTTATGTCAACCCCTTAGTAATTGACAAACATATCTCAGAACAATAATGTACCTTTCGTTTGGTCATGTTGTTGGGATTTACTAGTTGCCTAGCCTAGCATATGTGGTTTATTCCGTGCTAGCATGTTCTCCCCAAGGCAGGCCACCTGTGTTTAGGGGGAGGGGGTTCCGTCGGTCTGGGTCAACCCCAGGTAGAAGAGTACAGTCCCTGACGAAACACACCCTGCGTGTACAGTCTGCCGAAGGGCATTGTTACAGGATCAGCCTCCCCGCCGAGCTTGCACTGCACCACGCTGTGCATTGCCACCCTACTACTACAGTCTAATTAGATACCTCCCAAAATATATTCAAAACTTCATTCACGCTCACTTCACTACTCAAATTGAAGCCGCGTTAATGAAATCCACATGGGAAAAGAAATGTATTGTATAGATTTTCGCACGCATCCATTCATCATGACTTTCATTGATGGAGCAAGGCTACAAAAAAACGACTTCAGTACAGGAATCTGGGTCAAGCTAGTCGGATTATGACTACCGAATGAATATTATAATAATATACCTTCGTTCCATGTTTTCTTTCTCCTGTAGCTCACTTTTCTTTCTAGGCTGAGAATAGATCGATGTAGAATAACTATAATAATATTGTTGCTTGTGAATGACTCTTTTATTATGATCTATATAAATAAAACTTGAATGGGATAAAGCTTTGGGTTGTTATACTGAGTTAAATCGTAAGTCCCTCATTGACGGTAGCTTTTCCATTAATTGATTAATATATGTTATTTAGTTTTCCACCACAGACCTAATTTGAAAAGGTCATTTTTGTCGAAAATATCTTGTTAATATATCCTGCCTTCTGTCAATAGTTTGTAAGTCGACGGTGCTGATGTCGTTTTTAGCATTCTGTCAGTATAACTGACATTTAGTTTAAATAGAATCTAAAGTACTTAAAGTTTAAAATTGTGAATTTTTTAGTAGTATGACAATGGCAATTATATATTATCATATTACTGACTCTTCCATTCTCAAAATTTTTAATTTTTGAACTAATAATAAAATGTTGCCAGTGTGACTATAGTAGGTCTTTTTGACTACATTAAAAAAAAACTCAGTCCGTTTGGCTTGAAACAGCTGTATAATTAAACATCTAATGTCTAACTTAAAATTCGTGTTAGCAAAGACGTCTTATTGGAGTAGAATAGAGCGGGGGATGACATTGTCAACATGTGGATAATCTACTTAGTTTACGCAGCATCTGTGTGGCGAACACTTTTTTTCTCTCCTTGTTAGGGTCGAAGAACATTAACGACAGTTATCGAAAAGTTGCGTCAAGTCTAATCTCAATAGTTGATTCATAAAGAAATATGCTAACATGTTATTTAGATTATGTATATGAGGTTAGTCCTAAACATTATTTGAATTCAAACAAATTGAAACAAAAATTTCAAATCAAAATAAATCTAATTAAACAAAGGAAATATTTGCATGAAATATTTCACCTGTAGAGAGGAAAGAAAATCATTAAATTGGAGATTGCAATTAGTTAGATGAATATGGAATGTGATAACAAATTGGAATGTTGTTTTCATGTTTTGACCCGGAATACTCGTTTATACATATGTATAAAAAGTCCTGTCACGCAGGGGCTGGGTAAACTTAGTAGAATTCCCTTGTGCTCGTAAAACACACTTGTGGTCTCATCTCTCCACGTATTCTCTATTTATTTGTAAAAAAAAAACTATGAGTAGAAGAGGGGGGGGGAAGGTACTGAAGGCAGAAAACAAGATAGTACGAATAGCTCGCATAATAATTGAGTTACCAAAAAATGCATAGAGCAATAATTGTAGAAATATAAAAGTTTAACAAAATAGGTTCTCTAACATTTTATGATCCGGCTCATAATAACGATGATATTTTGAATTTTCTAATGCCCCCCCCCCCTACTATTCCATGCTCGATTTCAGCCAATAGCAAATATGATCTTTAGTGTTGCCTGAAACAGCTAAATATAGATTGTTAGGATTTTATTTGTCAGGATATCACGTTATAATTGACTAACGTAAATTTTGTGGAATCTGTCTACGTCTTAGAAAATCATTTTGTATTAACTGCTTGCTTAACATCTTAGGTGGCTCACTGCCCTAGTTATGGTCGACTCTTGACATTTAATAAGTACTTTTACTCTAACTAGAACTAGTTCCTAGTTACCTAATAAACTCATAACTCTTGTCTGTCATTAATATTTTATGTGTCATATAACACTCATGTATCTACAATTTCTTAGTATCTAGCTAATAACTTCTTTTACTGTTTCCTTATTGTTCTCTTCTTGAGCTGTATTTTTTCAAGTCATTTTCTTAATAAGTAAACAAATTATTTATTAAATATAGTAATCATTTAACTTCTTATTAAAATATTATTATCATTAACCTTCTTATTAAAATATTATTATTATTTATTATCGTCCACTTTTTGCTACTATGACTAATTGGGACGAGTTATCTACAGGTTACCACCCTTTCCTAGCCAGAGTAGGACTAAGGATTTTATTTAATGAGCTGGTTACTAAATTAATTCCTATTGTCCAAGCGGGAATCGAACTCTCCACTGAATGTCATTTATTAGTTAAAATAAATAATTTTGATAAATTGCTATATAGCGGAGTGCATTGCAACTAAAATGTTCTAATTAATTTTCTTTATTTTTATTTTACTAAGCCAATATTGTACTCAGTTCATTTGTATAAAATTAAATTTCTGGAATGTGAATACGAGATGAATTTATATTATTGTAATATAAACTAATATATTATTACTATTTATCACCTAGTTATTATGAGAATAAATATAGTTTTTAATGTGTACTATGAAGAGGTCTCTTGAAAGATATTTCGCTATGGTATTGGCTATTAAGGTTCTGTTGTGTTAAGGTCGGACAGCTGGAATTATGAAAGCCGCAAATTAAAATATAGTAGAAACATCGTTGACTCTTTGTTCTTTAGGTGATATATTTATACTTAATTCATTGCTTCCCCTCGTTAGGTAGCAGGGCATCATCACCTTTTATCTATAACATCAAATTGTAGCAATTAAAAATAAATAATAATAAATTCCAAATAAATAAATTAAAATCCGGGGTCTTATGTTTGAACGGCCCTGGTGTGACGTTTTTCTTAATTCCTTCCATAACTTTTGAGTACAAGTGGACGTTTAATGAGTATTTAAAACGCCACGGCGTTTTGTAGGTTGCATACTTTTCTATTAAGAAACTAGAAGAGAAGGAGGGGTGTTAAAGTAAACAGTCATGTCATTTCCTGCCTTTACGTCGATTTTACGTATTATCCCGCAATTCTAAAACCTGGAAAATGTTCGAAAACCTATATAGAGATTGTTTGAATGTTAGTGTTAGTTTTAAGCTAACAACTCGATTAAACTGTATTGATGATAAAGGCTGTGGTTGGATTTAAAGAGTATCAAGGGCGGAGCTGGGAGTACCCCCACCTCGGTCATCGACCTCCAGGCCGCTCCGTGTTGTATTACTGGCTAGCTAAGCCCTCACCATTTTCATCAACCTTGTATATTACCATCATCATATTTAATATGCAGTCCTCTTCCTATTACCATTCGATACTCCGTCTGTCACAGCTGTTTTATCCAAGGCCATTGGACAACAATCCATATTATTTCTGCAGTTATTCTTTCCTATTTACTGCAAATGGCCCCTTAATGATGTTGTTTGGGAGAGTGTTTCGACTTTTAGGAAATGCAATTGACTGTAGGGAGTTAGTTCAGTGATTTCACTATCCTTCCTTTATCATATTTTCCAAGAGTTTTCAGTTAATGATTTGTTTATCTTTTTTCTCCTATCCTTCTCATACACCCCCTATATCTTTGCCTCAGTGAGTATGAACAAATAAGTCATTGATGAAAAAGAGACGTCTCTAGGGCGAGAATTACTAATAACACTGGGTTTTCAAAATATTAACTTTCAATTTAACATTTCACTTTAATTATTGCACATATTCATAAAAAGGAACCACTGTTAACCGCATTTTTCTAACCTTATTCAGTAGCTTTCACGCCAAATTGTTGTTTTTATTGCTCCTGGTAAGCTTTTGGGTTTGTTAATGCATGGTTTATGGAACTGATGAATCTATTATATTGTATATAATCTCTAATACCACTCTACCTAGAGTAAAATGGCCCTTCTACATTTGTCTTAGTTGGATGTTAATTTTTAAAAAAATGATTATATAGAAATAATTTATTTGGCGCTGTCGTAATAAATAAATGTATAGGCCCATGAGATGCACAATCCCTTCACCGATGTTTCTCAAAGTTCTAACTTATTTCAACCTTAGTCCACCACGTAAGTTCAGAGCAGACATAAGTTCGGCTCTCATATTTGTATTCTTTTTTTAAAGAAGACATACGACGTTTAAATTTTTTTTTGGACCATGAACCTGTATAGTTTTGAGTAGTTAGAAATTGTTTCGAGTTGAGGGTACATTTATTGAGCTCTCCCAAACTAGTTTTAGAGGTACAAGTTGCATAATTATTCAAGTTTTAACTCGATTGTCTGAGGATATTGAGTAAACCAGAGAGGAGCTGCAATTTATTTACTTAAGATGCCGCTATAATGGCAATTTATCTTAAAACAATAAAAAATATAAATAAACAAAAATAAATTCCAAGCATTAGTAAGTTAACAATAAAAAATAAAATGATTGCCAGATAAATTGGAAGGAGTTAAACTGTATAACCTTATGTTTTACAAATGCAGTGTTTACTATATATACTTTTACATAATGAAAACTTATATAAATGAAGTTAGATTCAGTCACATCGTATTTTAAACTATGGAATCACAAAGACTTACTCGAAGCTGGAGGAACCAATAGAAGTGCATTCTAATAGAAATGAGTACTAGCCCTGAAGTTTAGCTTCAGAGCTATGCTTCCCTCCCGACTCGATTCAATTTGAGGGGAAAATATTAAGAGCCATAATGCCGAATTTTTGCTAAAGGGAGTGAGGAAGTTGTAGGTGTATGGTTTAAAAAGGAGTTGTAGAATTGTCGAGGAGTAGTAGTGGAGCGGAAATAGTGGCCTTGCAGGCACATTAATATTTTCCCATCTCCTATTATATAGCTGCTCTCTTCTCATTGTCTTGCCACTGCCCTCTCAGCCTTCTCTCAATGAATATTACTTCTTCTTCCATTGTCTTATTTTCTTCGATTATAGAATAGAATAGAAAATATATTGCTCAAAATATTTTACATCTTGAAGAAAGGAGGTCGCCTCCTACTCACAAACAAAATGGGACAAGAAAAGCCATAAGTAAAACTACATAAATCAATTAGGTAGGTAGTAACTAAAATTTTACAATATATATATATATATATATACAGAGATAGAGAAAAAAATGAGATTGATATTTGAGATACATATAAATAATAAAAAATTAATATAACTTGGTTAACAGTAATAGCTTAAAGAAATTTTCTTCAATTATTCACTGTTACCCGGTTACAGCATTTTCAAGGTTGCAAGATTGTGAGAGGTGTTGTCAATAATTCCGCTACTCACGTACTGGACCTTTCTGCCAGGCAAAGCTTTGTTCTTTATGTGCTGTTGACCAAAAGACTTTCAATTTTTAAGGGAAATCAGCTATTGAGGTGGTACTCATGACGCGATTTTAGAAATATTTCTTCAAATGTCCATCGATTCTAGGTAGTAGATGATGAAAATGAGTCCCGTTCAAAATTATATATATATATATATATATATATATATATATATATATATATATATATATATACATACATATTTGTCTGTTACCGCTCTAGCGTTTATGTATAAAGATCAAGTTCGTTAATGGCAGAAATCCGACCAGTGTGAGAGGGGGTTTAGAGGGGAGGGGTTTCGAAAATTCTTAATATTTCCGTGGATAGAAAAATTGTATCGACCCAATCTTATTGCTTATGTAATTTTCTATTAGTGTTGTTATGAACATTTTTTTCGTCATCTTGATTATTGACTGAGATGCTTGCAATGCATTTTAAAGTGTTTGACCTTCTGATAATGCCATATTAACAATAAGCTGTTATATTATGAAGCACATTATTTGAAGCATAAATACCAAATATTGTTTCTCATTGAACTTTTAATTTTTGAGTTAAACTCAAATACGTGGCACCTGTGGGACAACTGCTTAGTTTACGCAGCCCTTGCGTGACGGACTTTTTCTTATTCATTATGCATAAACAGTGCTATATTAGGTTAAAATGTTTCTGGTTAAATATGCACATATAAGAGATGTCGGATAGTTTTCAGGAAAGTTTGACAAAGCGTTTGTAAACATCATGATCGAAACAAACTGGCCACTGGGCTATTCCTTCGTTATAAGTGTGGGTATTTAATGGCATCTTACTACTCAGTATTCTCGTCTTGTTTATTTCGAATGGAGAGCTTAATACTACTTCTCTGTGTATTTCGATTGTTGTACATGTAAGTAGGGATGTGTTAGAAGTAAACAATAACGTCTATTGTAAAGCGAGTATAGATAGTTGTATGATGAAGGTGGTTGTATATAGATAGTGGGAGAGAAGGCAAGGTAGACGGAGGAGGCAGTATTTCCGGAGAGGAGGCAGGTGTCATTGACCGCAAGGCTGCGTGAAATCCACCGTTCCGGAGTCCTCAACGGGACGGCGAGGTGATCGCACCGCTCCTCTTATTCTTCAACACGTGTCCTCTCTACTCCTTTCACTACCTCTCGCCCGTCAACACTGAAAGTATCACGAGGAGAGGCTGAAGATGTACGAGTCGAACCGAAATACGTTATATAACAAATCTTGTTGGCAAAATAATGCCCTACGAATGTTTCTCATCAAGGTTTTCTACAAATAGAAGATTAATGTAGTAGTGCGGTGAACAACTCAGTCATACTCAGTCTAAACTTTAATTCCTGTTATTAGCAGATTTCCCTTAGGGGAAATCAGCTATTGAGGTCGTACTTATGACGCGATTTTAAAACATTTCTTCAAATGTCCATCAATCCTATCCAGGAGATGACGAAAATGAGGTCCGTTCAAAATTATATATATATAATATATATATATATATATATATATATATATATATTTGTCTGTTAACGCTCTAGCGGTGGCAATTTTTGTTTGATCGTTACCAAACTCGATATTTAAACGTTTTATGCACAAAGACAGATTAAGGTCCGTTAATGGCTGAAATCGGACCAGCGAAAGGGGGGGGGGGGGGAATTTTCGAAAATTCGAAAAAATATCTCCGTTGTTACCATACGTCGGATCAAAAAATTGTATAGAACCAATCTTATTGCAAATTACATTTACTATAAATATTGTTCTATATATTTATTCTCTATCTTGAATATTAACCGAGATATTTGCATTTTTATTAAATGTGGGCCTATAACGGACGAGTGTTCCCGCCAAAAGCTAGTTCGGCCGTAACTGTTCGACTTTCGTAAGGAGATTTCTCTATTGTATAACTTCACGTGGGAAATCTGCTTAGTTTACGCAGCTCCTGCGTGATGAGCACTTATTATTTCAGAATAGAAGGCGAGATGAGGTCAACTTGTCATTCAGCATTGGGAAATTGCTTAATTTATTTAGTCCCTTCATTTTATACAAAAGCCTTGAATCCTTCTCATGTATTTAGAAAATCTATAACAAAATTGAAAAAATTCTATCTATAGCTTCAGTTGTATGGGTAAAAGGCTTTCCATTAAGAAGGTACTCCATTGGTCGAAAATCTCTTTGTGTATGAATGAACGGTTTATTTTTATCTCGTAATTCCGTTAATAAACAAGACTACAGGCCACCTGTTGATTACTAAGGATCGACTTCGGGTCAAGTGTAGTTATAACTCCTCTTCTCTTCCACTTTCATAATTTTAATAAATTTTATCGAGGTTTATATATCGTTTTTTTTTTTTTTATTTCCCTTTCTCAGATGAAAACTATCCCTCTAGTTTTTTCTCTATTTATAATAACGAATTAAAATTTAGTATTTTTATGCAGTATAAGCAAAGTTACACTATTTTCTGGTATTATCTTCCACCACACTCTTTAGTCAAAATGTTGAGATATAGACAGTATAAAAAACACGTATTTCCCAAGAAAATTGTAATAATGAATTACAATTCATAAGTAACATGTAACAATTACAAGGGGAAAACAAATTTGATGGAGAGGAGAACTAACTAATTAATACTCATGTGATGGTATAGAAATCCACGTGGAATTTATGTATAATACTCACTAAGATATTTAGTTTTATGATTATTCCCAAGTACTTCAATTCTAAAATGGTGATTAGGAGTTTGGTACCTGAGCAGGTACTAAGGGGCAAGTATGGGGGCTTTATACACCCTTGTCCAAAGGACACCTGGTCTTCAAATATCCTTTCTTCCTACCTGCATCTTTAGGGTTACTACTCCACAAAGGGATGGAAGTACTCCCATATTCTGGGGCTATTTCTCAAATATTAGGAGGTTCTCCTTTTCAGGAATAATCCTTAATTTCATAACTCTTTTGTGCCTATTTTTTGTACATTCACTGACAAGAACCCTTACAGTGTCGCCGCTATGTCTGTTGAAATCCTTATATCTCCAAAACGAGTAGACATGAAGTTAAAAAACTTCATATGCACCTGGATATCATCATTCCGCTGATGCGGAAATGTACAGCGGGAGAGGGTTATGTTATTAAGATTTCTTGGATGCCTCCCGATTCTTAAAACTTCCTTGGCTTCCTAAATTGAAAATAAAGTCCCTCACGCGTAAACGGAGCACTTTCCCAATGCATTTCTCCCTTACAAAGAACTCTATGCACCCTGCAAATGAGATTTTTAGTGGCTCATTTACTTAAAGTAAAAACCACACCATTAGAAGTAGGGATTTGTTTCTCATATAGTCTGCGACCTATCCAGAACAAGAGTGGCAATGTTATAGCCTGCGGAAGATAGTCGGAGAGCTGCCGAAAATTATGACAGTGAAGCTTGACGAGAAGATCACTGGAGCAGCAAGCCGATTTGGAGAAGAATAGCATTAGGCTAGGCACATTTATGCTTAAAAAAGAATAGGAAACAAAATATAGCGATTTTCCCACTCCCGTTCGCTCCTAAAAATGTTAATATAGCTTATAATAAAGGAGGGAGTAATACTAACCCACATTCGGAGTTTCGTTGAGTTCTGTTTGGTTGTTGGTCTCTGCTGCAATAATTTTTAGTGTTTATACTTCGTTATATGACAAAAGTTTATATAACAAGAGTTACTCTAAATAACAAAATAAAAAAACTCTTATTCCATGCACGTTCATTTAGAAACAATATATCGCAATGTTTCATCTCATCCCTCCCTTAAAGTTTTCTTCTTAGTCTTAAGGAATATTAGTATAGCCTAAAATCTAAATTGAGTAGGTATTTATAAACATACGAAGTTTCATTCGATTCAGTTGTTTAAGCGTGAAAAGTTGACAAACAAACAGACAACAAAGCCAAAAGTTATTGATATCTTTTCAATTCTATGTGAAACTATAAATTATCGTTAAATATTCAGAAAGAAAAAAACAAAACAATATAATCTCATCGTTCGGATAGATGTTACAATTTTACATATGTAAGGACGTCATTTTCGTAATGCGGTGTAAGCAATTTGTTGATCTTGATCAATTGGTTCATCTACCGTCCAGCAACTCCAAAGAATTCAATTTATTTTAATTAACCTTTAGTAACATTTTTATTTCCTAATATTTATTATAATACTACATCATAATAAAAACAATTTAGTTTTCTTTCTTTTCTTTTATGATTTTTCAGTACTTGAAAAAAGTTGATCTTATTGAATTGTTAGAAAAGGACCCTCTAACACGAGTACATTTGCACACTATATTACATTTCATGGATTTTAAAACTCTTTGATTTTATGCTTTGTTCATTCATGTGAATGAACTCGATCTGAATTATGAATGGCAGTTTAAACAATGCCTCTTCACTTTCTATTCTTAAAATGACCTCTCCATTTGTGAAGACATTGCCTCAATATCTAATAATTGTCGTTTATTGATTGCCTGTTAACCCTCCTGAACAATGACTAATGCCCATTGAAATTTTGTGTTTACTTGCCATTTTTTTCATGGGCTTTGAGGTAATGAGTAAAAAGTGGTTACGTGGCTGGTAGGGAACAAAATGTTGAAATTTGGAACTTCAAGACCAGAACTGGAGTACATTAGTGACGAAATTATAGTTTACCCGTCGTCCCCAGCATATTTCAATGTCATTGTCGCATAATGCCTTAAACCCGGTATTTTTGAAGAAATGGAACTTTATTTTATTTCTCTACAATAATGTTTTTCCTATGCACCTCCCTAAACCATTTTATTTTCCGGGCAGAATTATGAGAGCATCGAAAACATTCTCCGACCTACTTTATCGCTAACCGTTTAACTTCTAAAACCAGATCTGGCACCATGCCAACAAGCTGCTATTGGCAATTCAGCTTGCGTGAATTTTGAATTTCCATTCATTTTTTTTTTAAATTTTCATATTCGGGTTTTGCTGTATATCCGTAATGAAGTTTATTCGAATAAAGGATTAGAACAGATGATCCGAGTACAGGGGACAAGGGCTTTCGATGCAAAGGCACCATCTTCAAGCCGTCTAGAGTTGTGCTGTACAACTCAGCCAGTCATCAGGCAGTAACGACGGTCTTCACCGACAGAAATGACAAAAGTTAATTCGAATAATATAATTGGTGGAGAAGGCAATTGGTAAAGCACCAGCTTCGGTGCCGTAAATGTTGTGTTTGTTTCTGCTTAAG
Organism: Riptortus pedestris; assembly: GCA_019009955.1. Lineage (NCBI taxonomy): Eukaryota > Metazoa > Arthropoda > Insecta > Hemiptera > Alydidae > Riptortus > Riptortus pedestris. The sequence continues at coordinate 31,003,532 of CM032231.1, forward strand.
GACTTCTTTTCGCTTTCTTTGTGCCCGTGTGCTCTATGTAACCTGTTCCCAGATTTACGCAGGTCCACTGATCCCGAGTTCCCATAAGCATTTACTTTTTCTTTTACCGGGTGAAATCAGTTCGTGATGGAAATGAACGATGGAGGTTTGAGATGCGTCCGAGTAAGATGGAGGTAATAAATAAGGATCTAGTAGTAGAAGGGACAAGAGGAGCTGGTAGAGCGTACGATAACGGGCACGTTTAAATGTCTGAAGCGAGCCCCCTTTCAGCTTGGAGGGGATGGCTGCCCAATGTTTTCAGGACGGCAGGTAGCACAGGGACGCTCCTCTATTGTGTCGGTCAGCTGTCTTCCGGCCGCCATCATGCGTACCTCTCACTCCTTGCTCTCTCTCTCTCTCTCTCTCTCTCTCTCTCTCTCTCTCTCACACACACACACACACACACACACACACACACACCACACACACGCACACCCACAGACCGCAGTAACCCGTAGGCTTATATAATAGCCCTCATCGTTCTCCCTCCATCCCAGGCTAGTACATCTCTAGTACACGCGTCTTCAAGAGTCTCATGTCAGAAATAGATTATCCTTTACTTATCTTTTTATAGTTGGCATTTTTTTTTTATCCTATTACATCATGTAACTTTATAGATTGATATACTACGATTTATTCGCTGTTCGTCCTTTTTACATCCATAACCTCAGGGATGGCCTAGCTCTTATCATAATTTGTATTTACATTCGTATCACATCTATACAATAATGACATATTATGAAATTATATGTCATTTATTAAGATTATTAGTTACCGCCAGTATTTGGCACTTTCAGTGTGCAGCTTTAATTGAGAATTTATTCTCAGGTTGATTTAGTAAAAGGAGGATTCACTAGCAAAAATAAGTTATCCATCTTTAGAATTTATTTTATTGTCCGTACAATTGCTTCGTTATTTCCCTCGAAAACAGTCCAGCGACAATTAATTCACAAACAGTAATGAGAAAACCTAACAAAAAAACAAATACCGAGTACAGATAGTCTTTCTGATAATTCTAATGTACTTCTAATTATTTCAGCCTACGTTTGTTGTACTTTCTCATTCACTTGATGTCCAGTTTTATTTTTTCTAAACGGAATTAAATTTTTGTCAGTGGAAAAAATAATTTTTCTCCTTTTCTGGTGAAAACTACCATCACACTAACAAATCATGGATAAATCATTTATATAGCTTGAAATTATTTGACAATTGTAAGGCGTCGGAATCTACAGTTCCGCACGACCTTGCCGAAATACTCATATCTTTTCTCCTCGCTGATGCTCCAGGGGCTGAGGTATTTCTTATCAGACCAGATTTCAAATTATAACAGTATAAATCCCAATTGTTATTTAATAAAAAACCAAAAACCTCAAAGCTGGATTTGAGGAGCAGGTTTATACCTTGAGGCAATAACTTATTTGATTTGTCAATTCACAAAAGAAGTAGGGAGTTAATTAACGGGTTCCTATTATCATGTATATTTTCTTTTCTTGTCGAGAGTTATGTAAATTCCGAAAAAGGAGGACGCTATAATATTTCGTAGAAAAGTGTTTGGGAAACTCCAGTTCTGTCCTCATAATCAATAGAAATAGAATAGATGATGAGCTCAATATTCTACTAAAACATAGAATATATCATTAGAAATAAATCCTTGCTGTTGAGGTTATTGTGTTCATTTTAGTCAGTTAATTGTTGACGATAATTAAAAAACAACCATACCCCTATATATATGTACTCAAATGTTAGAGATCTATAATAATGAAATAGTAGTCCTCTGCTAAATCTCTCTGTGTTTCTTAGAATAGAATTTTAGAATGATAACTGAGAAGTAGAAGGTAACTTGGATTTTAAATTTTACCACTCCAACTTCAATCAGATTAACATTAACTAACTTGATGGTTGGTTTCGATTGAATCGTTTAAGGATCAAATTTAGTTAAATATAACAAGAATCACGGTCGCTAGAGCGTTAACATACAAATCAGTCGCGTCATTAGTACAACCTAATAATCAACCCCAACCTTTAATTTAAGGGAAATCGGATTAAAACTAGATTCATTGATGATGTCGGAGGCTTTAATATTCTAGCTGTTTAGCGTGATTGATCCAACTAAGCTGATAGTAGTAGAAATAGCCGCCTCATCTCCAGGCACCGTTTAATAATGCCAGCCAATTTATGGTTCATTTCAGTTTTTATTCACTTTAGGCAATAATAACTCTGATATGTGAATCATTTGTCACGGCGGACTCGGTGTATGTTAAGAATGAAAGCCAAGGTGAATGCATTGAGTAGATGGAGAAGAGAGCCGAGCTGATAGAAATACCCTCCTTGGCGGCTTACATCAGCGAATCTCTTGTGCATCTCGTGTCTATTCTCGATTGCAGCCTCTTGCCAATTCAGCATACCCACTCTAGGCACAAATCAAATTCATCATGACTCATTTACTAATTATATGACTAAGCTTAGGCTAACATATAATTGGAGACGATTATAGAGTTCAAATGAGCTTCGGTATATTTTTTTCTAACTACTTCCTCGTATATTCAAATAGTTTTTGTGTTACATTACTACACACGCGCTTATACACGTTAACCAGGAAGTGTTTCATTTCGGTTTAATTTGCCAGCGGGCTCAGGTTATCCATTTGAGTTAAAGCGTTGGCCTTTATCTCACATATTAAACCTAGAGTGACGGGTTCGATTCCCTCCTGGATAATAGTAATTTATTTAGTGGCGGAATTCATTAACATCAATGACATCCTAAATCCCACCCTGGTTAGAAAAGGGTGGCAACCTGTAGATAAACCGTCCCAATTAGCCTTAGTAGCAAAAAAGTGGACGTTAATATAAATAAAAAAATAATTTGCCATCATTCTCGTCTTACAAATAAAACCTAATATGCCATATCTTACAATTATAAAATAATATTTATAAGGAATAAATAAATTAATGTTATTTCCAAAATAACCCTTAACTTTTTATTAGAAACAAAGGTTAAAAACACTAGAAAAAAAGTGCACTCCTACCATATAACGTACAGTAAATAAAGAATTGAAAGTTTTAAATATTAATTATAAACATTACACCCATGCACTCAGCGTTAAAAGTAAAACATAAAACGATCTAAAATCAAATGTGAGCTGAGCGACATGGATTTATAATTGAGTAATTTTGTAGTTACATCATTATAATTTATTTGAATAGTTCATTCTGATTGGACGTTAATAAATACTTTAATAATTAATGATAAGTTCATTCTGAAATGCGGTGAGGATTATACTGGTGAAATGTTTCACCTTAGTTAAAACGACTAGGCACATTTGACTCTGTGTATCATCATTTGATGGTCTAACATAGTCCTATAATGAAACGTAAAGAACTTTAATTACTTGTTAACCTGAAGAGATCTCGGCATATAGAACCATGTCCAAGTCTGGAAACAAGACACTGACGATGATGAACTGCGTTAATTGTCCTCATGTCTTGTTCACCAGTTCTATTCTAGTTTTTTTTTTTTTTTAAGCAGATTTCCCTTAAGGGAAATCAGCTATTGAGGTCGTACTCATGATGCGAGTTTCGAAAAATTTCTTCAAATGTCCATCGATCCTACCCAGGAGATGACGAAAATGAGGTCCGCTCAAAATTATATATATATATATATATATATATATATATATATATATAATTGTCTGTTATCGCTCTAGCGGTTTGAGCAATTTTTGTTTGATCTTTACTAAACTCGGAATTTAATCGTTTTATGTAAAAAGGAAGATCAAGTTCGTTAATGGCTGAAATCGGACCAGTGGGAGGGGGTTTTTTTGAAAATTCAAAATATCTCCGTTATTATGCGTCGGATCGAAAAATTGTATAGAATAAATCTTATTCCAAATTAAATTTACTATAAATATTGTTCTATACATTTATTCTGTATCTTGAATATTAACCGAGATATTTGCATTTGTATTCTGCGTGTGGTCACCAGTAGGCTATGTTCGGACTTTCCGCCGAGAGCTTTGGCGGCCGTTTCCATAACTATTCGTCCCTCGTGAATAGGTTTAGAGGTTAGGTTAACTGTGTTTTGGGGCTAGAAACTACTGGGTTATTACGCCCTAAATAATGTTTTAGGTTTAGAGGTTTCTTACTACTACAGTTGTTATTAGGCAGATTTCTCTATTGTAAAACTTCACGCTTAGTTTACGCAGCCTCTGCGTGACGGACTTTTTTTTTTTTTTTGCTTTAATTTAATAATTCTCATTTATTTCTCTCAATTATTAAGGAAATATGTAGCGAAATGAAGCTAATATATGAGAAAATACTACGCATTTTAATGGGATCTCTTATGTTTAAAACGTATTATTGAAGTTTTTAATACATTAATGTAATTAAAATGGACATAAATTTGAAATATTGAAATAAAAATTAATACTTCATAACTTAATACATTTTCTGTATATCTCAGTGTGTGTGGTGAAGAGAAGGCTGTTCATGCCGATTTTATATAGCAGTTTTTATTCTTTCTTTAGACGCGACCTTCCCTTTCATGACCGTAAAATTATATTGTGCAGTTTCATCATCTTTTTTTTCACCGACATTTAATTTATTTTCGTTTAGTCGCTTCTAATGATTTCAATGTTCATAAAATAGCTGTTGTTCCCAGATTAAATACTTCAATCCTCTGTCAGGTTGAGGATTATGGCTGATAGAGCCCTTGGTTTTATACTTTTCGGACCGGCGAAAACTGTGAGAATGATATGGGATTAGTTCTGTTTGGGGATTGTGAAGCTTTGTAGGGTTGCTTTGCCACGGCGAAGCCATAGAATCGCGAGGGCTAGCTCATAAAATAGACCCTTCCAAGTGGAGTCTCCCGACGCAAATTCATATCATCAACTAGCTGGTTTGCTTTTTGCTCCATTAGTTTTACCTCTCTATCTACACCCTAATTCCAGGTTATCTTCTTTCATTAAATAAATACAACATTTATACTTGTTCATATCATGGAACCTTGGGAAATATTATTTTTAAATGTTATTTGTTTGTTTGACAATGCGACGCTTGTCAGGCGAAAATATATTCGGCATTCCTGAAACTGTCTAATTGTGTTTTGTAATTATATATTTCTTCGTATTTAAAAAGAGTATTCTTTATACAATACCTTTCATTTATTTCGGTATTCAAATCCCTTTTAATCAGTTCGATATTTAATTAATGTTGGTTGAACTTATGCCATTTAATTTCCCTAATTTCAAATGTGTTGATCAATTATTATATAAATATTGATTTATTTATTTATTTTTTTAAATTAATGCAAAACATATGATAATATATTTATTTCGTGTTCTACTTGGTTATATTATAATCTTTTAGTGACATAATGTTTTGTATTTTTATATAATTCTTACAAACGTTATTAAGCTATTAGGACTAAATGGTCACGAATTAAATTTTTATCTTACCATGTTGTCCGTCTTCAATATTCGATTTATTATTGCAAACAGCTGCATGCGTGTCCTCATTTCTTGAGGTTCCCTGCAATTATGGGAGGCTTGTAGCCTGAGGCAGACTGCGTAGCTAGCCAGATACCTAGTGATATATGAAGAGAGCTGTGTAGTTTGAAGGCTGTGGCCTAAAGACCTAGGTTGGCCTAGCTGCATTTGCAACTGCAGTGAGGTCTTTGTTGCATCACCTCCCCGGAACTGTCCTCTCGCCGCTCACTTTCACATTCTAGATGCAATTCTTCCTTGACACAGTTTACTAACTGCAGTCGTTGCATTTCAAAGGTGCATTATTCATATATGTTCATGTGCTTGCTAAACATTTATGGCTATGTTTGGAAACTGAAGAAACACTGTCTTTACATTACAATTACTTTTAAAGAACAGATAGAAGGCGCACAGTAGCAATGCTGAACCAATTCATTTGTGTGACCAATTCAGATTGTGCATGGCTTTAAAAGAGGCAGATGTGTTATTTAAAGCTACATTGGCTCAATGCAATTGTTGACTCTTTTGTCACTTAAAAAAGTTATGGTCAAATGTAGTGCCTTGGAAAAATTTTGTTTCTAGCTGTGAAGAAGATTCTGAAGTAAAGAGAGGATATGATTAATTAATTTACGCCAGTCCTGCTATTCTGGAGAAAATGATTGTACTAATTCTGCCTCTCTTTGTATATAGTAATGACTTAAATATAAAAATAAGAAACTTCCATTAACCAAAGACCATATTTTCATAACTAAAAATAAGAATTTAATACAATACATTAATAACAATTCTTTCACCCTGTCACATTTTCATTCCAACACGAGTCTTATTGTTTCAACCTGAAAAGCACATCTTAACAGTATGAAGAAGAAACATATATATTAATTACCTTTGCAAATTTACAAAACTCTCTAGTTTTATTATTAATTATTTTTAGATCAATGATTTATTTATTCTTTTAAGGTTTCCGTTATAATTACTCTAACCAATTAGCACTCTAGAAATTAAGTACGTTCCAATGTGAGGTGGTAGGTTTACCATATGTCATCATACGTCGTGAGTTGGCATTATTTGTAATACTTTTAGAAATCTCCGACAAAAGAAACCAGCTATGGAAATAGCTTATTTTTCTTAGTGTGTGTATGAACACATCCAGATTTAAATTAGTGTAGTATTAAAAATGTCAAAAAGTACTACTTTTTAAGGCATCTGGAATCTGGTTTTTATTCTTTTAATTGTTTTAGTGATGGCCGAAACGGGTTCAGATAAACTCTGTGTTATACTTCCTGTATCGGATAGAATCTGGTGTTTCAAGTATCACCGAATCTTTGTTCTGAAGATTTTTTTCCTGTGAAATATAAATGAAAAATTGTTTTATTTAATACCCAGTTCAGTTGAAAAGACTTCATTTTCGAGAGGTATTTTAATAAGAAAGCTTTTTTGTTTCAATAACTAAAAGAATATTGAAACTTTGTAGTTTCCCTTTATAGTTTAAAACTCATTAATGGATTCCTAAAAATAATTTTTTTTTCTGTGCATTTCACACTGTTTAATAATTAAATATTGAATCAGTGACCAAATTAAACATATTAATACTGGTTAAACAATTTACTTTGATATTGATGAAGGGAGAACATGACATGCGGTACTCTAAGACACTTCAACTGTTAATGTCTCTTTCTATAAGTGGTAAGCCGCCCTTGGTAGGAGCATTAAGTTAAAGGCCGTTTGTATAATAAAACTGAGATGCTGCAGCGTTGCACTTCGTGTGCAATGGCCTTCATAGCTCTTGCACATTTATTTCATTCTCAACTTTGTATAGATGACCTCTGTACCCGCATTTTTATTATTGCCTCATTTATAATTGCAATCTTCGCAGGCTGTTCTAAGCAAAGCAAAATTGAGAGTTCAAATATTTTCACTTATACCAGTAAAACTGTCTTAAAGTCACTCATTGGGCATAGACATTTATGGTTATATAACTTCCTGAATACTATATAAGGTAAGAAATATTTCTTAAGATACATCAATGGCGGGGTTTTAAGAAACTCTGAGTAGCCGTCTGTGTCAATTTTTGGCAGATTCAAATCCTGCTTGATTGTAGGAATGTATTTATAACATACATCATTGAGGAAGTATAAAAGATACCAATGAAGTTGTGATTTGTTGGGAAGAAGGGCTCTGAAAACTTTGATCTATCTATTTGGTTTATTAACAATTATCATAATTTACTAGGAAATATGACAGACAAAATAAGAAGCGTTTCAACAGCCAAAGGAAATGTTTTTTGGACTTATAGGAACTACATAATTGATACACGTAGTTAGCCTGCTAAAGGGAAGAAACCAGAATTGAAATCACACAATCAATTGAAAGGATAGATTCGTTAATGTGCAGACTCTTAAGAAGCAAATGATTTGGTTTTAAACTCTACGAATTTATATTTCAGTTTTGTTAGCAGTTAAACTAAATTGTGGAATATTCTATTACGAGTATCTGTGTACCAGTTCTTTAATGGAGTTTCTGTGTTAGTAGCCCGTGTTATTAATCATTTTCGTACGACTTAAATTTTCGACTGGCGTCTAGAAAGAACCCAAGTAATATGCGAAAGATATTTATTTCAGTGATTAAATCTGCATCCTCTAATATGACATGATTCTGTATATATAATTTACTGGATATCCTTCCTTCTGAGTTGGAGTGGCCATCTTGTCTGCTCTAGAAATAATGAGGATGTCTAGGCCTGGCTATTTGTGAAGCCACGAGCACTTCTATCTCTTTCTCTTTATTTTGGTCCTCAATAATCTGAGGGTAGTGAATCTTCTCATTATATTAATGACAATTTATAATAATAATCTATTCTATTCTGGTATATTACATTTGTTGATCTCTTCATTTTCGTATTATTTTTCTTAATTATGTCATTAGTGTATTATATAAGGTATATTGATATTTATGTAGAATATAATATTTGTATGCCATATTGTTTTTAGCAGATTTCCCTTAAGGGAAATCAGCTATTGAGGTCGTACTCATGACGCGAGTTTTGAAAAATTTCCTCAAATGTCCATCGATCCTACCCAGGAGATGATGAAAATGAGGTCCGTTCAAAATTATATATATATATATATATATATATATTTGTCTGTTAACGCTCTAGCAGTCGCAATTTTTGTTTGATCGTTACCAAACTTCATATTTAGGTGTTTAATGTAAAAAGAAATATCAAGTTCGTTAAAGGCTGAAATCGGCCCAGTCGGAGGGGGGTTTAAAGGGGGGATTTTTGAAAATTCGAAATATACCCGTTATTATGCGTCGGATCGAAAATTTGTATAGAATCAATCTTATTGCAAATTACATTTACTATAAATATTGTTCTGTATATTTATTCTGTATCTAGAATATTAACAGAGATATTTGCATTTATATGCATGCGTGTGGTCGGCAGGAGTCGGCTATGTTCGGGAATTTCCGCCGAGAGCTAGTGTGGGCCGTTTCGGTAACCGTTCGTCCATCGTGAATAGGTTTAGAGATTCCTTTCTACTACTGTTGTTATTAGGCGGATTTCTCTATTGTAAAACTTCACGTGGCTTAGTTTACGCAGCCCCTGCGTGACGGACTTTTTAATGGATGAGTTCAACTTTTGATAAGTAAATAAGTACTGGCTTGGTGTACAAGTCTTTTCTATACACCGAAGTTATTTCTTTTTTATTCTGCTCATGACTAAGCGATTTGTTGGAAAATAAACCACAAATAGAAGATATTCTCTTTATTAGAAGTTAAAAATATTTAATACGTTCCCCATAATATAAATTGGGTTTGTGTTTCATAACTTTTGACCAAAATGTTTAACTATATCTTTCTTGACACTTCCTTAATTTCTTATATTTTAGTTTAAACGTAGGCCAATAAAAAAATCCTTAATATAAAACTCTTTAGTCCTACCTCTAGTAAGTAACCTGTAGATAACCCTTCTCCAAGCACAAAGTAGACCATAATAAATAAAAACAAGTTGAAACCTGAACTTCAATAAAAACAATCCTTAATATAAAACGCATTAGTCCAACCTCTAGTAAGTAACCTTTAGATAACCTATCTTCAAGCACAAAGTGGACCTTAATAAATAAGAACAAGTTGAAAACTTAAAACAGAAAGTAAACTAAAATGTTTCTTAAAATAGATGCATGCATCATATGTATCTGTGTTACGCTTCGTAGACGGGTTTGATTAAAAATGTTTTTCAGTCAATATATCAAGATTGTATTCATTTAAGCAATGAATAATCCCATCTTTTTCTTCATGCAACGAATGTTACTTTCCTCACTCGCCTGAATTTTGTAGTATTAATTGGGGGAATATTTCGTTATTCCTTTATCAAAGCAACTTTTTTTAATGATTAAAGGTAATAAAAGCCGTCTAAAATCCAAGAATTATATTTTTAGAACGTGGCAGGCCAGAGTATTTATATTGATTTGTGAGTGTATTAATTTTGATAATATATATTGTTGTTTAATCCTTGTCTGTTATTTTTGAATACAAAATTTATAAAGGCTTAATAAATTTGCCTATTTTAAATAATTTGGCTCTAACGTGAGTATTTAGGTTGGTGTGACACTATTTTTAGATGAGGCGGTGCATTGCTCTCTGTCTCCTCCCGTCTCCGTTGCCTTTCGTTCTGTGACATATTTAAAGGAGTCAATCCTCTCGTCTGCACGCTTTTAGTTTCCCCCACCTATTAAGTATATTGTGCTATTACCCTTTTTGTTTTCTTTAAATAGGCCTAATATAAAATAATTTTCCAGGGAGCATCCATTCTTACGTCCTTGAATAAATAAGTATCACCTTTCATTCCTAAATCGTACATTTCTTATCACTTTTATTGTTATTTTTCAATGGCGTTTTCTGAATATAGCGAAATGCTTTGTTTATATTATTCACAGATTGCTTGCTGTCTTTTCCTATGAGCGCATGCAAACAAATAGCTCTGAAAATGGAGATAATAGTAATTCGAAAGCGCTTAGCGCTGAAATAAAAACCGTGTGAAGAGTTGGACGTTTTCTTCTATCCAAGCAATATTCTTTCTTCATGAAAAATTATTGAATTAAATATATGCTCCTAGTATTTTATGTGTTACTCTAACGTTTGCTAATATTATAAATTTAAATTAAACCACTGTATAACACGTAATTTCAAATTAAAAAATGCCCGTTTTAAAAATTACTTATTGTTTCATAATACATTTCAGCAATGTTTTATAAAAACTTGTTTTCATTTATGTTATATTTTTTAAATTTTAATTTCCACATGAAATATGGTTACCTGAATTACCTCAAGTATTTATTCCGATAATTAACTATTGATGTGATTTTAACTTATAATATTTTCGATACAGGTTACCTATTTTCGAAAGAACTAGTTGGATATAGAAGTATTACTGTTCTAATTATTTCCAACACTCTAGGTAAAATTTATTAATTAAGTGGATTGATTCGTTTTTATATCTGGGATGGCGAAAAGCTGATACCTTTGTGGTAGCATTCCGAGGTCCCCCTTGGCGGTTTTTTTTCTGGCTACTCTCTTCTTAGAAATGTTGAAAGCCGGTCGCTAACCTCAGCCCTGCGTCTGGACTTTTCGAAGGTCTCAGCATTTTGTTCTCTTCTATACAGCACATACGCCGTCTTGATCAGCAGCTTCTAGCATAAACCAAAGTCAGAGAGAGAGAGCAGAAGTTAAAGAAGACTGAAAGGAATACGGGTATAACTTCAATGCTTTTCCCTTTTTGTCATTATATGGTTATTTCTGTTGCGTATGTTGATCTGTATTATATTTTACGTTATCGTATCGAAAATGTTCCTTTGATTTATACTATACTTGATATTTCATACAATATTGAGTTGAAATCGGATTAGGAATAGGTGTGGCGTGAATTCGAAAATTCACTGAATCTCCGTTTTCATTAAAAAAAAAAAAGTTATGTTATAAAAATGTTATAGAACCAATCTTGTTAAACTATTGATGCTTTACACTTGTTGTTATATTCATTTTTTCGTATCTCAAATATTAAGCGTGTTATTCGTACACACCCGTGTTTTCAACCATCAGTAATCCCCCTATTGTTATCATCGGATTGAACTTAGAAATAGAATATATATGGTGAGAAGAGATCAATAGTGTATCATACCATCATGTGTGAAAATCTGCTTAGTTTACGCAGCCCATGCGTGACGGACATTTTGATTTCTGTCGATGTCAGTTTGATTTTATCGTTGATTTTTATCTTGTTTCATTGTTTGCATACGAAGTGAGTATTTTGTCCTAATGTTATTTTATTTTTATTTTCCAGGTGAGTTCTGGAGTTGCGTTAAAATCAGGTATTTTCTCTCTAGTTCAACATAATTACTCATGGTAATTTACGTGAATTTAGCTCATATTTTAAATGTATTTATATAAGTTAAGTGGTGGGCTTTGTTAATTGACTAATGGCTATAAAACGTCTCTCATAATCTGATAATACATGATAACGAATTATAGTTCATGTTGCTGAGTTTCACAGTTTTTTCACATAACAGTTCGAACAAACGTTTAATTCGAGCTACGAAAAAATGTATAGAAGAGATATTGTAGAGCATCAATAGTTTAACAAGATTGGTTCTATAGTATTTTTACATACTACTAATAATATTTTGAATTTATAAACCCCCTCCATCCTTCGTTCATAATGATAAAGATGATCTCCCGTCAAAATGTAATTCATGACTTTCGTTAACAGTAATTCAAATTGAGCATGAAGCTCCATTGGAACTCATTTAGTGTGCGTGTGTTTGTAAAATAAATAAAAAAATATCCTTTCAGTTTTATATACTGTTGAATAAAGGAGTACAATATTGAGAATCGTATAGATAAAATAAACATTGTGTTAAGAACCTAAACTCTTAATCCATGACTTCATGACACAACATATATACATGTACCTCAAAAAATTAAGTGCAGTGAAAGTATTATTTGGTATTTAAGCTTCCAATAAACTGTTACATGGTTTAACTGTTTATTGTTAATGTGACATGAGTAGGAGTGGCGGTTTACCCAAGGCTGAAAACTAAACAATGGAAATATCTCTGTTAATATTCGTGATAGAGAAAGTAAGTATATATGCACATTTATTGCAATAAGATTGCTTTCAAATCCAGACAAATATTTTATACTTGGGAATGTCTTGAAAGTTTTGTACGTTACTTGGAAATTGGGAACCTTTTTTTTGTTGGTTGTTGGGGGCGAGGAATGGGTAAGGAGGAAGAAGTGAATTGGTAGTGGAGACTTACAAAGAGGTTCAGGTAAGGGGCGGGTTCCTCTTTGTAGGCCTAGATCTAGGCTTCACCTGGCGCTCCAACCGTTTCTCTAGCTCGGCCTCTTTGTTTCTCCCAGCTACTCCTTCAAATACTCTCTATATATCATAACTTGAAATATTACTTGTAGTTTACATTTTCCTTACTGATAAACATCATTAACTGTAAGGTTTAGGAGTTTGATCAGTGATTTGCTAGAAACTGTTCATGTAACCTCAAACTTTCTTATTTCTATATTGAACACGGGTCAATATTCTCTGGTTTCACAATCCTCGCTAAAAATCCCAGGCGTGTAACAGTCATTAGTTTTCAGTTTACGTACTTCGTATCATACCTGCATTGCTTAGAAATGAAGGTATTTACGACTTTGCCAAAGACCGATTGGCGAACTACTTAAATTTTATACCTTCTCAAAATATTTAAACTCCAAATATCATTCATAAAGGCTTAATATAACAATTGATTGTTATGGTGATTATATTGATATTAGTGAATTCCTATATATATGTGTGTGTGTGTGTGTGTGTGTGTAGTGAATGTTTTAAATTGTATTCTGTATATGGTTCATTTATAGTTAGAATTGTGTTTGTGTCTAGGCATTTATAAAGGTAATAAAAGTTAACAATGCAACAGGATCAATAAAAAGGCCTTGTCTTTTAATTTATGCAAGGTGCACTTTCCGGTTCAGCGCTCTATCATCCTAGATGTAGTAGCCTGGACCAAAACTGCCGGGCGACTGCGGTCAAGGCTTGACTTCTATAATCAGCAGGTACTTATGAGCGCTGACACTGAAAGTGTACAGGGCATTTTTATTGATCCTGATCAATTGGTTCACTACCGTCAAGGTTTTCAGGAGAAAATTTATCAATGAGTTCCTATTCAGAAGTTTTAATTTCACAGATAGACAATTGAGGATGTCCGCAGGAAATATATTTTAATAAAATTATTATGTGTGTTGTTGTAGCTGTGGTTGTTTGTTTGTTGGCGTGTGGTGAGTGGAATGGACCAGCTGGTTGTCGTGGAACCAGTTTCTATTTGTTGTTGTGTGTGGTACTTGTCGCATCCAGTAAGAACCCTCCCTGTCATGCTACACCTTCTTGTCCATTACATAATCAATTATCCTGACAGCTTATCCCTGTTATTCTTATTTCTATTTTTTTTTTCTTTTATATCCTTTTTATTCAATTCTTCTCTTGTAACTTTCTTAAGAGACCGTTGACAAGTCGTCCTGCCGTTTCTGTCAGAGCGTTTGCTGCTGAGCATTTTTTTTTACTATTTAATTTGATGTGATCCAAACGTTTGGAGTATTGGTATGTTCAGTGCAATAAACCATTGCATCTGCTCTTAACAACCTTTATTTCGCTAACCATTATTCGCAAGCATATAGCACCGAGGCAGATGACCTTATATCATATTCCATTCTCAGTGTTTCCTTAGAACTTATTGTAAGCAAGGCATAGATTTTACGCTGGATAAGAGACGTTAAGTAACATAATACCCGTAAGTGAAAATGCCAAGGCAAAGAGTCAAAGTTTACTGAAGATTGAAAATAATAAAATAAAATAAAATAACCACTAAAATTGAAGTAAGAAAAATTCTATAGAATAACTGTGAGGCATTACATTAACAACTTGATTTTTTTCTTTAACATGCTTGTTTTTATCCACCAATCCTCTTGGTTCAATTTCACCAATTTTTACCGCAGCAGCGTAAGCAGGTAGCCTTGTTGCTAACATCAGTCTTTGTTTATCATTGAAACTCCCGGCTAATGCCTGACAGGCCTGATTTCCATAAATGTACTGGCAACCTGAATTTTACACCTCAAACAAGATTTTGTTTGCATAATAATATACCATGTTGACCGAGACCCGCCAGGGTTGTCTGGAAAGCAAATCTGCTCATTTAAGCTGGATTCAGATTTCTCGTTCCGAGCAGTCTCTAATATTGTATACCTTTCTCGTGTTTCTAATATCTTTGGCTGCGGACCTTGACAGTGAACTGTGGTGATTGTGAAAGATAGATCTATTGTGATAGGTGTCGGGCATTAGTAGCATTCTCCTACAGTGAGATAGTATTTCATAATCCACCATTAACGATTTTATCCGCTTCTCTTCCCTTCTTTTTTCCCATCCTAGAGGTCGTTCCTTTCTTCCGTTTTTATATTTCATTCCTATCCTTTTCTTTCTCTCTTTTCATTTATATCACAGGTACGAATCAAGGAAAGAGGCCTTGTTCCTTCACATATATTTGTGATCTACTTCCTTCACCATCCAGCCATCATTCACCATTTATTTGTTGAGTTATTTGTTTATCAGTAGTAAATCCTAATTATTGTTGTTTATTGGTACTTACATTGTGGCAAGCCTGCGCTTGTAACGGTATTCTACATGCGTGACGTCGCACAAGCTCCTCACTGATACTTTGTCATTGAGGTAAACCTGGTGATAAATTGAGCAATTTCATTATTATCTAACACTTATTACAGCCCACTTATGGAGGCCATTGGCGACATGCTCTCTAAAATATTTAGTCTCGTCTGGAGTTTTTCCATTCTTTCTGGTGCCTCATGCTGTTTGTTTTAGAGAAAATACTTCAGCAAAAACAGTGGCAAGTTTTGTCTTTAGACTTCGTTTCCATCTGTAAATTGGGCTAAAACAGAGACCAGTGCTCTGTCTGCTGATAACGCAAGTCAATTTCAGTAATATCTTTCTCTGGGATGGATTAAATTCTCAAACAAAAACGTTTTTGTTGTTGTAACATTGTGAAACTCTCCTTGTAGATGTACAAACAGAAATCACCATATTCTTCCTCTTAATCTTATAGGAATGTTCAGCCCTAATCCCAATCTTGATCCTTGATTAGCCATGTGAGATGAGGCGTTATTGCATGATGGTGAGGGCTGTAAGATGGTCCCGCGGCCAGTGGGACAGACGGCTGATCCAAGGTCGTTCCCCAGGCCACAATGCACACGTGTACAACTCCTCTCTCTCTTCTTGCATCCTTCAGCTCCGCCAGTCAAGTCACAAACAATCATTCCAACACTAGTTTTTTTAGCAGATTTCCCTTAGGGGAAATGTGCTATTGAGGTTGTACTCACGGTGGGATTTTCGAAATTTTCCTCAAATGTCCATTGTTCTGACCTAGGAGGAGACAAAAAAGTCCGTCGTGCAGAGGCTTCTTTCCCATGTGCTGGTATAACATACCTGTGATCTCATCTCACCACATATTCTCTATTTATATGTAAAAAAAAACCGATGAGTAGGAGGGGAGGGGGTTACTAAAGCCAGGGACAAGAAAGTTAGAATAACTCGCTTAATACTTAAGTTAGCAAAAAATACATGGAACAACAATTGTAGAAAATCAAAAATTGAACAAGATTGATTCTATAACATTTCCCCCCCAAAAAACAGGCAGTTGGGGATAAGCAGTTTCATTAATTTACAATATTTGTCTGTCACTGCGCTTGGAGCTGGTATCTTGTTTTCCCCTTTTCCACTTTTTTGTGCAGTGAACCCATACTATCATATATTATGGACTTGTAATGAAAGAATTGATATAAAATCAAATATTTTAAAAACATTTTGATCTGTAATGCCAGAGCTCCACAGTTTAAGGAATTTTCAGATTTTTCACCAATAGTACCCAACAGTGTTTTCCTTCTACCCTAATGGGCTTTATATTCACAAAACTTTAATATTTAATCTTTAGAAAAAAAATGTAAGTTAACCGTAGTAATGTCAATACTTATGTCCGTCCATTTGAGCGAACGGATGAAAATTCTTTCCGGAGGTTTTACAGGTATTCACCGCGCTTTTGCATTAAAAAAACACCAAGAGTATTGGAAATAGAATGATCTATGAAATAAAGAAAGTTAAAATTATGATAAGAGTGACATTAAATAAACATCATTGAAAGTACCCCGTTTTAAACAAATAGCCCATGCTTGTTGAAATGGAAAAACAAATAGCCCATGCTTGTTGAAAATTAATTCTTTACGTAAAAAACATTTTATATTGGTTTGGCTTTCATTTCATACATTTCAAAAATTGGTTTATAAAATGCCGATTGTGTAATTAAAACTAGACTCTTTTCATTCAATCATTAATATTTTCTGGTGCAAGATTCAAATACACCGACAGTTACATGAATCAATACATTGCGTTTGAGTTTTCTCCGTATTTTTTAAACATTAAAAGAAGAAACTGCTACAAAAAATAAACAAATCAAAATTTAAAACTATTTTTTTTGTTGCTAGGTTAGAATTCTGGTAAATGGATTATCAAATTTCTTTTTCTTTTATGGTTTTAATATTATTGGCCTAGTGCTGATTGAAACTTGCCGACCTCTAAGTAGCTTTATTGAAATTATTTCTCCAAAGGCAGGTTATTTCAAGGTAACGATTTAGTTACGAATTTAGTATGCGGTGGTTATTGGTCTGCTGGCTATATCATCTTGATGAAGATTGTATGAGTTGTACTATTATTGATAGAAGCGCCCCCTTGTATTAGCCATTGAAAGCTGTGTGAACTAGGAAATGACTAGGCTCGTCCTTGGAACTACACGCCTTCCTTCTTCCTACTGGCAATGTTTGCTCCTGTAAGAAACTTATCTGCTCTAAATCATGGACTAGTTAATTTCCTCAGGGAAAACCAGGATCGATGAAACTTATATCCAGGTATTATTTGACTAATAGATTATGTTACCACTTTGGAAGTAGGTATCATACCGATTTTAGCAGGGCGTTACAAATATAATATACCCAATGATGTTGCCTTCTAATATAGTAACGCATTGGAAAGGTCCCCCTAATCAGCTGAGTTAAATGTCGGTAATAATGCCCTTATTTATTTTATTTTTTAGAATGGACAGTATCTTCGGCATGTTTTTAAACCAAAAACTAACAAACGTTCTGTCTACAATTATTATAGTTATGGTTTAATGATGAATCAAGTACCAACATCAATGCTCCCGAGTTCAGAAGTCACTTTTCACGATTCTCTCGTCTTTCTGTGTCATTTGCTGTAAATATACTAATGTGGGGTTGTCACACATCTGACAGGACAAATGGCCGTATATTAAAACTTCTTGGCGTGTGCTAATATCCATTTAAGTAGCTCCTCAAACGCATATGTCGCTTAAATAGGCTACAGAGTAACAAATAAAACCCAGCTCCCCGATAATCTTGCTGTTAACAAAAATATAGTGTGCTAATCATTTGTATAATTTCTTTGCTAGTCTAGCTTGCTACCATTAGCTCTCTTGCCCAAACAAGAATTTTTTTGTAAAGTAAATTTGTTTCACCTTTTCTCTGATTTCTCATATGCAGATCAATATTGTTAGCATACTCAATTAACAATTTCTGACTGAGTTGTAAATTTTAAGAGCTTAAGAAGTGTTGTTTTAGTGGGCTTTCAGCTGGGCCTGTTCCTGAAACAGTTGGTGAAATTAGTGCCAGGCTGTAAATCACTCTTGAGTACCTTTGGTGACCTGGCCTGTCTTTATTACTTGGCCCCAGTTGTTGGGCCTTTTTTCCAGATAGTTGTTACCTCCTGGAAGTAGGGACGACCCGTACCATTCAAACTCCCAGTGTGGTCTGTTTATGTTTGGTCTCGGGTCCTTTATGGTCTCCTCAACATAAATAAGTGTTCGGCCGTAAATCAATTAGCCTGTCGTCACGCAGGTCCCATTTGAGGACTCCATTGTGATTTACAACTCTCAGACAGCTTTCCAAACAAGTGTTTCTAGCTGGCTTTTGGTAAGAGTTCCTATTCATCAGTTCTATTCATGCCGAAATGAGCTGTCATTAGCCAGATTGTGACAAGGCGGGTATTTGACTCGACAGGAGATCCTAAACTCCAGAAGGTCCTGTAATATATCATATTACGCTCAAGTACTGTCTAACTTTTTGATTTATCGTTTCCGATTGGCTTTAAAACTATTCCTAAAGTTTGGCTTAGGTGAGGCTTTGGCCATGATTTTATTTTATTATACCGAAATCGTTTAACTTACATATATTCTCGCGGTAACTTATGTAATCGTCTAACTTATTATGTGATATTTTGTATTTCATATCTTCTAATAAATTTTATCACGGTTACTAATAATTATAAGAGAGAAATAGTCATAACTTCGTTTAGACTTAAAAGGGACAGGATAAATGCAATGAGTAGAGCCTAATAAACAAAAATTATTTTATTTTTAAATTTCAAGTTACGAGCTTCGAGTAATAGCCAATTCGAAAGCAGGCTGAATGAAAAAAAAAAATGTCCCTATTAAAAATAGTTGTATCAATTTTTCGTGCTTAGCTCCTAGAAGAATATATTTAATTTTTTTAATTATTGGAATTTTTTTTTAACCAGTACGGAGTGTTAATAAATATTGGTAAATAAATCCGATAGTATTTTATTTGCTCAAGAAATCATTTTTCATAGCTCAAAGTCATTTGTTTTGCTCGTCTTTAATCTTGGGTCCGGTATTGTGTTCGTTTTAAGCTGTTATCAGTTTAAGTGTGTGCATTGTCCTGAATTCACTGATGTGTGGACGTTGTTTATTAAAAGAATTTTCTCTAGGAAATACGCTTTTGGGATCGCTCATAGGACTCAATTTCTAAAATTATTTTCCCATTGTAGTAATAAATAAGTCCCAAAGCAAGATGTACGTAAATTTGATAATGCTATTAGCTTCCAGATCACTCGGACAGTGCAGTCCGGAACAGCTGTCCAATACGTACAGATAATTAGAGCGAAAGTACTATCCAATAAAAGAGTTATTATTAGCTGAATCTATGATCCACAACTAGATCCAATCTTCAAAACGAGGACCACCCCTACTACCTCCTATCATCCCAATTTCCATCTAAATGTCTACGTGTGAAACTACAAATTAGAAATATCTTACATGGCGTTGACGGATAAGTAGGACTAGTGGGCATATCAAAAATCCTCAACGTCATTAGCTGATTTCCCTTATGTAAATAAGGCTAAAATAAGAGTGTCGGGATAGATAGCAAAGCCATATTTGTTAAACTGTTTCATTCTATAATATTATTGAAGTCGTACAACAAAGCTTAGGGTGAGGGGTTTTCGTTGAACTGTTGATGAGTGTCATAGGTTTAAAGAGTAGGATACTAGAGTAGTGTAAACTGTTAAACTATTAGTGAAGCGAGGGAGAAAGAGGTCATCGGCCCCGTCTCCCCTCTCTTTCCACGCTCCTGTACCTACATCCCACCTACTCTTTTATTCACTCTCTTATCAAATATGAATAGATTCTTTTTACACTCTATAGGGAGCTACACTCCTAGTTTGTTCTTAAAAACACCCTGGGATCACCTCGAAATCATTTTCTAAATCAGAAAGTCTCATTAATATATACCACCTTACTCCTCCCTGACCTTCTCTTCAGATTGTACAGCGTGAATTCGTATTGATCTTAGCTCACTGATCTGTATTTAATAGCAGACGCCACCTCCTATAGCGAGATTTTTTTATAATTCCTCAAAGATAGAGTATCTAGCGTCTTATCAAAGTAGACAAAAGCACCTGGTTCGTTTCACGTGCTATTACCACCATAACCTTTCTTTTTTCTGCAATGAACTTCTCTTCCTTATTTCCTTTTCTCCCAGCAAGAACTGAGGAAATGCTGGAAACATTACTTGCTCACTTTTGCTGAAAATCCTAAAGGCAGCCTGCCCGTAAGTTACGAGTTAGTTGGTCTTGGCGCTTGTGTGCCATGGTCGAGTTGTCTGCTATTATGTTTCCATAATTCACACAGCCAACGTTTTAGATTGGATATTACATTACATATCTATTCATTTTGCCTAATGTCAAATAAATTCCCAATGAGATTTTACGTTTGTTCCAGGTTTCAAATTTTTTCTGTCATTTAAAAGGATCTAGGACTCAGGTTATCCACGTGATTTAAGGCGTTGGGTCTAATCTTATATGGTAAACCTTGAGTGACGAGTTCCATTCCTGCCTGGGCTATAGAAATTTATTTAGTGACGAATTCATTATATCAAATCCTTAGGCCCACCCTATTGTAGGCTATTGTAGAAAAGGATGGTAACCTGTAGATAACCCGCCCCGATTAGCCTTAGTAGGACAGAGTGGACGTTATTAAATAAAAACTAAGTAAGTATCTAACATTATGAGCAGTGACCATTTGCCTCAATATATTCTTTTCTTAAAGTTGTATAGCTAATGGTCACCTGCATCGTTATTGCATTAATGAAATGCAATTAAGGACTCGATGGTTGAAATTTCCTGCTTCGCTTCTCCATTAGACTGCACTAGGTTATGCCAGCAATTGGTAGCCTTAGGCTATTGTGTTTGTAATCTACTCCCCTCTCCTCCTTCCTTTATCAATGTTCTTCCTATGCTCTACCCCTATATTCTAAGCCTTACTCACAACATCATACTCAATAAGTAATACTCAGTTACTAGAAAAGTAATTGATTATGACGTCAATAGTAAATGTTTGTTTTTATTCAGACCTTATATATTACAAATGGGTGTTTGATGATATATTTCCGCTGACATACACAAGCCCGCTCCGTATTAGCCTTGGTGTCATAGGGTCCCTAGCTATAATAGGGGTTGTGGCGACCTTTGGACTTGGGGCGTGGCCGTTCTGTAGTCAATATGTCATTGCCATTTCATTATCCATTGTAAATAAATTCATTTTCAGCTTCCAGTCTTTAGCTTTTGCATTAAGAAATGTGAGCGTTGTATCTAACAATCAAACTCTGCTTCATCTAACGGTTTATTACCTCTGAAAAGTCTACCTTTGTAGTCTTATTTTTCATTGCATAGAGTATGTATTTTAATGTGTATCAAATGTTAACATTTTATTAGATAAGCGTGAAAACTATGTACGAAATGGATAATTAAGAATTCTTATTACACTCAATTGTATTTAATGATAACCTCAGAACTATTATCCTTAATCATATTCCCGATTGAGTAGTATTTATGCCGACTAACAATAAATATAGAGTTTTTTTAAATATATCAAAGCACCCAATAATATGGTAAATAAAATATAACTTTTCTGTTAATGACCTTAAAGGGTTGACCAGTGCAAGAGTAAATAAATTACTCTTTATTCTTGAACGCTATAAGTAAAAATTGTTTTCATTCATATTTAAATTATCAAGGTATATTTATTTTTAAACAAGCGTGAGTTAATTTTTAATAAGAGTCTATAATTATCATTTTCATTATGCCTGACGACAGACCAGAAATCATAGCCTAATACAGGAAGACAAGATTGTTATTGGAATGTGCTTGTTGCTAATTCGGGAATAATGCAGTACTGCCTTTTTATCTGGGGATATTGAATACTTGTACTAGCGAGTACTCACGTAATAACTGTAATACTTATGAATACTCATGTAATAACTGGAAAGGACGATTGCGCGTTGCAACTACTAGAAAATATTAGCCGGTGATTTCGCTTTCATCGATTCTATTAATTAATTCCGTTATGATTCTCTCCTGTGTGCTTACACATTTTAAGCATAAATAAACAGTCATTACGGAATGACTTCAATTAAGTTATATCATTAATGAATTACATATACATCCCGAATATTATTCATGAATAATTTTATATCCCTTAATCAGCTATTGAGGTTGCACTCATTCCGCGATTTTCGAAAAATGTTTATTAACGATCTAGCGGTGGCAATTTTGGTTTGATCGTTACCAAACTTTAATTGAATGGGCTAGTAAAATAGGTGTCGTGGTAAAACCTTTTTCTCTGAACCGGTCTAGTAAGTGACAAATTACGTACTGTTTTTTATTACATTCAGATATGTTTGAAAAATGGAACAATAATTAATATATTAATAATAATAGAAATTAATGTAACAGGTTATTAATTTGGATTTTTAAATTAATAAAAAATATGCCCAAATTCTTTTAAGGTATTTCAACAAAGGTTTTGAAATTCTGCTTGTTATGTTATGTTGTGACTGCCTCACAAAAATCCATATTGTGGTTGGGACTAGCCTTTCGTTAGTAGCCATGTTAAAGGGTCACGCTTGGGGTTGATTGCGCCGGAAGGAGTTGACTAATTACAGGGCCTGGACTCACGGAAGTGCGTAACCACGCAAAGGATGCAGCTACGCTTAAGCCCTGATTTATGGCTGGCTTGCCTGTTATTTTAATGCTTCCTACTTATGCACGTCTGCTCATTGTTGCTCATTTACAGCTTAGGCTACACACACTATTCCGTTTCATCGCCAATTCTTTCGTAGAATTATTGCTGTGTAGAATAACTGATATAGTCGGAAGTTGGGCCCTTAGTGGGGTATTAAATAGGATAGTATAGGATTTTATTGTCGGCTCATGGTGGTTCATTGCTTGTTAGGAGAGATTGCGAATTAAGAGATTGATCCAAGGGAGGAATGTTTTTGGAATGGAACTTAGAGAATGACTTCTCCTGGGCTGCGGGGCACTGACCTGCCTCACCACCTACTTTTCTCTTTCCATACTCCTTTATATCGCTCAATGCATATCTCACTTTCAGACTTATAATTACTCCATTACGTAGATTCCTACATTGTTCATGTCTATCTACTGCTGCATTAACTATCTGTTTCCTTTTCCTATGTGTTTTTTTCGTGATCGGCACTCTTCCCTCTATTGAATCAGTTATGTTGTTTTGAACGAGTGCCAGTGGTCAGGTGATAACGCACTTGACTCCCGTACTTTTGGTCCCAGCTATGAACCAGGAGATTGTACAAAAATGTCCTATGTACTTCCGTATTTGGCTACGTATCGATTGGGCTCCGAGCTCTTACCCAGTGCCTACTCACCATCGTGAGGGGGTTAAGAAACAGCTTAAATGAAGAAGATTCTTGATTTGTAATCCCTCCACAATTGACTGGGAATGCGTCACAATGACTACTTCCCAGAAAATCCGAGCGGCATGTTTTGGCAGGCTGTAGAGCGAATTTTTTTTATTAATATTATTTTTAACCAAATTATTTTTTAAAGTAACGTTTTTCTTCGTTTTACGTGATTATACGTCAGATCGAAAAATTGTATAGAACAAAAAATTTGATTGCCTAACAATGTTGTTATATGCGTATTTTCTCAATCATGAGTATTAACCGAGATATTTGCAAATTCTAGTTATCAAATTTCAGTAGAAACCCTACTCCTGCTTATGTCATAGTAACGATAAGCTGCTATATCATGATGTACCACTTTATTGGAAGCTTAACTAACAAATATTTTTTCATTGAACATTTACTGTGCAAGATACATGGAGATCACGTTGTGTGATGGCGCCTTCATTTAAGATGTTACGTTCGTAACTCGACAATTTTTATTTATTCTACTCTATTCCTGATATTTAACTCTTTCATTCTATCCTAAATATCATATTAGTTAATGGTAGAAATTGGACCTGGAATTGGGGGAATTCGAAAATTCTAAATATCTCCGTTATTTTACTTACAAATAGCGAATATGTGGAGAGATGAGATCACAAGTGTGTTATACCAACACGTGGGAAATCTGCTTAGATTACGCAGTCCCTGGGTGACTGACATTTTAGTAGGATTAGTGGGTGAAAGACCCAACCCACTCTTTATTCTTAATGTAGCTATATTTGCACATTCCTTATTTTCATCTGTATAAATTACTTCAGATATCATTAATGTGTTTAAAATACGTACATACATCATTTTCTTGCTGTCCTTATTATATTAGTATCTGCTGTTTGTTAATTTATGTATTAAACCTTGAATACAACCTTACCTTGAGTACTAGTTATAGCTTTCTCCTATAACTCCTAGCTGGAGGCTGATTATTTATTTTGTAAAAAGTAAAGTCAATATACGTACATTACTTACTATATTTTAAGCATAAGAAGCACTCATATTTGTTAGAAAGAAAAACAACTTAATTTGTCAGATTGCAATGTTCACCTACCAGTCAAACTGAATGCCATCAACGTATTAACTAACAAATACCACTCGACTTTGACAACCATAATTTGTCAACCATTTATCTATTTCATGTAAAATTAAAATGAAAATTCTCTATTATCTAGTTATTTAACCAGTCGTGTTGATCACCTAATTTCCAAGAAAAGCCATTTCCTTAATTAAGGAATTACATTTTGACTTTACGTTTGTAAATATTATATTCCTACTTATATTGTACAAATACTAGCGGGGAATCCCCTACTTTCCTAGTGTTACTTACATTTGGATTATAAGTCCAAACCCAATGACAGTAAAAAAACACCTTTCTTAACTTTTCATGCAGAACGAGTATATCAAAATAACTGGGTGTCACATATACGTTCTAACTTTCAAGTAAGTTAATTTATTATTCATTATATTTAACTTTTATATTTCCATACAATGAACACATTGTTTTCATATACTTTTTCATATTAATGTAAAAATTCTCTCTCTGAAAAGATCATTCTCATATTTCTCAGGAACTATTCTGAAGCAATTCTCAACGCATAATTTTCATGTCACAGAAGATATTTATAACTTTCATGTACAAATATTAAACTGAAAGACATATATGTTTATGGCCTAAATTGTAACAGGAGTGGGGTTTAGAAGAAGTAAAATTATAAATCGCAAATTTTCGTTAACATACTTTGGATCTGAAAATGTTAAGTAGGCACTTTGTTAACGGTATTGTTTGTTATCGGTATTGTAGTTTGCCTTTCAAAGAAATCTGCTCCTATTCAAGTGATATTCTTAAAGAGAATATTTTATTACCTCTAGACAGCTCATGGTCATCTTAAATTTCTGGACTTATTTGCACAGGGTAAATACTAGGTAGACAAATTTGCTGGACTGGCACTAAAATGACATAATCTGGTTGTCAATCTAGCTGGTGGGAAAGCTGCTTACATTACCCAGCCCCTGTGTTTCTAGGATTTAAGTCCTGGACACTTTTACAGAGTCCAACGTAATATGTCTGGTTGGTAAATTAACATATTTGTCTACAGTGTTTTTTGGGGAGGGTATATTCGGTTCCTGGTAACCAACAATTATATTAAATGGCGTTAAGGATAGTAAGTTATCGCCTGCAAAAATACTCAAATCAACCAAAAATTAGTTAGTAGTTATATTTTGGGCGCTGAAGGTTTTGGTCACATTTCTTGTTTACAGCAACAATGTTTTAAACCGAGCGGTGGAAATACTATCTCACCAGTCGAAACAGACTAGAAAGATACCGGAGGTATCCACAACTGTCAGCATTAAAAAAATACTTATATGATTACTTCTAGCCGATCCTCAACTATCTTGAACATCATTTCAAAAAAGACATCTAAATAACGTCCTTTTGATTTCATATTTATACTCTTTTTAATCAAGCTCGCAAATATATCGATTTTTTTAATTATTTATTAACGCCCATTTTTTGCAACTAAGGCTATGATTTGAACATATTACAAAAAATAGTTGAAGGGACTAGAAATTGGAGTTATAGCGTATGTTTGTTGTTAGGCACCATATTTACTACTAGAGAATATATGGCAAGTATGTTTTTATGTTAAAGCTATGTTCCCTTTGATTTATAAGACGGCCGTTATAATATACTTTACTAGATTGGTTGTGTACGAGGGCGGAAGTGGTAGTACTCGTAGATCGATCGGAAGAGTAGAGTATTTCCTTACAGCCGCTGTTGCCTTGGAGACTTTCCCACGTGGGGCCGCGCCCTCTCAAGTATGGTTGGAGGGGGGGGGGGTATCTATCATTCAGCAAATTCTTTTCATTCATCAACCTACCCTTTAATCTCTTGAGGTTTATTTTTTCATGCTGTATAGCATAGGCTAAGTCATTTTCGTACGAATTCAAGTAGAACCATTTTGTAGAAATGGCTTAATTACATAAACAGGAGTTGTGCTGCACGGCACAATGCCGAAACATAATTCAATCATGCTATTTAGAACAAATGCCATGATAGTGCCTTATTTATTTTAAACCGTCATTGAATGATAACACATTTTTTCTTATTATAAATCCTCAGTATTCGTCCAAGATTTTATTTTATGTTGTATCTGTAAAAAATGTGACTGATATTTTATGTTGAATATTTTTGATGAACGCTCTTGGATTCATCTTTTGCGGTGGTCGGAATGTCTATATAAATTGTTAAAGAGAAGTAACTTTCTAATGATTCATTGATATTTGATTATTGTATTTTCTTGTACTGGAATTACATATGCCTCCAGACTGTTTAGTATTAATGTTTAAACTCTGTTCGTTGTAAATTTGCCATTGATCGACGGAGTATATCTATTGATGAATGGGTGATTCGTAGGTGTTGACGATCTGTAAAAGGGGAAGTGGCAATGGAGGAGGACGAAATGGAAGCACTGCTTTGGGACAATTGTTGGTCGATGAGTTTAAAGCTAGTCTCTAGTATCAGCTACAAGAGTCGTTGAAAATAAACTAGGGTCGGCAAAGTTTACATTGAATCGATTCTTTTAGGGAAGGGGAGCTTCTAGTCTATTAGTGCTGGGGGAGAAAGGCGCAGCCTGGTGGTGGTGCTCTGAAAGAATCGACCTGGGTGATAAGGATGGGGGTAGATGAGAGAGATATTAGTCTCCTATCAATGGGGCTCGCTATAATCCCTCAGCAAGCCTTTCTGATAGAACTCAGCCTGTGCTGAACAAAGGCTAATCAGCCCTATATTGTGCCTAGAAAGAACCAAATTACTCCCCTTATTGAAGAGCATTTCACTCATAAATGCTCGGATTAGTAGAAGGAATTCCTCCATTTTATACGGGGAGTGTTGTTAATTTCTTCGTTTTCACTTATTTAATTTGTTCAGTCTTTTCAGTCACCTCCTTAAATGGGTAAATGTAAATAGATCGTCAAGTTCATTGTCTAAGTTTGTTACTTTACTTAACTTTCGTTGTAGGCAATTTAACTAATGCCCTATTTCAAAATCATTATTGCTATTGCAAACATTATTCCTCACACTGGTTGGTATCGAGTTTCTTTATTTGTTTAAGGCAAGATCCCGCATCATAAGACGAAACAGGTCCGGAACCAATCACTGGGTATGTTGTTAAGGCAATAGGTTTCGTCTAGTGTCTGCTCTTACGAATAATTCTACAAGAGGTCACAAGGACTTGCAGAGGCATGCAGTGATCTTCTGCTTTATACTACCATTTAAACACCAGAGGGGAACGAAATGATTTCCACTCTAAGCTAAAATATTTTTTATTTTGGGGAATTAGGAAAATAAAAATCGCACACCAAAATCAAGGCCTATGAGGTCATTATGACAAGATTAGTGCTTTCATCTAGTAAAATTTTACTTTACAGCGCTTAAAACTATTCCTACCTGTCATTAAAAGGCTTCTTTGGTTTAATTTCTTACTACATTCCTAAATATAATATTGCAGCATTCTAAGTCTTGTCATTTTTGAGTTATGTGGGACACGTATATTCGTACAGACGTCACACTGAAGCTAATCAAAATAGGCCCAAGAAAGGTCAATACGGATAATTACGTTGGAATCTGAAAACCGAAAATATTCGCCATTATCATACTTAAGGGAGTAAAAAGAGACCAATCTTATAGATAACCAATTTCGAGTGATTAACCTTGACAGATAAAGCAATTTTCATCTAATCACTTACCTCACTCGGTGTAATAGTAATATCAGCGGCATTTTCGTCTCCTTGTTAATTTTATTAATGTTTCATGATTCCAATTATATAACATCGATTTACATATATATATATATATATATATATATATATATATATATATATATATAAAAAATGATTGCAATACTGCATATTCTCTGATTGGTATAAGCATTAGAATAAACCGAGGCGTAAGATATGACATTGCGTATATTCTTGTATAACACTCTCTGCAGCTGTTTCCTCAACCCTTACTTGAGTCATTCTAAATATAGTATTACTGTAAGCAATATATTCATTCATGGGAGTGAGTATATTACATAAGCGGGAATGAGGTCAGTAGTCGAGAGTAGTAGGGTAGGTGTGAAGCGGGATCGTATCTCTGTGCGCCTTTTTTAAACCATGGACATTGCCCTCTTTCTACTACTCTTCCTTATCTCTTATCTTTTCTATGTCCTTATCAATGAATGATATAATTTTTAAATTTAAAGTACTGACGTTTATATCTCCGTTTAACAGTAGCTGTTATTCACAAATAGTTTATTTTTTAATTCGTTTTGAATATTATTGTTTTAATCCCGCTTTAAGTCTGTTAATATTGTTTAACCTTACCGTATTATGTGCTGTCATTTACAAAAATCACATTTGTAGATCGTTGAGGGCTTCACAGCACTTTTTTTCTGTGTTTTTCTGATGCCAGGCTTAATTTCATATCTTAACAAAGATATAATAAGCTATGAAAAGTTATGGAAAAATAAAACATGGTTTATTGTACTGCTTACTCACAAAATAAAGCACATATAATAGGTCTGATATTATTTTAGGGAGAGATGAAAGAAAAATAAGAGTTATAAATATTGGGTCTTAATGATAGATAGCAATATTTTGAGCACACTTGTAGCAAATAAAGTAGAATATATTTAAGAAGAGAATTCCCTTGATAAATTTAGTTTAAAAATATTTCCTTCGAGTATTTGGCCCTCCAGCAATGTTTTAAATGCCTAAAACTCGTTAAGCATAAATCATATGGAGCTGTGTAGAGCAGAAGTTGTTGCTTATATAATTTTTATAATTTTTTTGCCTCAGACGTATAGTAAGATACATTGTTCTGTTTCAATATATCATAACCTGTTGTAAAACATTATGAAGTGCCTATACAAACTAATTATTAAAGGTGTATGTGTATTGGATCATAGTTTCTTTTATTATACACATGAAACCTTACCTTTGGTTACGCATGTAAGTCTATTGATAATCCAACATATAAACATATGATATGCATGCACAGGTTCTTGTCTAGGGTGAGCGTGCTATTTCTTGGCTCACATATTGCCTTGCTAATCCAAATCCTCTACCATCTGACTTAAGTCACGATTTTCAAACCGGTTAGTTCTTAAAGTAATGGAAATGATGTGTCAGAATTAATTAAGGCCACTTATTTTCAGTTGTCACTCCTATTCTCTGTCTACAACGTCCCTCTTTATAAAGTATAATTACACGAACATGTGTCTCAACAATATCCATTGCTGTAAGATTTAATTGCTAAAATTGTGGCATTGTTTTAGAAATGGAATTGGTCTTTTATACATAATGTAAACTAAATGCAACCTAAAATCCTCATATTTTAGTATTTCATTTTTAATAAGGGCATTAAATCATGCTACTAATAAAATCAGCAATTCCAACCTTCCAGAAAAAAGTGGTAACAGATCCTTCTGTTTTTGGAATTACATTTGTTGCATCTATTTACTAAAATATGCTTTACATATTTTGTTTTGTTTTAAACTTTGTCGTTGAGAATTCATTTTGGTTGTAGAGTACGGCGTATCTGCAGTGCGTTGTCAAGTAGTATTCCCACAATATTTCGCGGATATACCAATGGGCTTCTCCTGGTAGTCGTGATAGTGCAGCTCATGGTATCTGCTAATGGTTAGTAACAGCCATGATTTACAATAATCACGGCCATCTGAAGAAGCCGAATGGAAGATCGGCGAAATATTAGGGCTAATACTACCGACACCTCTGTAGACGTTTTAAAAATTTATTAAACTTCTATCATATCTCATCGTAACAATTTAGCAATGGGTGTTTTCCGAACGTTTGAATGGAAGCCTAGTCTCTTGCCAAAACGTAATGAGGGATGTGTCATTTCTGAGGACATTTTCAAAGAATTGTTATTCGAAAAGCTATGGTATGGTTAGTACACGATTAATTAGCCATTGTAGAAAAAAGTGAACGTTAGTAATTAATAATTGTATTAGTAAATTTCCTTAGAGATAGGAAATCTGCTATTGAGGTTGCGATTTTCGAATAATCTCTGCCAATTTCCATCGATTGTATAGAATCAATCTTATTGCAAATTTAGTCATCTATAATTGTTGTTATATATATTTTTTCTCAATCCTGTATATTAATTGAGATATTTGCTGCATTTTTTTTAATTTTCAGACTTCAATAAAACCCTACTCGTAATTATTTTAGCTATGAACCACTAAAGGCTTGAATACCAGTTATTGTTTTCAACTAGCCTTTATATGAGAGACACATGCAAATATGTTGTGTGATGTCACCAATTAAGATTTTGCATCCTTAACTGGAAAATGTTTATTTCATCTATTGCACATTTGATATTTAATCGTTTCATAGAACACTATAGTTCATAGCCGTTAATGGCTAAAATCGGACTTAGAAATAAGGGGGGGGGGCGAGGGTTAAGGTATGGAATTTCGAAAATTCAAAATATCTCCTTTATTACGAGTTACATAGAAAATGTTATGGAACCAATCTTATTAAAGTATGTATACTTTCTTAAAATTGTTGTTTTTAATAATTTTTCGTAGCCCAAATACTTAACGAGATATTCGTACTTTCTTGTTTTCTGCATTACGTAACCCCCCCCCCCACCCTGCTACTTATCGAATTCTGATTTAGAAATACAGAATATATGGAGAAATAACATTACTAGTGTGCCATTACAGTAAGTGAGAGATGTGCTTAGTTTACGCGCCAAAAATTTTGGTAATTGCCGGGGACCCTGTCGTGAATTTCCTTTCTCCTGTTCCTCTGGCGTAACCCAAGTTACGGTTCGATTCCTGGCAGGAACAAATATCATTCATTCATAAAAATTAAAAAAGAGAAAAAGTGACTATACAAAGTTACTTATCATTATCAAATAAAATATTGACTTCGGCAATAGTCATTCCTACTATCAGAGGCGGCATACTTTGACAAGAACAGTTTTTATCGCCCGCTTCTTTCAATATTTACCTACTGCATTAGAAGATACGGCTCGTGCTCATCACTTGCGGGTCTTGTATAAACGAAGATTGGTCCTAGAAATACTATACGGGGATTTCAATGTTTTAGTTTAGTTAAAAAATTGATTTAGAACTAAAACGTACTACAAATATTGGACAAACGTAATACAAATTGACGGGTTATCCATAGGTTACCATCCTAGATAGGTATTATTGAGGTTCTTCCCATGATACGTTTTTTGAAATATTCTCACTTCGTACATAATTCCACTGAGTAGATTACGAAAATGAGATTCGTTGTGGCTTATGTTAATTTTATGTAAAACTTAAAAGACTAACCATAAGCGAAATCCGTCTGACGAATGGAAAAGGTACAAGATAAATCTTGTTAACGAATAACTATTGTTATTGTGTTCATCTTTTTATGTTTCAAATGTTAATGGACTTTTTTTTCACTCTTACTAATGCGAATATTGTTGTCCCGTGCTGTTCTATTAGTACACATCATATTTCTAGCTTAAGTTTCAGTTATTGTTTACGTAGGGTTTATGGAAAGTGTAGAGTAATGTATATGAAGTCAATGTGCTAATGTCACCTTGACCGAGGTACCTAGTTCTATTCCTGCACTGCGAAAATCTGGTTCGTTAACTCATTTTTTAAGTGTTTTTGTAACTTCTTATGGTCCACCCATTTTTTTTTTACATAGTTCGGGTTTATAATAAAAAGGGCTGCAAATGTATATTTTAATGGCTAATGCATCGCATAATAGAAATGTGACTTGCTCAAACAGACAAAACTGTTCTTTTCCTAGTTGAATTCCGAAGACTATTATGTCCTAATAGAAGTCTTCCGCAATGGTCTTTCTGGTTTCCCAACTGTGTCCGCCCATCTGTCGCACTATAATTTTTTAACGAACCTCCAAAGATCACGTACTAAATAATTCCATTGATCCATAGAAAGCATTTGTCCATTACTTTTTAAAAGGATATGTTTATCAATTCTTTAATTGGAAAATTACATTTTCTTGAATCTTTATTTTGGCTGGTAATGGAGATTATATACGAGTATATTTAAAGTATTTCAAATCAAACTTTTCAATCATACCTAGATTCTGCCTTATCTTTGCATACATTATTTATTTTTAAACTTAATTAGTCGTACATTAAATATAAATAGCTATATCTCCCTTTTTTTCACATTTTAGGAAGGAGGAGCATTTATATTATGGTTTTATTTATATAAAGTTATGTTCTGAAGGTTATGAATAGGTCGGGTTGACGTCACGTGGCCCCTCTCTTCCAACATTACCTCCTTGTCATTTAATTTTTTTTACTTGCCGAATTTGATAATATCTCAATATGGAGAAGATAAGGTATGCCTTGTTTACTTTCGTTTCTTAAGTGATTCCTTCCAACGTCCATTAAAAACAAAGTTGAATACTCTTTAGAAAAGTTCGACAACTCGTCCTCCGTCTTCCTTTAAGTCGGTTTTATTTTAGCAGTTTTCATTTAAGAAGAATATTTCTTCGAAAAAAGATGTATAATAAATGTCTCTTATCACAGCATACTTTCATTAAGTTAAGATATCCAATGTTAACCTAGCTAATTTTAGTTAGAAACCTAAAGTAATATGATTGCCATTAACAAAGAAAAAGGGTCTCTTACTGAGGAAATACGTAACACTTATTTATAGAAAAAGCGTTAATCTATTTGTATTCAACATGCTCTTGAATAATGGATGTAATCAAGTGTTTTCATTAGATTTGTTCAAGTAGCTTCTCTATAATTGATGTTAACTATATCCCAGTGTCGTTCTTTCAGCGTTATGTAATGTTGGCAAAGGTTTTTTTCTCTATGAATATTTTCTATTGCCTAGCACGTTGATAATATATTATTATGTATCCTTCCTAATTGTTTGTCTACAGAAAACAATAAATTTATGCTTACTTATTATAACATCTACCTTGAGCGCTTGGGTGGGTACCTTGAGTTACTTTCTATCATAAATGAGTCGTTTTTTGTTTTTTTTTTTTACATTAGTGCTTTGCAGGATCGATCCAGTAACTAATATAACTGAAAAATATATCCAAAAAGTTGAAAGATTCACTTTATATGAAATCATCTTTCTTGTCGTCCATTGAATCAAATCTTCAGTTGATTCGTAATGCAGTATTTGGAATAGTTGTATGTAAGTAAAAATGAGTTTTATTATAGTATTAAAATAGTTCAACTCCATTTCTCTAAAGAGTATTTGTATATTATCTTCGTATTTCATTGAGAAAACGAAATGGAATTGTCGTCCAGTTGTCTCTAAATGATTGCTAATTGGTCAGATGTTCAATAATTATACTTAACAAAGGTGGCCCCTGGTCAATTATGTCTCCTCACTTTATACCCGCTTCTAAACATCAATCGCTTATACCTATGATCTCTATATGCGCACCAGAAGTCATTAATATAACATTGTTTTAAAAAGACAGGACTGTACTTGAAAATGGATTTACTAGGAAGCACAGGCTGCTAAAGACTTTGTTTCCCACGCTACCAGCCAGTCCCCGTTAGAACATTTTTTTCCACAAGATCCGAGAAATCTGTCTTTACTCACTGGTCAACTATCTGCTTTCCCAGTACAACCCCATAATACCTTTATATTTTATAAATTAAACTTAATTTTACACGACTTTCATAAAGGCTATAGCGAACGCCTTTTCTTCAAATATAAATTCTTGTATTACCAACAATTAATTATTCAATAAATTCTTCTTCGGGGGACTAATTTTTGGGTTGTCCCAATAACAAAAATATGTAAGTATGAGGGATAAATGTACTGTAATTATTTGAGGGGAAAGTTGAGTAATTTTTTATTTATCTGCTTTTTATATTAAATTAGATTTTATAAGATAGGACAAAAATTAGATTTTAAATTATAAGATATGACAAAAAATAAATCTTTGGAAGTACTAGGTACTTTCTGTACCTTTATTATTTTTGTTGTTGCTTGCATCCGAGTCTTGAAAAACTAATTTCTCTGTGACATATTGACGAATGTGCAATGAAATAAAAATTTTAACAGATGGCCACTTTGGTTAAATGCCTGGGATAATGGACCCTAAAAATGGACAGGTGGGTGATATGTTGTATTCCTCAACTGAATTCTTCGACAGAAATGACAGGTGTACCCGGCAAGCATAAATATTAGATGTAGATTGCCAGAAACCAATCAGTGAGGCCGAAAGAAAGAATCAATACTGGAGTAATGAACACCGTTGATACCGCAATAGTAGCACAACAGTGTTACACAACCAGGTCGATAACACAGCCTTCACTCCGGATACAATATCAACGGGGAAATAACTACACTTCTACTCACCTTGCCAGATTCTACTCACAACGAAAAATGTCTAAATTCTCATCGATTCAGCCCAAATGATAACGAAAATGAGTTCAATTCAACACTACATATATTTATTTATTTATTTGTATGTTAATGCTCAAGCGGTTGCAATTTTGGTTTGATCGATATTAAAAATTCGATATTAAAGCGTTTTATGTAAAACTAAAGATAAATTTAATTGTTAATGCCTTAAGTCAGGTCAGGGAGAGTTTAGAAGGGGGAGGGGGAGGATTTCGAAAGTATCTCAATTGTGTATAACCTTACTTGTTACATATTTAATTTCCTATAAATGTTGATCTATACATTTTTTTACTGTATTTTGAAAATAAACAGATATCTTTGTTACTTTTTAGTTTCAAGGGTTCAATTAACTCCCACTTCTACATATCTCATATTAACGGTAAGCGGATATGTCATGGAGTGTTCTAGTCCAAAATTAAATATGAAATATTGTTTTCATTCAATGTTGTTCGATGTAAAGCCATCTAATTAAGAAGTTCCTACGTTCGAGACTGCGTGTTTTTTTTTTTTTAAATGATTGGCATCCGCAGTATTTAAACGTATCATGGAAAGATGAGCATTCTTCTAATGGCGAAAATCGGACCATGGGGATGGGGTAGCGTTTAGAGGGGAGGAAAACCAAAAGGTCGTTATATTTCAGTTATTATGAATCATAACGAAAAACTAACCAATTTTATAGCACATTTAACTTTCTATGAAGGTTATTCTATGCACTTTTCCTTTATCTGGAACATTAACTTCGATATTTCCATTTTTTATCATTCAGTCTTAAAACCATAATTTCTACTTGTGCGATTTTTACTTTTTGTAACGGAGCCCCAAAGATCTCAAACCCAGCGGGTACGAGCCCTCTTTACAGAGGCTTCGTACTCCAGAAAAATAGAGGATAGATGGTGAATTAGGATCATCAATGCGTCATCTACCAGCTCATAGGATATCTGCTTAGTTTAAGCATTAAAATAAACCCTATAATTAAAGTAAACGATATAAAAAATCGCTGTTGACTCCTGCATGCTCGATTCGAGCTGAGCTAACACAGCTTTGAAAGTGGAGTCTTATTCTGTATAACTGTTCCTTGAAATATTGAAACCTTGATAGTGAGCCACCACCGTCCCCATAAGAGATAGCTAATTTATTTCTTAAATCATTCAAAGCAAAATTGGAAGAATGTAATTTCGTTACTTTAATAAATTGGACTACTCCAATTTGAATTAATTTTGCTCTTCATGGCCGATGACAGTGTCAAAATAAAGTAGTTTTTTTATTTAATATCGTGACTTCCGTTATTAATATGAAAGAGATATTTAGAGACCCGTACACAATGATTGATTGCTATTTTATCGCTTCTAAACAATTAATTATACTATGAGTTGTAATCTTCTCTCGGTTGCGTTTATTATTACAAAATGTGATAACAGCTTTTTGAATATCTTTAGGAACTGTTTATGCTTGAGATGATTAACTATCAAGATAAAAATTTATTGTTTTAGCTAATTAAATTAGATGTTCTAGTAATTTCAATATAAAGAGTAAAGAGCAATATTTCGAAATCCTCTTTACATTATTTGATAGTAACAATCTCAAGCGATATCATTTTTTTTTAAATTGGAACATTACTTTAACTTTCGTTGAACCGTTTATATTAACCACATGTAATGTCCTTATTATATCTTTAGTAGTTTAGCAGGATAATACCAGTCGTCCCTAAGGTATTCCTCATTGCTATTTTCTGGACCTCGGTTGTAATTTCATTCTTAGTCTAATCTTGACAGCTTTTCTTATATTTGTGCCAGCCACTGAGACACCCGACACTATATTAAACCGTTGTATGAGTTTGGAGGGATGATTGTCCAATTGCTGATGCATAACCTCAGCAAGTCATCTTTTGCCCCTAGGCCTGCCTACCATTTCTTCTATATCCAACTGATGTACCAGTCAACACTCTGTTGGGTCATCCTGCCGGCCACTAACTAGCCTTGCTTCTAACCCTCCATCTCTTCTGTTTTTCACATGGCCAAATATCTTTCTTCCTACTAAATATTTTATCAATAACATATCATCATTGTTTATTAATGGCCGCTTCATGCTGCTATCACGAATTGGGACGCGCAAGCAAAAGGTTACCAACCTCAACTCATTATAAAATCATAAGAATCCAACTACTAGTAACTGATTGTTTTTCTTAGTTCATCTTTCCATTAACCTATTTAGTGTTATCTTATGGAAAATGTTGAAGTATATTTACTTCATCTTGGTTTAAATTTCTTTTGCCAATAATTTTTTTTTGTTACAGGTGAGTAATGTTTTGAAACTGCCGAGTGTTTGGCCTATGAGATAAGTATGATGTACATAAATACTTCCTATGAACTGGAAATAAATTTCCTTGGGTTTAAATATTTTTTTCGTCTCATACATCTGTAGTTAATGTTTCGAGCGTCAACAAACGCATCGTAGAAGGAATTTCCAAGACAAAAAGTGCATATTATTCCCAATATTATAACTTCGTATTTTGTCTAAGATTGTAATATGTAATTAAAGGTTCAGTTATTATTGAGGGTTCGATGTTGAAATTCCAAGTTGTTTAGCTTTCTAATGACTATTTTTATGAGTGTGAAAGCAGAAGAAGTAAAAAAGGTCAACAACCCATAGATGGTCAGAGACCTCCGCATGGCTTTGTTGGGAGTTTCAGAAGATCAGCCTATGCGTTAGAGACGGAAGATAGCTGCTTCTGTGTTGAAGCTACTCAATAGCCTCAGGTGATACAGATCCTGGTTAAAACTGGAACTAAACTAATTTATTTATCTGTGCAATCGCCTACATTGAACGCCGGTATAGTTCTTTTAACTATTAGACCACCACTCTCCCACTCCGTCTTGAAAACTGGAGCAGTGCCCACTTGTTGCCGTTGTAGAATCTGGTGAGGGCTGGACCTTTTTATGCGCAGGGGAAATGCCATTTTTAGTTTAATAACATTATTGATGGTGCAAAGACTTTCCCAGAAATATTCTGTGGGAATTTCACATTTCACTACCCCATGGGATCCTGGATGATGCGTTCGATTGGAGGACAGTGATCTCTAACCTCGGGGGATTCCCGCTAGAAGTGGTGCTATAGTTTCTGGCAATACCGTTCTTTCCTCTGGTTCAGTGAGCCTTTAGCTTTTGCATTATTTTATTTGATTATTATTCAACCCTGAATCTAAATCTTCATATAGAGAACAATCTTTTAACCTTACTGTCATTAATAAGAATAATAGAGAATGAGTAATTATTTCTACTTTGAAAACGGTTTATTTAAAGGAAGTTATTACTCATGATTTGATTAACAATCTGATTACGAACATTAGGTCACCTAATATTGATTAGGATCCCATGTTCATCACCTTCTTGGAAAGATCGATGAACATTTGTAATATGTTTGTTTCATAAGGTTTTTGGGCGAAAACGGTTCATCATCTCCCGATAATAACTATAACTCTCGTTTTTTATAAGTACTTAAATTTTGTGAGTAAATTTTGTTTATGTAAGTTGTAAATATTATTATATCCTCATTTATATCGTTTTATCCGTTTATAATTTAACCTACATATTAATTTCGATTTATTTACTAATTGGCAATTCTTACATTAGTTAATCTTATTTGTTATTAACAATGGTAGGAACATTTAATTTGGATTTATTTAAATATATAGTTTTCTTTTTTTTTCACTACTTTTTTTTTAAAAATAAATATTTTTCTTTTTTTCTTCATCCAGATACATACATGAACTTGCATACCTATTTACATTTACTTATATAGATCATATTTTATGTTGTATGTAGACTTGCATTTCTTTACACAAATTTTGAATTTTCATAAAATTAAATAATTTATCTAGTAGCCCTTTGAGTTCATCCCCAAGGGTAACTGCTATATTATTTGAAAAACATATAGCATTCCATACGTATGGCCTTCTATTAATATATGATAGATAGTTAAATTTGTGTTACAGTTTTCACTTACGGGGGGGGGGGTGGTTGATCTTTTGTTATAAGATAACTAACTATGCGTAAATCGGTCTTCCTAGTACGACTTCATCTCTTCTTTTGTCTCTTGTCGAATATTCCCATGAACAGATGGAGCTTTCATTAGTTATTCTTATATTGTTCTGGGTTCGTTCCGCATTTGTTGCAAGTTTTTACCAATATCTTCTATGATATGGTTGATAGAGCTCTGTAGATGCAATTGTTTTTGGGGTGATGGAGTCGAGTTGGTTTTTTTTTATCTTCCTGCAATGATGCTACTTAGCGTTACGGTATCTTATCATTGATAAGGAAATTATAATTGCAGTATTGAAGGAGACAGAGATTATGCCAGGAATTAGTAGAGTGACAGGTTGATAGGTGCTTGAAGAGGGAGCAAGTGGTCATTTTATTGGCGTAATATTGTGGTTTCGCGTGATACTTCCATCACCATCTGGTTCTTTCACTCCATACCCTAGTTATAGCATTTCTCGGGAAGAATAATATTATGATGCTTCTGGTTTTTAGTTCCTTTTCAACCAAAAATATTTTGTTCTTCCCTTTGGCGCTGTTTTAATACGCACGCACAAACACACGCTCTCTGAATGGAATCTTATCTACTCATGGGATGTAGCATGTAATTCCTGAGTATGGAAAATTAATGTGTTAGTCAACAGAACAGAATGTATGACTAGTTAAAATAAATCAGGTTTCTTATCAACATGATACTGCCTGACCACATGTTTCTTTTTGCAAGTAAAAAAAAATAAAAGTTATAGAATTGATAGATATTTAAGTTACATAGTTCATGTTAACAGTTCCATATCTTAAGGATTTTCTGAACGATATTCAGAAGGTCTCTTCAGGGAAAACCACATGAAGGGAAATCCTGTGGCCTACTGACTTTGAAAATCGGGTTTGCTTTTTTAATAAAAATACAAATGAACGTCACACATTCCTATATCTGTTTATTATGGGATATGATGTGTTTAACAACATAAAGACATTCCGGACAAAGGTTAATTTATACTTGTCAGATCATATTCTATATTGTAAATGTCCTTCCTGCAGATTTTCCATTTGTTGTATGTGAAGTGGAGTATCGTCATCTGTCTTCGATTTCCTTTGCTACAGCGCCAATAAAAACAAGAACTAAAATTTAAGGTGACTCAGTCTACAAGTTATTAGGTGATAAATGTATGAAAATCGCTTGAGTAAGAGTGGGGATTTACTACTGCAGGCAGGAAACGGAAAAATGCAAACATTTGAGCTACAGAAAAATATATGGAACGTCACTTTTAAATAATAACTTTATTAAAAAGATTTCTTACATTATTTTTCAATACAACACATTATAATTTTAAGCTTTCTCCAAACCCCGATTCCTGGGTCGGTTTCAACTTTTAAGAAATTAGTAGTTTTACGTGAAAGTCTTAAATGTCGAGTTTGATTACGATCAAACAAACATTGAATAAACATTATTAAAATAAACTTGAATTGACCTGATTTTGACACTACTAGGTAGAAATTGAGGTAATTTTAAAATACATTCTGTTAAAAAGAGAATACGGAAAAGACAATCAAATAACATTCAACAAAACAGGCCTACCACATATACAGGCTATTTTTCCTGTGGATAGAGTACCTACAACATCTGGTGCTTACAGCTTCTATCCTTAAAAGTTCCCAAGTTTATTATTGTTCCTATATTGGAACATGTTCTGGAGAGCGCCCAATTTAATCGAGTGAACAGTTGAAATATTAGGTCCTAGATATAAGTAGTATCGCGTCTTCCATATTTAACGAATAGAAGCTATATTAAATGCAGGTGTGCGAATGTTTTATTGATTGTTTTTCGCCATAACTCATAAGCTTATCGCGTTACGTTATTCCGTGGTAGATAAAACAGGGATGAGGCTACTGTAAAACATCTGCCTCGTTATATGTGGCCATATTAATAGATAGTGGCAATGAAAGTGGTGTTGTACGTAGCCCGCATCCGGTATTATGCTGCAAGTGAAAACTAGGCTTACTTCCATTAGCACACAATTCAACTGTATATTCCCATTCGCTCTCATTTAAGACATCAATTGCATATGTATGGTGTTAACCCATAATGGACACCACATGCTATACCCTACACACAACGACAACACAAACGTTTAGTATTTGGTAAGTGTGAATATTATCTTTTGGCGTCTACCATACCTTTAAACGATGGACTTCATGCACCCAACCTATATATTAACGTCGAGATTCAAACGGCTGTGGTGTATATCTGGTACATATACAGAATGAAGGTATTTTATACGAACTTATTCCTGCCACAATCTACATTTGGATATGCCAACTACGAAGAAGCTAGAATTACCGGATGGAGTTGTTCTAAGAGGTTCAATATAAGAACTAAGCATAAGAGCGGACTAGTTTATTTTCTACTTTTGTACTAGAGCTTAATTACTCAAAGCCTGCGACTTAGCTTTCTAGAGAGATATTTGAATGTGTACACTTGGAAATGTTGCCGATAGGGACGAGGTCCAGCTGTAAACGGAGGAGGTTAATTATGTGAGACGGGAGGGGGGAAGCTGATCCTCCCTCACTCCGACAGTAGGGAGTTCGGACCCTCCTATCGATTTAAGGTTTATAGTCTCCAAAGCAGTTTTTCGAGCTAGAGGCCTTTTGTTAGAGGACGCGTGTGTATGCTGACGTCATCGGCCATATGCATACAGGCCTCATCCAATCGATATATCAAACCCTCCTCCAACAACTGTTGATGTATTACTTGTTCGATAAAACTACGATCGCTTGGGATTTAACAATTTGGCTCTTATTTCAATTAATGAGTAACTATTTCTGTTTTTTTCTTCTAATATTGGACTATATATTCATTGTTGCAATCCATCTTATGTCCGTTGTAAGGCGAATTCTTTGAATACCATTGCGACAGAAATATTGTAAACTCCATGAGCATGGCATTCAAAAATTCGTTTGTTTGTTTTTTCGTTTCAGAGCTTATACATTTTTCTATCCAATCAGGAAGTTAAATTTCAGGCATTTTGTAAACCTCAAAATTTCATTTTTTTTATTTTTTTTTTATAGCCCTTGTATATGAGTCATTATGTCCTTATTGGTTTAAAGAGGTATAGTGATTGCTTCTTGTCTCCATTGCTAATAATTGTCATAGAATGGAATTATTAAATAATTTATTTAATTTAGCCTTTCCAGATTACAATAGGCATGTAATTTTAGGTGCTGCGTTCTTAACTTTTCAATGAGAGCGGTTACTTAAGTCCGTTGTTGTTAAGAGACAAGTATACTAAAATTCCCCTTCTGTAAATTAAATTTGCTTTTCTTAAATAATGTTTATACCGGACGTTTTTTCAACGCTGCAGTTCCTTAACAAGAACAGAAAAATAAAAGTAGTAAGGACAAGTCGCTTTTACATAGGCTTCTTATGAATTGAGAAGTAGAAAATCTAATTTGAGATGGCATCATCACAAACGCCATTACATTACGTGGGGAATCTGC
Source organism: Riptortus pedestris (assembly GCA_019009955.1). Taxonomy (NCBI): domain Eukaryota; kingdom Metazoa; phylum Arthropoda; class Insecta; order Hemiptera; family Alydidae; genus Riptortus; species Riptortus pedestris. The sequence continues at coordinate 31,046,236 of CM032231.1, forward strand.
TTAGTTTATGCAGCACCTACTAGATGGCATTTTTGTTCAACCTTCTGACAGTACCAATAATCTAAATCCTCTTCTAATACAAATATACATAAGTGAATAGTATCTCTGGACTCCAAATAGAAGACTGTTATTCTACTTTATAACCTGCAAGAAATTCAGTTGTTGATCATTTTGTCAGGATTATTTATTTTTGTCTTCTTTTCAATTCAATTAACTTAAAACTAACGATAACATGAGTGATACAAATTGCAAAAGGTATTCAAGGCTAGGGGCGATAAAAGCAGATGTATTCTAACGTTGGGGCACACCTGCTCAGGATGCTGGGTCGGGCTGTGGTCGAATTCATAAAGAGACCACTTCCTTTGCCGATTATGGAAGCAGGACAGGTGAGACATTTCACCTGCTTCGGCTCTATATACACCTTCCCAATCCAAGTCATTACTTTCTTACTATAGTCCTTGGCCTCTGCCATTCCTCGCGGTTCTATTCAAGTTCGGTCATCGTTATCCTCCTGATATAGCACATATCAGCAGTCTCTGGGGCAGCCGGGCTGGTTTTTCCCCACCGACCACAGTCTCTTCATTTTGATAGGTGTTCTTGGAAACAACGGCATTTTTACTTCATAATTAAAAACTCTTTCTTTACTTCATTTCGTATGCCTTTGCATTGATAAGATATGAGGCTAATGTACTTGTGTATAAAGGGAACTGGGGGGGGGGGGGTAATTAAATAAATAAATAAAATTGATTATTAGTATTTTTTACAATTTCGTTAAATATTCGTATTGAACCAAAAATAATAAAAAAATAAAATATCTCAGGTAAGAAAAAGAAGGCATCATTCCTTCATAGTATTTATTCTATGCGGCAGAACACTTTCATAGCCTACGCTCCATCATCATTGCCCACTTCACAAGGATGATACTGGACTCAAATATTCCATGTAACCCTCGTGACTGAGAGAAACAAAAATGAAAGGTTGACCACAATTAAGAATAATAAATACAACATAAATTGGATTAAAACCTTGCTCGGTGAGGTGTTTGCCACAGCTGAAGAGGGAGGGTGGGGACGATAGCCACTGTCCTGTGGTTAAGGCTAACGGACAATCTGCCTAGCTAAAACAAGTTGCATGTATCCAGAGGCAAATAGCCTTGCCTTCCACCGGAAACCTGCCTTACTATTACTGTCCTGACCGTTTAACGGTCTTCCTCTCCTACCAACATACAAACAGCTGAGATCAACCTCCCCTCGTTTACATCGTCTAAAATATTAGCTACTGTTTTTGCTATCAGCCGCGATTTGCAAAAAATTCCCCAAATGTCCATCGATCCTATCTTAGAGATGACGAAAATGAGGTCCATTCAAAATGATATATATACATATATTTAGCACCATACGTAGTTGCTTTATTTCAAAAGGTAGATATATATGTGGGTGTGTGATAACGGCTATAGGCGAACAAGAAGGAGGGGGATTAAAGAGTTGGGGGATATTCCAAATATCTCTATATGACTAAAATGTTATATAACCAATCTTATTGCGAATATAATTTGCAATTGCTGTTTATACGTTTTTTTTTTCGGTAACCTTGATATTAACCAAAATATTTGCGTTTTTTGGTTTTCCGTGTGCCGTAAACTCTCACTTATCCTACTATTTGGAACCTCGCTTAAACACCTGAGCCTATGAGCATCTCATTTCCAGCTTAAATTTCCTGTTTACATAGATTTATCATAACAGGAAAATGGAGGGTATATGGTGCCAGATCTGTAGCGTGTGCAGCATGTGGGAAATATGTAGAACCTGCGTGATGGACTCATCGAGTTAGATTTTAGACTCTAAGATTATTTATTAGACTTTAAGATTTTTTTTTTTGCAAATTAAAAATATGTTTTTCATTAGCGGTGTCAGTAATAAGATTAATTAGTAATTTACACTTTGATTTTAAACCAATAATGCTTTACATATATCAGCATCATCTAAATTCCTTACCCTAATCATGTGATTCTCCAGAAATCTCTCGGTATTAAGTATATCGATTATAATTTTGAATTCTATAAATAACGTCTATTTCTAAACGAATTGTAGTCTCCATTTATACTTAATTGTTTCTTACGATACTTTCGAAAGGTCATTCGTAGGATATTTAATCTCTGCTCTCCTGTTCTTCTGTATTTATTCGTCCATTAAATAGCAGACATAAATCATTCTTCGCGAATGCCCAGCGATGCTGTATTATGTATCTTTAACTTTAAACTTATTTTGATCTCAATGTGACTCGAAAATTTAAGCCGTTATCTGCATATTTTTTAATAATGCGGGTAATTGTTTCTGACTTGTTTTTGGAAGTTTATAACAGGACCTAGAACATAGACACCCCTTTGTATGAGCTGTCAGCTGTTCTAATTAGATCGAGTGAGCCGAGATTGTAAAGGAGATCTGGTAGTGATCTTGATGAAACGTATCTCCAGGCATGAGTTCTAGAAAGACAGCTGACTCGGCTAACAGGTGGTTACCGACAGCAGCTGGGTACCAGCACCTCACCTGTTTTCCTCAGATCCCGCCTTCTTACACACATCCCATCTTTGGGATTAACCTCTTAACCGCAGCTGCTCTATTCTTTCTAGATATACCTCTTGCATCTGTATGATAACCTATCATCAGCATTAAGGATTTATTATCCTTTTCTTAGTACAAGTCTCTTCGTAATAGCAAAACGTAAAAAAAATAAATAAGAAAGTCTCACTTGGAAATAGTTTGATCCACAGAATATTCCTTTCAAAAGTTACATTCAATACTATTTGTTTAACAAACAATATTTAATGGTATTATGGGTAAAAATAGACAGTTTATAATATAAACGTTATAAGTTTCAGCTAATGCTAGAAAAGGTAAATCATTACATTTTGTGGTATGACTGTCATCAATTGAAATGAAAATTTAATATTCCTTCACCCTTAAACAAGAGTGAGGTTTTTATAAATACTTGCTGTTTCCTGTTGTTGGTGGGTTGTAATAGAAATGACTTCCCGTAGAAATCTAAAGATTGGATTGACCAATGCACCAAATACTTACATCGTATTAAATGCAACAAAAATGCCCTGTAACATGTCCAATGACTTGGCAATCATTGAGGTGTGTATATCGGTTAGTAAATGTAGCAAGTCGGTTAAGAATAACTGCTATGAAATGACGGGGTTTTAGTAAATAAATTAATTCTTATATTATCATCATTAGACTTATTTTTTATTTTGCAGCCCCTTAATTTATATTTTATAGATTAAAAACAAATAAATTATGGTCTGCTTTATGTTACCATGATTAATAGGGGTGGATTATCTACAGGTTACCACCCTTTTCTAACCAGGGTAGGACTATGCGTTTGAACTAGCAAGTCCCTCACTAAATTAATAACTGATGCTCCTGCGTTAACCGACCCACGTTGCCCAAATGTATTAACCTAAAATTGAGCCCTTTTCCGATTTAATTATTAAATTTAGGAAATGGAATCATGGACTAATTCTGACTCTTACAAACGCCGATACAAACGTTTAAAGAGGTTCTGTATTTTCTAATATCCTGGAGTAAATGTTTTGAATAAAGGAAATGGTTTGGTGATTACACAATTCTGGGGAAGGACTGTCTGTCATTTCCTTGCTCTTCCTAAATCCTGAAAGCATCCTTCACTACTTCTCTCTTCGTTTATATTGATGTAACAACAGAATTTACAGAGTTGTTAATCACAAAACTTTTTTATGGCTCCTCACAATTTTATTTCTTATAAACGCTGAGCGCTTTCGGGGAGTAAATCCCCATCCTCAGAGCTAAAAAACAATGTAACACCATAATAAAGGAGTCTAAAAATCAGTTCTTAAAAATGTTTTACATAGTTGGTCATATAACAAACAGTCTATAACATTATAAAAAAATTTTCCAATAATAACACCTATATTCAAAAACACAATTACAATTAAAATATAACAAATTAATAATTACTATTTAAACATTAAAATAATATTATATGCAAAATTACCGTCAAAGCGTAGAGCGATCTTATAGACTTGCTACACGGCTAAACCCTGCCGATGCACTGAGGCCAAGGGGATCGTTCCAAGCCGCTAGGGGGCAGAGACAAGTCTGGACATAAGAGACGCGTGAAGCCAGCTACGTTGGGAGGACAGAGAGGAAGTTACGGATCAGGGCTAAGGAACACATGAGAGTAGGCTCAGAGTTTTATGCACACTGTAAGGAGCACAACCACCATGCTGGGGACCACCAGATAAAATTAATTCATAGTGGCGTTAGGCGTTATCTCTTGGACATGGTGGAGGCTATTGAAATAAAACTTGAAAAAGCCATAAATAAAGGCAATGTAAATGTGTAGACTGACACAAACGCGTCTCTCATGTCCAGACTTGTCTCTGCCCCCTAGCGGCTTAGAACGATCCCCTTGGCCTCAGTGCATCGACAGGGTTTAGCCGTGTAGCAAGTCTAATAAGATCGCCCTACGCTCTGACGGTAATTTTGCTTATAATATTATTTTAATGTTTAAATAGTAATTATTAATTTGTAATATTTTAATTGTAAATGTGTTTTTGAATATAGGTGTTATTATTGGAAAAAAAAATTATAATATTATAGACTGGTTGTTATATGACCAACTATGTAAAACATTTTTAAGAACTGATTTTTAGTCTCCTTTATTATAGTGTTACATTGTTTTTTAGCTCTGAGGATGGGGATTTAGTCCCCGAAAGCGCTCAGCGTTTATAAGAAATAAAATTGTGAGGAGCCATAAAAAAGTTTTGTGATTAACCATTTATCACCCTCACCACCAGCTAAAAATAAATATGATTTACAGAGTTCCCTTATCTTTATAGGAATTTATATTTTTCAGTTACGAAGGAAAAAGTAGGTTTAATTTGATATTCATTGGGTTAGTTGGAGAGATTAATCAGAGGTATTTTAAGTTCGACACTTAATATCGGTCCTTGCTGAGGAAAATGTTTCCTATATTATTCAGGTAGTGGGAAATTTCCTTTTCATGTCCCTTTCATTTCTTTCTCCTTTAGAATACTGCTTCCCTTCTTTGTATTTGTTGCTGAAGTTTCATAGACTCGGATATCCTGTGTCATGCCACTTTGCCTGTCCCCACAGGAAATGGAAGGACAGCTTCACAAGTTATATGCCAAAATTGGATCTGTTCTATTCAACTCTTCTTATTATATATTTGGGACCATATATCATTCACTAGAATAAATACTGTTTCTTGAAATATGAACATGCTCTTACACATTTCATCTCAAGGAAGTTATACAAATAACTTTCTTATTTTAATTTATAATATCACCTATGTGAGCCACGAGATCTATAATTCTGAAAAGGCCAATTAATGTAGCAAAATTCGTACAGTGTTACTTATAATATTGATAACATAGTTCTAACAAATCCAGTTGTTCTTGAATGAAGAATTAGTCTGTTTGGAGGGAACTGAATTAACCTTGAGTCACAGAATTAAATAATATTAATTTTATTTTTCAAATTTCTTCTCTTGGAATTGTAAAATATAATAGTATTTGATGATGAAAATCCTACGGTTCTCGCTCAATAACTGCAAGGACGGAAATAGGTAGCCTGGACTTTGGAATAATTGCAGAATAAGTTTACCATTCACAATAATTGCATACTCTGTATTATTAGTATGGTGTCCACATGGGACTTCCTGACGTATTGAATACTGAATTGTTCCCACTGACCTTTGACGTAATGTGACAGCTCCTTCATCCTATGGGAATGCGTGTGATGACTTATAATCACCCGGAAGGAAAAGACTTTTCATTTTAATTAGTATTCATACAAGGCCTTCAAGAGAGATATATTGGCATTGAAAGTATTTGTGTGTTGAAATATTATTGAGATGTTAAAGCTTAAATCTGCACTTATTGTATTTGCTCAACGTCTTAATGTTGTCCTTAGCAATAGAAAACGTGGTTCACCGTGCCTGAGACCTAGCAAAGTATCCCAGTCGTGCGCAAGGATTTCCAGCTGCCATTTTAGTTACTTCCTGAATGAAATACTATTATTTTTTATTGATGTAATTCATTAAGTCCTCTTCATATTTCTCGTTATCTAGACAGTTATTGCGAATAACAATAGCATAGTTGGTTCATAAAACGAACTTCCTACACTTCTCCCTTCCTTAACAAGTTATTATCCTATAAAATATTGGAGACCTTGAAATCTCCAGACTAAAAGATTCTACTTTGCTCTTAAGAACTTTGGCCAAAAGCAAATATATTCAACAAAATTTCGTTTATAAAATAAGGTATTACTGTAGGTTGTTTGGAAAGCAAGGTATACATAATCATAAAACTTTATTTTTTTTTTCTCCTCATACAACCCCCATGAGACGTTATTTATTTGAGTACATGTTCCATTGCTACAAGGCATATTACATGTATGATTATGTTTAAATACATTTTTACAATATATACTATTTAATGGATTATTACCATATAATCAAATAAAATAAAATAAAAATAGAATGAAATAATAAAAATAAAATAAATAAAGTAAAATAAAATTATGAAATAAGCAAGATAATTACAAATAAAATTAATAAATGAAAATGAAAAAAATAAATTAAATAAAGTTAAACTCAACCGATGTAACGTTTTTCTCATCTTTAATTTTCGAGTCTATGTAAGGCAATTATATTGAATTATAATTCTCTTTTCTTATAATCAACTTTATATTCTAATCATAAAACTTGGGTATGAATAAAACTTGGGAATAGAAAGGTCTTTGAACGCGAAGGAGACATGAGGATTAAATGGGAGGGGGAGGGGGGTGAAAATACAAAGTACCTAATTTTTCTGTACTCTCGTTTTTTGAGAGCTTGTTTTTTGTTTATGATAAAAAAAGGAAGGAAATTACAATTTATCTTTGTAATTATTTGGTAAACATAGAGTAACGAGTTCAATTAGTTTCGTCCGCCTGGGAAATAGGGATTTATTTAGTAGCTAGTTTATTAAATAAAATCCTTAGTTCCACTCTGGCTAGAATAGGGAAAGGTAACCTGTAGATAACCCACCCTAATCAGCCTTAGTAGCAATAAGCTGACGTTATCAAATAATAATAATAATTACATATTATGTTCTGTAATTTTTTTTATCACATTCATATTTATTGATCTCCTTTAGGCAATCCCGAATTTGCAGTGATGAGGGTATATAAAAAGTATTAACCTACATAACAGGTTAGTCATGTGAGTTAACCAGTTGGTCTTAATAAATCATAATAATCTTAATAAGACTCTAAATGTAATAATAGAGTGGCGAGTTCGATTCTCGCCTGGACAAAGGAAATTATTTAGTGACGAAATTCATTAAATAACATCCTAAAATCCCACCATGGCTAGAAAAGGGTGGTAACCTGTAGATAACCCGTCCCGATTAGCCTAAGTTGCAAAAAGTGGACGTTAATAAATAATAATAATAAAAATGTAATAAATGAAGAGTAATCATTATACCTAATTTATGAATAAGTTAGTGCCGTACTTTCCTATTAATCATTTACTACAGGTCCTATTCTATGATATTCAGTTTTTTTTTATTTATTTATTGTCTTACGTTCTAATGAATTCTGGATGATTTTGAGGTTCTATTTTTAAAGAAATCATAAAAAAAAATCAAAGGCGTGTTGCTTATTTTAAAAGCGTAAGAGATTAGAACATTATTAAGGAAATCAGTTTTGTATGAGCTTTGTTTATTCAAAAGTTGCAAAAGCTCTGAACCAGCTTTTGATGTGTTGAATACTGTTACTGAGATCCGACGAACGTGCATGTGAACTGACTATAATAAATCGGCAGCCTCGTCCCATTAAGATCAAAGAAAGGGAATATTGCAAGGGACTTACTCCCCAGTATAGTTCTATACTTTTTTCATACTTCCCCTTTTCCCCATAATATTTGCTAATCCTGTAAGGCATAGGTCAGGTTATACTAGCTATAGTGTACATGCTAGTAGTACTTGAGAAGATGCATAAATTGTCGAAACTTCTATACGTCAGTGCTTCATTTTAAAACGTGATAAACTCTTCTATTTAGCCCAGATGTGTTTTATTATAATTTACAGCTTGGTATTCAGCCTAAAGAGCTAAATTATTTACATGAGTGCGTGAGTGTTATCAAGATCAGGCGAGTTCTTGCCTTTAGCACTCATTAGTAACTTTTATCCTCGTGGCATTTAATTGCACTACTTGAGCATTCCGTTTTATAATGAATATCCTAAATATTCAATCACAGACAGACTTATAATGAAGATTTCCGGTTTGATTGAATGTAAAAGTGTGTGCCTTACTCCCCGGGACAACAAGAAGATTATTTCCACCGTCTATTCAAACGTTCAATAAATAGTTGAAATGTATTCATCTCAATTATAATAATTCCAAATTATGTTTCAAGGTATGATATTGTAAAACGGTTTAAAGTTTTACACTCATATGAACTGAAATTTAATGATTGTCGGTCGGTATTAAGGAAGTATGGTTTGGTTTGAAATGATAAATGTATAAGGATGTCAGGATGACGTGAGTGGATACAGAAATACTCTTGTTACAGTATACACGAGATACATACATCTTTGTTTAAGAAAGTGGCCTTTTTTAAAGACAAAGTACTTTGTTGGAGCTGTAAGGTGATAGAAATTGATTGGGTTTGTAGGTTTGATGTGTGTGCTTGTGTGTGTGGTGGTGGGGGGGGGGCTTATTTACTTATTAGTCGATACGCATGTTAATTATTGTTACTATTGATTAACACATGTTACCTCTATCTAATCTGCGCCATATACTAATGTAAGCTAATATATTGTAGCTAGAGGTACTTTACCTAGTCACTTGGTTATATTCAGTATTTTTTTTTTTAAAGTTGTCTGTATAGAACTCAGGATTCTTTTATGGGTTTTATGGTTTTATCATCGCTATATAATTTTATCAGTATAAATATTTTATTTCACCCCTAGTAATCAAAATAAATACATGGAATACGTGAGAACCTAACCTGGTCTTATGATATTTTCTTCTCAAAAATTGGGGGAAAAAAGATCTCTTTATTTATGGAAACTGTAGAATAGCGCCTTCTACGTTCATGGCTGACATTCTTTATTAATTTCTTCCATTGAGTTTTGGTGTGGGTAATGTGTAGAATAATAAGAGAGAATTGAACAAAACGATTTAATAAATGTATCAACAATTTACAGTGCTTTTGGAGCACATTCGCACGAGGCACTGACTCGTTCATTTGTCTTTCTTCTAACCTCGATGAACAGGTTATGCACGCAGTGTTGCCGCTCCCGACTCACTATTAAATTTTAAAGCAGGGGGGCCCCCGGTGACACCTAGACGCAAGTTTATATAACTGTTAACTGTTACAGAGTGATATCTGACTGGCTAATGGTAAGTAATAATAAAGAGGAGCAGGGTGAGGGTTTTGTTGACCTGCTGTGGGAGTTGTTGGCTAGAAGGGTGTCAAGGCTGGAGTCGCTAAATTTGGATCGTTCATAGCCCCCGCTTTATCATTTCGCCGCTCATCTCTCCAGAATAGGCCCCTGTTTATTTTAAATCTTCCGCCTTTCTCCTCCTTTTCACGCTTATACCCACTTTCACGTCCTTTTCTTACTTATAAATAAGGATATGGCTATAACCTTTTTGGGAACTTTACGTCAATCGGTTTACTCTAACAAATGTTATTTTCGATCTGTTTAAAAAATGACTGTGGTGGAAATAGCCAGTCTCCCAATGTGTTTGTAAAGCTGAAATTTCGTCTCACGAGTACTCTACGAGATATTTATTCTGTTAGTAAACTTATGGTAACATGATAACAGTTTCTTAGATGTCTTTTTCACTGACGCCATGTCAAAGATATGAACGATTGAATTTATGAAACTTGACCAGGAGCATTTTCAAACTCGAGAGATTTCCGAAGGCGAACCAATACTACCAATTAAATGTCGAGACCAGTCATATTTGTCAATCCAATGTTAATGAAATTTAACTAAATCCATTGAGTCAAGTCTTCAAAATAATAAATCCCTTGGGGTTGAAGACGTTCCTTGGAAACAGTCGAAAAATGCAGGATTCAATTATTTTTTATGTTTATCAGGTTACATGTAGTAGCATGAAAAATGGGAGGGAGGATGACTGGGCAGTTGTAAGTAAGATTCATTGCACTTGTTCAAAAAAAAAGCAATAAATTAAAATTACAAAACTTGCAGGGTCATAGTCCTCCTGTATTTATCTTATTAGGTTCTGTCTGTGGTCATTCGCCGGAGGATATGAAGGATACTGGGAGAGTACAGGAGTTTTTACCCAAGGTGCATGATAATAGATAACATCATTATCATTTGACAGATGGAGAAAGAATGCGACCATGATATTAATCTGCTCTTTATTGATTTCTGACGGCTTATGACAATGTAAACACGTTAAAATTGCTGAACGCTTTGCAGTACTTAAGGTTACCTTAGCAAACTGATCAGATTGAAGAAGAGGAAATTAGCTATTCTTAGTCATAATTTGTGATAATTACATTTTCTTCCATAGAAGAAGGAAATTACCTTCTATGATTAGTATATTGAACCTTCTAGGAGCCGGCGCCTTAGGTATTAATGGGAGTGTCTCGCCAAGTATTATCTCCTAGCATTATTAATTAAACGTCTCATTTAGTTTGTAAATTATATTAATTCTAGGCTAAATAAAAAAAACGGGCATTATAATTCAATTATTACAGGTTCATCAGTCGGACTGTACCGTTTATTTTGTTTTTTCTTCTGATAGTAACCCGAAGAAGTCATTTATTTGAGTACATGTTTCATTGCCACGTGGCATATTACTTGTATGATTATGTTTAAATCATATCATATGGTAAAACTAGAGTGGCGAGTTTGATTCCCGCCTGGGCAAAAGAATTTATTTAGTGACGCAAATTATATCTCATAGCATTATTGAAATTGTTCAAACGCTTATAAACATAGTACAAAGATGAGACGTCAATGTAAAGGTAAAAATTTCTAATGCTGTTGATCGATTGGCCAAAATTGCTTTTGAATAACATTTTATATTTTTGAAATTGACTTCCACTATAGTTGTCATTTTAATATTTTGATTTTCTAATTAAGGATACATTTTCATACTGAAATTCAAAATTAACGACGCTGAAATTTCACATCTTTAAATAAGAAAAATATAGGACTAAAATCATTATATCAAATTTAATAATAAGAGTATACTCATCTGAGGGAGAACTCTACAGTGATACAAATAAAAGAAAGGTAACGGATAATATTTTGTTATGTCTCTTCCAATTAGGTGTTGGATTTGTTTTTGAATAATGATGCTTTCTTTTACAGAAACAAACTCAATATAAGAAAACTTAGTAAGGTACCACACCAAATCAAGGCTTTCCACTCTCTCTTCCTCTTTCGAGTTTTTCCCTATCTTATGTCTACTGATTTGGTAGTAAAAAATAATATTCCTTAGAAATAATACATATATTTATGTTAATCATTGTCACTTTACTAAATTTTTCTTTTGGATTAGAATATTGTAGATTCAGGATTCTTTGTTATTGAAAATTTTAATTCGGATTCTATGGGAACTTCACTTTTAAACAATCGCCAGTTATGTTGCCAATTGTATTGTCCTTTGGTTACGGTATTTAATACGTTTTATGATAAATATATATATATATATATATATATATATATATATATATATATATATATATATAAAATTGTAACCTCTGTCTGTACATTGATTTTTTTTCACGAAATTTCACGATAAATTTTCGTTTCACATGTCATAGACACCATAACTGCATTTTGTTTCTTTGGTGTCTGTTTGTTTGTTTGTTTGTTTGTTTGTTTGTTTATTTGTTTGTTTGTTTGTTACCTTTTCACGCATAAACGGCTGAACCGAATTTTATGAAACTTGGTATGTGTATTACTACTAACCCAACTTAGACTTTAGGCTATATTAATATTCTCTCAGACGAACAGGAGTGGGGGTTATAAGGGAGGCCTGAAATTAAAAATAGCGATATTTCGTTTCCTATTGCTTTTTCAGCAAATATGCCTATAACAAAAGTTATTTACTTTGTAATTTAGAGTAACTTTTGTTATATGCACTTTTGCCGTATACGGAAGTATAAATGAGTTATACGCTAATAACTATAGCGAAAGTCCCCAATTTTATTTGGCACAAAAGACCCAACCGAACTAAACCAAACTCAGTATGTGAATTATCACTAATGCCTTCCTTATAATAAGCCATACTAACATTTCTAGGGACGGGCAGGAGTGGGGGTTATAAGGAAGGCCTGAAATTAATAATAGTGATCTTTCGTTTCCTATTGCATTTTCGGCAAATATGCACATAACAAAAGTTGTTTATTTTGTTATTTAGAGAAACTTTTTTTATATACACTATCGTCGTATACCGAAGTATAAAGGCGTTATACGCTAAAAATTATAGCAGGAGTGAACAATTTTATTTGGGACAAAAGACCGAACCGACATAAATAAAACTCGGTATGTGTATTAGCACTAACGCTTTCATTATTATAATAAGCCATACCAACATTTCTAGGGACGGACAGGAGTGGGGGTTGTAGGGAAGGCCTGAATTTAAAAATAGCGGTATTTCGTTTTTCGGCAAATATGAACATAACAAAAGTTGTTTATTTTGTTATTTAGAGTAACTTTTATCATATTGATTTTTGTCTTTTAACAAAGTATAAACGAGATATACACTATAAACTAAAGCGGGAATCAACTATTTTATTGGGAGCTAACGATTGAACCGAACTTAACAAAACTCGGTATGTCACATAGCATTAATTCTTCCATGTTTATAAGCTATATTAAAATTTTTAGGTTAGAACGGGAGTGGGGGTTATAAGGGACGCCAGAAATAAAAATTCGCGATATTTCATTGCCTATTTGTTTTACGACAAACATGCACATAACAAACGTTGTTTACTTTGTTATTTAGATTAACTTTTGTTTTATACATTTCTCCAGGAACAATGTATGGAGCAAGTAATTTGCGTAAAAATATAGATATGCTCAACAATTCATTCCAATTTATGAACTATGAGGTACCTCACCTGGAAAAATTAATTCAAATCTATGTTAATATTTTGTCCTTAATAACTGAAATCAATGCATAATGCACAGGAGACGGGAAATATGACAATATGGAGGACAGTGAAGTCTTACATAAAAAATTAATTTTATTATTAACAAACGCCAAAAACGGGTATTAACCCAAATCACTGGGACGGGTAAATGTCAAATATTGTTCAAAGTAAAGCCTTGCCAAAAAAATACCATTACCATTCAGCCTCAAATCAATTCCCGAGCGAAGCCGGGTACCTTGGCTAGTATATATATATATATATATATATATATATATATATATATATATATATATATATATATATATATAATTTTTTTTGTTGATTCATTTTAGTTATGTTGTATTTACTGATGATTAAAGATTATTAGACAAACTTTGGAGAGTGAATTGGTATAACGTCTTCTGCATTGCTATTATCCTGTCTAAGATTTGGCTATAGTTTCTTATTTGATGAAATGAACTTAAATGCATTTCCTGGTAGATATATAGTAATTTCTATTACAAGAGTGCTGAAGGTTGCGTTCTAAATACGGATGCTATTTCCTTTGCCAGATTGTTCCGGCTTTTCCCCCGAAGGACGACACGAGCGATCGAACTGGAGACTGTTGCCCCGTTGCCATGGAAGCATGTCAAGGCCCCTTGAATGACCTACTTCGCCATCTCCTCCCTTCTGCTCTTCCTTATCACTCCCAAACAAACACGCTCCTTTCTCTTTATATCCTTTTACTTTTAGCACATTTCCCCTAAAGGAAATCAGCTATTCAGGCTGTACTCATGACGCGATTTTCGAAAACTTTCTACAAATGCCTACCCCGGAGATGAAGAAAATGATATTCCAAATTTGATATGCGTCTTTACTGCTCTAGAGGTCGCGGTTTTTGTTTGATCATTACCAGATTCGATATTTAAACGTGTTATGTAAAACAAAAGATTGAGTACAATCGGACCTGTGAGAGGGGGTAAATTTCGAAAATTCAAAATAACGCTCCGTTATTTTACGCCTGTTCGAAAAACTGCATGGAACCAATCATATCGTAGTTTTTTCCTCTGTCATAAATTTAACCGAGATATTTGCACTTTTCAGTTTTCGGCCTCCAGTAAACTATGAGGGTTTTATGTAAAACTGAAGATGAAGTTCATTAACGCCTGAAATCGAACCAGGGGGAGATTTTTCGAAAATTCTAAATGTCTCTGTTACTATTCTTCAGATTGAAATTGAATCTTAATGCACATTTATTTCCTATAAACGCTTTTGCAAACCTATTTTCTCTATCGTGAATATTAACGGGCATATATACATTTAGTTAATCTGTTATTAGTTATCTGCCTTCAAAAAAACCCCACACCTACTCATGGCACATTAATAATAAGAGATTATATCATGAATCATTTTATTAGAAGTTCAAATTACAAATATGTTTTCATAGAAATTTTACTGTGTGAAATACTTGCAAAAACGTACTGCATCAATCCGACTCGAAAATGTCTATACCATACTCTATATTTAAGCGTTTCGTTCACAGTAAATATCATATTTGTTTAGGCTTAAATTGGGCCATGAATAGGGAGGGGGGCTCGAAAATTCAAAATATCTTTGTATTATGAGTTCCATCGAAAATTGTTAAAACCAGTGTTGTTAAACTATTGATGTTCCACAATCGTTGTCCAATGCATTTTCGTACTCATATCTTAAGCGAGTTATTCGTACTTTCTTTCTCGTTGAGTTATTTTAAAATCATCGTTAAAATTTGTGAATCTCAGAATCACTGGGTGTAGGGGGAATAATAACTTGTAGACTTTGGACGTGATGCTGAATTTCCATCAGTCACAAAACAGAATGAATGAGAAATAACTGACACCATATAAGTAGGTTAAGTGAGTTATGAATTAAACTCTGTCATTTTAAAAGTAAAAGTTTAATTTTTTTTTAATTTTACGTCCACTTTATGCTACTAGGCTAATTGGGGCGGGTTATCTACAGGTTACCATCCTTTTCTAGCCAGGGTGGGCACAAGGAGTTTATTCAATGAGTCCGTCATTAAACAAATTTCCACTGCCCAGGGCGGAATTCGAACCCGCCACTCTAGATCTGCCATGCGAGATTTAGACCAACGCCCTAACTCGCACGGCCAACCCGAGCCACAAAGTTGAATTTATTAATGTAGTCTTAATGAAGAATTCCTGAACCATAAAGTCTATCTGAATTCGATTTGTTTAACAAATTTGTCAAGTATCTTTTTGTCGATGGTAATGAATGTCTTGAAGAAAAAGATTTTGAAAATAATGAATTGTTTTTTAACGTTCCAAATTATGCAATGAAATGTTTAATTTCTAAAAGATTGTGTTTAAGTTAAAAATTCGTGTTGTGGTTTTTAAAGATGTACTGGTCAAACTTAGTTAGGTATAGCTATTAGAGTAGGAGGAATGTAGAGTTTTAAATATGTTCGTTTTCCCCCAAGAAGACGTGAGTTAGCATTGAATGTAATTACTATAATTGAGATCTTGTCTTCCATAATTTTACCCGTTCCAATTAATATAATGTGCTGGTGACCTTAGGCTGTAACGGTATGGAACCTGTACAAGTCGAGTAGTGCCCCATTACAGAAAAAGATGGAGCCTTGTGGTTTCCAGAGTCCCACGGGACTGAGACGCCTACTCCAGCTGGGGACCTTATCATTAACCGCAACCTTGCCTTTCTTATCGTTTCCTTTTTTACAATTACACACTCAAGTTGTGCTCATTTATAACACAGATACACGCTGCGTCAGGCTAATTTTCAAACATTTTCCTTTTCGAAGTACTCTTGACAAAAGACTTGAGCTATCCCCCCTGTCATGCTTGCGCCTTCAAAACCTCACCTAGCTCTTATAACATTTTAATGTGTTCATAAAAGCTATGTAACCCTCATACCCAGATTCAGTACATATTACCAGCGTGTGCTCATCAAATTCTTCATTGTCGATTTAATGTTGATTAAAAGTTTAATGAATAATGTGTGTTGAATGTTTCTAATTAATAATTATGTGAGCCTAATAGTTGTGATATTTCTCCTTGTTGATTTTCTCACTGTTACAATCCACAGTTTATTAAACTATGAGAGTAGTTTTCCTCACTCTTTCCTATGCCATTATACTTGGGTAGTTTCATGCAGAAGGCAACGGGAAGACCGCGTGTCCTAGTGAATCTGTCCCTTCACTTATTCGTTTCCGAGAATACTGGACGACCTGGTGACATATACAACCACCAGACGTAAGATTGTTTGTACTATAATAGTTTTGATATTGGTGGTATCAATAAAAACTGTTTAACATTCAACAGGTGTTAGAATTTAAAAGAAGAGTTACCAACGTCAATTCTGTTTTAACAGCATATTAAATATACAGTATATTTAAGGTAATGAACACCTTCGTTGGATATTATTGTTCTAACATGTATTATTCCTACACTTACTGTTTATAGCCTACTCCTACTCGACTTCATTTACACCGTCATTCCTGAAAATGTTATCATTCCTTTCCCACGTTAAACTAGGCTAACTCCATTATGATGTCTATATGAGTCAAACTTCTCGGAGAATACTTGGGTGTTTCCGTCCTAGAGAGTCAGCGCTGTTAGGATTGAGAAATCCGGGTTGGAATGTATTGTATTTTGGATGAATCATAGTTGAAAGAATAGTGAAAGAGGAAAAAGAGTAAGTAGGGGGTTCTGATAGAGGCAGGCTAATGATATATCGGAGTATTGCATAGCTTCACGATTCTCCATCCTACAGCTTCCTTTGTTCCAGGCCTTCACTTCCACCTTTCTATCTCCATCTTTCCATCCCATCTTTCCATTCCCATTATCAGAAACTCAAACGACACTTTATTTAGAATAAAATCACCACTCCTTCTTGGATCTCCATATCTGAGCACCATTTATTGGGGCTCGAGTCCATGTCATGAATAACCCAAAAAATTCTACCCTAAAGGCAGAGCAGAAGCATACTGATCAGTAGCTGGAAGACGAAGCAATGTACCTATGATTTAAATTTAATTGTCTCTGCTACTAAGTGTAAACATTTCCTTTCAAAGATGAAATTGGAGGCAAGACTTGACAGTAAATATAATTATTTTTATATTCTTCAAATTTCATGGCAAGGGTCTCCAAAAACAAACTTTTATTTCAGTGCAAACATTATTGAAACTGCCCTACATGCATGTTTCGTGGCTTATTTGCCACCTCTTCAAGGGCTATCCCTTTTAAATTTTTTTTTTAGAAAATTAGAAAAAGGGCAGTAAACAAGAAAACAGAAATCAAATACCTCAATCATATATTCTATAGCACTTTATCTTAAATTAATCGATTTTAAATTATTACGCGAAATAATGGAGTTCAAGATTGACTTGTAAATAATCGATAGTCAGCTGACTTAACCTACCTCGGGAACCTCTCAGTACCATCTACCTCCTCTGTGATAGTGGCAATGTCATGTAAAAGGTAAACGAGGACTTCAGAAATGTTAGTAGTAATTTATAATTAGATTTAATAAATATATCATAGATGTAGGCGCTTAGTAATACAATATATAGCAAAAGAATTATTAAAGGATATGTTAAATTAATGTTATTAATACATTTTTTATACTTCTTTTAAAAAGGATAGCCCCTGAATAGGTGGCAAATAAGCCATGAAACATGTAGGACAGTTGCAATAAAGTTTGCACCGAAATAAATGTTTTTTATTGGAGACCCTTGCCATACAATTTGAAGAATATATAAATAATATTGGGAGCAGAATAAGAAGAATAATTATTTTTGTTATTCGTGAAAAACTAGTCGAATCGACAGGGACTCGTAATTAAGTTAGACTCATTTTCTCTCCTTAAGCAATTATAATAGGTTCTAGTAAGAATACGTTTTCTAGTCGAATGAGCTATGCTATTTGTGTTGGTAGCCTTGGATGAGGTAACCCACTCATAACCTTGAGGTAATAATGTCTCAGTATTGTCACTATATTCTTAGCCTTGAGTACCATCATTGCTTTAGATTTACTCTTAAACCCAGCTAGAAATAACTACCAAGAAAATTCCCCTGTACTTCTTCATTCTTTCTGCCCAGCTAATTGTTACTAAAGAATTTTAACTTATTAATTTTCGGCTGGTGGTGAGGGTGATGAATCAGGTTAATCAGAAACACTTTTTTGTGGCTGCTCACAATTTATTTCTTAAAAACGCTTAGCGCTTTCGGGAATTAAATTCAATTTAATTAAATTCAATTCGCTAAGCGTTTTTAAGAAATAAATTGTGAGCAGCCACAAAAAAGTGTTTCTGATTAACCAAAGTATTTTAACTTCTTAATCGTGTATGTATAAAAGAAATTAGCTTACCTTGCAGATATCAACCTTCAGTTTTCATAGTAGCTAAAGTAACTGTATTAGGTAGTTGTCATATTTAATTTTCAAGCAATATTTTGCAGATTGGTGTAGGCCAGTTCAAATGTAACATATAATATGAATAATACTTATTACTATAATAATAATTAGGAGCCATGTGAATTAAGGTGTTAGTCTTAATCTTTCTTGGAAAACCATGAGTCTTGAGCTCGATTCTCACCTGGGTAAATGAATCTATTTAGTGAGAAACTCATTAAATAAAATCCTTAGTCCCGCTCTGGCTAGAAAAGGTGACATCCTATAGATAACCCCGTTAGCGGTCTGCTAACATTATGTCATCAGGAATTTGATGTTCTGAGTTGGTATTCTGGCAGGTGGAAGTAACTTATAATGTATGTAGGATGAAAAAATTGTTGGCTACGCTTCCATTATAATAATTTATTGAACTGCCTTAATTCAAGAGATATGATAATATAGTTTTCTTTGAATGATCTGCAAAAAATTATGTTTCAAATAATATGTATATGATATTTTTTTACTGTAGGAAACTATTTACATATGCCAAGTAAAATAAAGATTATTATTATTTATTAATGTCCCCGTTTTGCAACTAAGGGTAATTGGGACGGGTTATCTAAAGGTTACCACCCTTTTTTAGCCAGAGTGAGACTTAGCATGTTATTTAATGGATTCCGTCACTAAATAATTTCCTTTGCCCAAGCGAGAATCGAACTCGCCACAGTAAAATAAAGAGAATGCAAAAATATGCTATTAGAAAAAATGTTAACTTTCCATTTTGAGCGAGATTAAGCATATTGCTGGGCGATTTTTGGGTGTCAAATTGCGGGGACATTTCATTTTCTCATAAACATGCTCCTCACTTCATAATGCTCTTTCCATAGACGCACTTTTGAGTACACTTTCTTTTGAGAACATATTTTGAAATTTGAATAATGATTTGTAAGGACAATTTATGTCCGCCGATTGGGAACAGTATATAATGCTCTCTGGAAAAAGGGAAACCTCTGTCCGGTAACAACAGTGTCTTCGCTGTGGTTGAAAACTCTTCTAAACGTGCTGCCATCCTTCTTCCCTAGTTGTAGGCATAGTTCATTGCTATGCTAAATAGAACTGCTGTCTATCATAGACTTTAAGCCTTCAGTGTGCCAAATGTCTCTGTATGAACTTTAATAGTGACGCTTAATAAAATTTCAATTTTTGTACTAAACAAAACTGAATTATGTATTCATCCTGATATGCTTGGTCGGATTTTCCCTTCTTAATGCCATTTTTATTGGTTTTATTCTTCTATGTTCAACATTCCTACTTCAGGGCCGATGAATGACAACCTTTTCCTATTTCTCATAGTGTAAAGTTATTACTACATGGTCCAGAATGATTATTGTAAGCAAAATTGTGAGTGTATTGCTTCTCTTTTGGGTTAAAGCGATTACTCTATGCCACAGTGAAATGGTTCAAGCTCTATGCTCAGAGATATTTGATTGCAAGACAGATCTTGAATCTCTTGACGTCCTTCAATCATAAAGGTATATCGTTGTGCAAAGTTTATTCGTATCATTTTTCAATATACCTGAAGCCTTGTGCTAGGCGTGTAACCTGAGGAATAAGGCGTGTGGATGCCGGTAGGGTATCGAACCGTAGCTGTGAGGCGATGACCTGTACCCATTCACCAAGAGAGGCCTGGCAGCCTTACGTAAGCACACCAGGAATCTCGCCTCTCCGCTTATCCTCTCCCTCACTATACCAGTCATTTGCATAATATTCAAAACAATCCCATCGTCAAGTCCCGGTACCACGAGCTAACTTATACCGGTTCCCAGCCTCGCTATTTACAAACAAAATAGTAATTCTTTCTTATTACAAAGTGAGGTTGTCCAAATAGTACCATTGAAGTTGTTCACTGTACTTCATAGTTCCTGTTCTACTAGGAAATCCAGGAAACTTGCTGACAAATTTTGGTATCGTGGGACTGAGCCAACACGAAAATTTCTACTCTCCGAAAATATCCTTATAAATATGTATAGTTGGGCAAAGACGTCATAGGAAAGTGTTAAATAGCAGTTTTCCGTTATCCTGCCCGAAATGCCTATTGCGGACCTTATATAAATAGATCCATAGGTTTCTTTCTCATAAAGGTTTTTCTATAAATTCATTGTTGTTTTTTTTAATAGTAGTTTTACTTGGATAAACGATTTCTACAGGAAAGTCGATTTCTACTATTCTTTTCTAAAAATAAAGCTGGTCGAGATCAATTTTCAGCCTTACGAATTAAGTTTTTAGTAAACCAATATACTTCCTACTAACCATATTTAGAAATGATCATTAACTCATCAGAATTTAGTAACTTCAGTGTGGTTCATCAGTTTTAAGTGTACAGACATAAGAAGTGGAGGCGCACATAATGTTGATAACTACGTTATATATTTAATGCGTGCAAAGTAATTTAAAAAAGCTTTTGGCATATAACATTTTTGACATTTTCCTTTTCCTTTTTATCTCTTCCCTAATCATTCTCTTCCCTTCTTTGGCTTCTCTCTTTCCTAATTTGGCTTATAATGCGCTCTTCCTGGGCAAATAGGAATTTATTAAGTAACAAACTCATTAAATAAAATCCTTAGTACCAGTGGGGCTAGAAAAGAGTGGTAACCTGTAGATAACCCGACCCAATTAGCCATAGTAGCAAAACTTGGTCGTAAATAAATTAAAATAGTAATAATAATGCGCTCCGGCTATGGGTTTAACTTAAAAAAAAATATGGTGGCCTTTAAAAAAAAAATGTGAGCATGTTATTTTGAATAGACCATAATTTTCTTTCGTCAGATTATACAGGTTATAATATATATGTGTTAAACAGTACTAACACTACCTATATCAGTAGTAACCTTGTAAGAATCAAACGGACTAATACTCTATTATAAATAATTGAATTGATTTCAATAAAAATAAAGTAAACATTAATAACACAGGATGATAAAATGAACATTTATTCTTTTTAGGTTTCATTAAATATTCTTGTTTCTAGAAGATAGTGAAGTATGGAATTAATGAGTGTGCTGTCTTCTGAAAGTATAGTAGTTCAGTTATATCACGTGACATGCTAACTGTCCTTCGTTTTTCGCAGACCAAATTGTTAAGTGAATGTTACTACTAGTCATACAGTAAGGGTTGTTGGTTTTATTCATAAACTGTGTTTCTTTATATTCTATTAATATTTAGGTCCACACTCGTAAAATTAAAAAGTGCTTACAGTTGACTTATATATCGTAAAAACCATTACTTGATTTTAACATAATGACCAATTTTCTGACTCCTTAAGGTGTGCGGTATGTCCCGCGCCAAGAAGGCTGGAATTTCGAAGCCTCATATTCGGCGAACCTAGTTCTTGCTGTTGGTGACTAACAAACTAACTTGTGAGAATTGATCTGGTACATAATGAGGTGGGCCGGCCTTGGGAGTTTTAAGAATGACGTAACAAGGCTGCTTCTACTACAAAGAGTACTAGCCTCTGAATGGAATCAATGTTGCCAAATCATCCGGTGACCTCTAAATATTTTTACGCTCAAAACTTATTTACGATTCTCTCCTTCTTACAGCTATATTTCTACAGTCTAAATAGTATTAACTATTAACCCACTATTCATATGAGGATGAGGAGCCGGGCTATTTTGCTCAACAATTTTTAACCTTTATTAACTCCTATAAACAAAAATATTGCCTACTTAGTTTGAATATTTTAAATTTAACAATATTTAAATTAAATAGGGTAAGAGTAATTGACCTGAAAACGACCCAAATGTGGATAGAATGTGATGCTTAAACTAGCAAAAAGCTAAAGAAGTTTTGACTCCGTTTCGGAAATATTTTTTTTTCCTTTACGAACAAAACAAATAATATAGTGATAAATAAATTAGTTCTGAAACTTGAGAAAGACATTATTGAAATTTCAATTGCCTGAAATTGAACTAACTATCTCATTCTATTATAACATCAACTTCTGTTTAGATTAATATATTATTTTGTGTTTTGAGAAATCAATTCGTATCTCTTCGAACTATTTCCTAAGGTGGAATTTATTATATAGCGTTTTCCTTTAGAGTTGTTGGTGCAGATGCTTTTCAGAAAGTTATATCTGACGACAAACGTTGAGCAACTATGAATTGCACTGTGGGGTTTCCCTGTGCTTTTACTACTGTCACTACCTGGAATCCAGTAGCAGCTCAGCAGAAGGATTTGTAGGAAAGTTTCACAATGTGTAATAATGGAAAGTAAAATAAGTTTAGCTAAGGGTAGCTCAACTTGAAACCGTGCAATACAGTTATTGAGATATTTACCCTGTTTGTGAATAAATAGTGAATTTCAATGAAATCACGTTGTTTGTTTTGAAACTTATATCATTACCAGATTTAGTATAATTTCTACAAAAAATTGTTGTTTTTTTTTATAATTGAATTACATGTAGCTAGTTTTCTAGTGAAGTTTAGTTAAACCATTCCCCTACTCTTAGAAGAAGCTCAGACAATTGACCCTTATTTCTAATTGCGTTCACCTGTGAAGGAAACTAAAAACGTGAGTTTAAATAAATCTTTGACACATAACTCGTCCCAATTAGCCATAGTAGCATAAAGTTGACGTAAATAAATAAAAAAGAAAAAGAAAAAAAGAGAAGAAAAAACCACTGCGTTTTTATTTTTCCTCTTCCTTAGAACAGTAACAATACCTATTCTTAATATACCACTTAGAAACAAGAGAACAGCTTCTTCTTATGTATTTGAAATAAGAAAACAAAAAAAAAAAACAGAATTGGACTTTACAAAGACAAGGATTCAATCGCTGTTATTATTAATTAAATTTCAAGCGAAGAATTATTCCTTTTTTCAAGATACTCTAGGCACCGTCATGCAACGTTTGTTAAGTAGTGGGTTTATTATACTATTGCTCTTTTAATGCTAATCTCACAATGTTTTGGTGCTTTCTGTGTATTTATTTCAAGTGTTTGTGTATTATATTTAAATTAATGTATCTTTAATTAAAACTTCATCCGATAAATAGTTATAATCTCGTTTACTACCAAAAACTGGGTTAAAATAATAAACTCGTTTTTCTGCCACTCCTACCCAGAAGACTACTTGATTACTAGAACAATTTATTAGGATGCCACAGTTGTTAGGAAACGCATTTTTATTGACTGTATTTAAGATAAAGAAGTACAATGTAACCGTATTTTCCAGTCGAACGTAATTTAATTCTTTTCTCAGGATGAA
Organism: Riptortus pedestris; assembly: GCA_019009955.1. Lineage (NCBI taxonomy): Eukaryota > Metazoa > Arthropoda > Insecta > Hemiptera > Alydidae > Riptortus > Riptortus pedestris. The sequence goes on from CM032231.1 coordinate 31,070,084, forward strand.
ACTGTTACCAAGGGAGATAACGGTATTATTATTTCATGTAGTGAGCATTAGCTTGTTTTTATAAATTCAATGGATGGGGTAAAAGTACTAATGAATTGCATGGCTGATGATAAGACAGCTGGGAGCCCGTTATCAGCTCCCCACCTGTTCATCTGACTAAGCCGGTGATTGGGCTCATCATCCTCTCTACTACATCCTGCCTCTCTCACTCCTACACTTACTCAGCGTAATTGACGTCATTCAAATACCGGGAACCACATTCTCCAATACACGCTCGCTTATTCTCGTCATAGCAACTCAGTCAGTCTTGTACCTCGCCCCGAGGAAGAACTCCTTTCCTGTGCTCAGCTTCCTCCTCTTAGGAAAACATCGATTTAAAAAAACAAATCCCAGGTGAATTATTTTCCCAATTACACGAATCATTTATTGATATCATTAAGTAGTCATAATATTAAAACATTATAGTTCATGTGTATTTTAAGCAGAATTCCCTTAATCAGCTTTAATGGTTCCTCTCATGATTGACACTAGTCATTTTTAGCAGATTTCCCCCAAGGCAAATCAGCTATTGAGGTCGTATTCATGACACGATTTTCGAAAAATTTCCTCAAATGTCCATCGATTCTATCTAGTATATATCTGTTACCGCTCTGGCAGTAAAATTTTTTGTTTAATCTTTACCAAACTCGATATATAAGCGTTTTATGTTGCACTAAAAATCGTTTGTTAACAACCTAAATCGGACTGGGGAGGGCAGGGGTTAGAGAGGAGTAATTTCGAAAATTCGAAATATATTCGCTATTATACATCAAATCGAAAAACGGAATATAATCAATCTTATTGCAAATTTAATTGCCTACTGATGTTGTTATATACATATTTTTTCTTCATGAATATTAACCAAGATATTTGGATATTAGCCCCCCTCCCTCCTACTCATGTCATATTAACAATAAGCTGGTGTATCATGAACAACTTTATTCTAAGTCTAAATACCAAATATTGTATAGAAGAGACGAGAAACGTCACCAATTACGATTTTACGTTCATGTTTCTAAAATGTTACTTCAGGTATGGGCAAGGCAATCTTTGACATGTTGCGGGCCAAACTTAGTGTGCAAATACGTTCGCGGCTCGCTTTTGAAATTAGTGCATGTTAAAGTAGTGTTCATAATTTTTAACGATTGATGTCAGAAATGAAATTTTAATGACAATGTTATTATAATACAATTTATTAAAATAACAAAATGAAATGGGGGAAAAAAATAGGTACAACATTACAATTAAATCGTAAAATTTGGAATTATTACAAACAACGAAAGTTAAATAGCGACACCGAAATCAATGAGCTTGAATTTGGGAAACTAATCCATGGATGTTTGGATTAATTCCACTGATACAAAGACGAAAAGAATTTTCCAAATTATCGTCAGTCAGCCTTGTCCGATGTTTTGATTTATTAACTTTCATTAATGAAAAAAACTTTTCGCAATTAAAAGTACTGCCAAATGCACAAATCTCTCCTCACCCTTCCTCATTTGGAGTGAGTAGTGTAATATTTTTGTTTAATTGGGTTTTTCTAAATGTCTCGCGAGCCGGATCAAACTTTACCACGGGCAGGTGGGTGCCCAAATATTGTTTACTTGATCTATTCCATACTCGATATTTAACCATTTCAGTCAACACTAAAGATCTTATTTGTTATTGACTTAAATCGGGACTGGAATAATGGGGGTTTAGAGGGGGGAATCTGTTGTAATATGGGATTAAAAGTGTATATATTTCTCTTATTAATCGACTTATAATAAAAAAAAAAAATTAAATAGCCAACCTTGGTAGTCTTGTTATTTAGTACAATAGTTCTTTACATTTTGCTGGGACTCAAATATCAGCTGATTTATTCGTTTTCTTCCTCCAGTAAACTCTTACTCATTTCAAATTAAACAATGACCAAATATTTCATTTACCTTAAATTTAAAATTGTATACAAGTAGGGTTCTTAATAAAGTAAAATAGAGTTTGGGACCATAATATGTCTCATTTCAGAGTCTGACTGGAAGATTTGCTTAGTTACGAAGCTTGTGATTGGTTGACTGACTTCCGTTTACAACTTACCTTCCTAAACTTATTTGCTGGCTTAGAAAAATTACAATTATTTTGAGTTTAAATAATAAATGATGGATTACTGTCAGATTGTTATAATGTTGTCCAAGTAATAGAGAACGTCAGGGAAATTCTATTGGCGTATGACAAGAGGAGAGGAATTCCCAAGGCATGGCAATGGTGTATTTTTAATTGAGAAGAATAGTTATTTAAATGTGTGGTCTGAGATATGCTAATGTTGGTCAAGCCTGGCAGAGAATGGCCTTGATGGTGTACAGCCTTCTCAATGATGGTCTCGTGTTTCCTCGTAACGTCCTCTCATTCTGCCCCCAAGACATTTTTTGTTCCAACTTCTCACTGCTTGTTGAATCATGCCATGTCTGCTAGTAGCACTCATTATTTAAACACACCCTTAAGGGAAATCAGCTATTGTGTTGTACTCATGACGCTATTTTCGAAATAGTCCTCAAATGTCCATCGATCCTACGTAGTTGATGACGAAAATGTGGCCGGTCAAAATTATATTATATATATATATATATATATATATATATATATATATATATATATATATATATATATATTTGTCTATTACCACTCTAACGGTCGGAATTTTTGTTTCATCGATATATATATAAGCGTTTTATATAAAAATAAAGATCATGTAAGTACGTTAATGACTGAAATCGGGCCTGGGGTAGAGGGGGTCATTTTCAAAATTCAAAATATCTTCGTTATTATACGTCCTGGATCGAAAAATTGTATAGATATAATCTTATAACTACAAATAAAGTTATACACTTTTCTTCTCTATCTTGCTTATTAACGGAGTTATCTACATTTTTTTCAGTTAACCGCACTCCTACTGGCACTCCTACTCTTGTCATAATAATAATAAGCTGTTCTTTCATGAAACACTTTATTAGAAGCTTAAATAACAAAAGCTGTTTTCATTGAACTTTTACTGTGTGAGTTAAATGGAAATTCGTTGTGCAATGACTTCATCAATGTAGATTTTGTGTTCTTGAACCGAAAGTGTTTATTTGATCTGTACGATATTCCATATTTAACCATTCCATTTAACACTATAGTTCATAGGCATAATGACAGAAATCGGGCCAGGAATAGGAGAGATTTAGAGGGGGGGGGAAGAATAGATAATTAAAAATATCTCCGCTATTGAGTCGGATCGAAAAAGTGTCAAGAACAAATTTTCTATTAATGCTCTCCAATTATTGTTCTTTACGTTTTTTCATAACTCAAATATTAAGCCAGGTATTCGTACTTTCTTCTGTTTAGCCTCTCCCCCCCCCCTACTACTTGTCAGATTTTGCCTTAGAAATAGAGTATACATGACAAGATGACATTACTTGTTTTCCATGCCAGCATTTGGATATCTGCTTGGTTTAAGCAGCCCCTGCATGACAGACTTTCGTTTATTTGTATGTATGTAGTATATGAGATATCTGCTTCTCTTCATCTGGACCTTTTTTTTAGTACATTTTCTTTATCTGCTGGCTGCGAGCGGTCAGTACCCCTGCACTTCAGTGTTAATAACTTACACCATGGGAATCTGCAACCACAGAATTCTTTAATGTTTTTATATTTTGTTTTTTCCCTCCTTTTCTCCAAAACTGTACGTACCTAGTTGACAATATTGATAAGGTACAGAGCTTCTAGTTTTTTCCACTTAATTCCAACCCCTCTTTTTTTTCAGAAATGCCTTCTTTCATACACTCATTGCTCTTATCTATTCAGAAGGTTAATTTGGTTTTTTAATCTTTTCGTAATTTTTAAAGATTCGTAGAATATAATACAAATTTTACTAAGTTCATTCTGAGTTAATAATTTATTTACATGTTCATTACTATGAAAGTACTTTTAGAAATGAGGATAACCCACTCAACAAATATTTTGCGTCAACATAATGAAATATTTGCATCTCGCGGGAATGAATAAACTCTCCCAACTGTGTCAATATTAATTCATTGGATTCCTTTATTATCTCTACTCCAGTATAGACAAGATTCATTCTTGAATATTTTTATTTCTGTGCTTTCTTATTAATAGAAAACACGTATTTGTACTCCAATGGCCATATCCTTTAATTACTAACCAAGCTCAGCTTTAAATAGCATTTTCTTTTCTTCATAAATTATTGTTTATGCTACTAATTGTAAGACTAATCATGACTGATAATACAGAGGAGTTTACTCTCATCTAGCAAGAATTTTATTTATTAAGTCACTATATAAAGTCGTAATGCCCAGTGACACATCTAACCCCCAATTCAACGTTACTATTGTCTTAATACACATGGCTAAACACATACCTGAAGTGGTCTTTACTATTTTAATTAATTTATCAATTGTTATCCGTTGGTTATTGAATGATTGTAATGGATGGTTGGGTATCGGCTATAAATTTTCATTCCTTCAGATTTATTTATTTTTTATTCTGGCAGTTTCGGGTACCATTGGTTCCCTTCTTCAGAGCAATTGGAGTGGAGGAGGAGCAGGGAGCAAAAAAACTAGCGTACTCAGTGAAAGTTACATCTTGAAATACACTCCTCTATCTGAAGGATTGAGAATTTATAGCTGATACCAACCATCCTTTACTATCATATTTTAATTAATATGATTTGTTGTTTGTCTCCTCCCTAACTCTACTTGGAGATTAAATTCTTTTACATTTATGGCAAGGGTCGTTTGGGGGGGGGGGGGCTCTTTGAGAACCATCACACTTACAAAGTGTTTGCTAACTCTCTTTATCCTAGATGATAAGTTTCACTTCGTAAGTGTAAGTGTGAAAGCTACAACTTGACAAGTGTTTTGCTTTTTCATTTAACTAACATTCTGTCAGTGGTGTGTATATGAAATTAGTTCTTTTATTTCCTTTTGCTTTACATTCTATATGTTTTATCATCATTTTAGGTTGTTTTGTTGGATCTTGTATAAAATACGTACTTTAACAAAGTGCACAAATTAACACGAAACTATTTTGAAATTCTCTTTATTTATTTATTTCCAGGGCCGTGAAGAGCTTCCAACAGGTGCTTTATGTGGAGCCAGGGTTTTCTCGGGCCAATGAGGTCCACCTTCGTCTCGGGTTGATGTTCAAAGTGAATAATGACTGGGAGTCTTCATTGAAACATCTTCAACTTTCGCTAATTGATGCGAGCCCTTGCACATTTTCTAAAATTGAAAGTAAGTACTTATAATACAATATAGATAAACGCTAATTGAGGATCAAATTTCAGTTAGTATTATTTGTTGGGAATGGGGAACAGTTTAGTTTCTTAAAGGCAGTATTTTAGCTAGCACTGTTTTTTCAATAATTCTGAAGCTTGTTGGATATATTGGGTAATCACATTACATTGTATTTTACAATTTAACATTTGATGATACTGCTATCTGCTCTTACAGTAAAACTTATTGATCTGAAGATAAACACCATAGGAAACTGTTGACACTGAAATAAAGCTTTCCATTTTGATTGAGATCTTCTTTAGCTGATACTTAGTTTAATTTATTATTTAATTTCCCCCTATTTAATAAAGAAAGACCACAAACAGTATTGAGTAATTATTACTTATGAAGTATTTATCATAAATGTTTCTAAGTTCATAAATCGTTGATGAAGTGTTTTAAGGATATGCATAAGATTTATTTTATACTGTATTATGAACAAAAATTTATAATTTTATTTAACCATATTTTTTTTTGTTTCAGTTAAATTTCATATTGCTCATCTGTTTGAAGTGCAAGGAAAGTATAAAGCTGCAAAAGATAATTACGAAACACTGTTAAAGGAAAAGGATTTGCCCATTAACTTAAAGGCTGATATTTGTAGACAACTAGGTTAGTTTATTACTCCAAATACTTTCTCTTCACAAAACAATAATTAAATGACAAAAATAAAACTTATGATTAAGAAGTAAAAAAGAATACAGAGTGAAAATACTATTAAAAATCTGATGTTAGGACCACATGACTTTCTTGTACTTCTATTAAATCAAATAAACAAACTTTTTGTTTATTTATCAAATTTGTCAATTTATTTCACTTGATAGTGATACATGATTTCTCCATTCCAATGCATCGAAAAATGTCATAGAATGTAATAACATATATGATAAATAAAACAGGTGTTAACAAATATTTTTGTTTCTCTATTACGTACAAAGAAATTTTAAATTTCTTATTTTTGTCCTTCCCTAACTTCCCTTCCCCCTTAGTTGGTTTTGATCAATCTAATCATGAAAATGATTTTGTTAAACTATTCTTCTTTAAGATTTATTTGATGCTAATCACTGATAGCTGTAGATCATATTCTTTAAAGAAATGAGGTTTATTTGGATTTTTAGCTAAATTTATTAAAAATTTAATCAAATTCAAACCCATTCAACCTTATTTGGATTTAGGAAGTTATAGTAAAACTCAAATACTTTATCACATTCTGCTTTGGACTAATCTGAACTTTATTTGAAAATTTTTAATATGCATGTGCATTAAAAATGCCTTATTCCTGCAGAATGGTTATAATTACTTTTTATAAATGACACAATAATATTTTATCTTTACAGGATGGATGTATCACTGTGTTGAATCACTTGGAGACAAAAAATCAAGAGAAGCTCAAGCAATAGTTTGCCTACAAAAGTCAATTGAAGCTGACCCTAAGTCAGGACAATCACTTTATTTACTTGGACGCTGTTTTGCAAGTGTTGGCAAAGTGCATGATGCATTTATTGCCTATCGCAATTCAGTTGAGAAATCAGAAGGCAATGCAGATACATGGTGCTCCATAGGGTAATGGTGTTATCCTTCAGTTTATTTAATCATAATGAAAATTAATATGTATCCTTATTTTATTTCTTTTGATTGCAGAGTACTTTATCAACAGCAGAATCAGCCTATGGATGCTCTCCAAGCATATATATGTGCTGTTCAGCTAGATAAAAGTCACAGTGCAGCTTGGACTAATTTAGGTTCGTTTGATTTATTTATTTCTTCATTTATTTTCTTTTTTATTCATTACAATACTACACTTTAACTGCTATTGATTAATTTGTTATAGTGTACTTCACTATTTAATATACTACTTTTCATTGAAGTATTATTATTTCTTAAATCAAACTAAAAAAGGTTATACAAGTATATAATATACTTATGAATTTTAATTATTTTAAATTCTTTTTCTTCTAACTCTATACTTATATAGATTAGTTTCTCAAAACTAAAATTCAATAGAGCTTCTACAGTGTTATTATTTGGGCATCTGCACTTAACCCTCCGTCGGGCGCACCTCTGGACGAAACAAAATCGGCCGCACACGGCCTGAGAGGCCGCCCACATATTTTAGCCCCCCCCCCCACTCCCCATCTAATTAATTTTAATTTAAAACGCTGGTAGGACAGAATTTGCTAGGATCTAAGGAAAACAAATATGCTATTTAGTACGTAAAATAATAACTTTATTAAAATAGAATGAAGCTTAAACTAAAACAAGTAAAATTGATAAGGCGCATTCGGCCTGAGAGGCCAGAGTTAGACTAGCACTTATTTTTCAAGATATCGACGAACTTCTTTACAGAATAGCATTAATCTTAGTAAAAGAAACGATTGCAATAGATATATCATGAAAAAAACTCATCTTTGAAATTAAGGAGCAATTGGGCGCAGTCGGCCTCACAAGCCAGCTAGGGACCAGACGGGCTGGATGAAGGATGGCAATAGACTATAGTAGGAGATTCTAAGCATGAACACGAATCAGGAAACTACTGGGAATGGCGGCTCACAGGGGAGGCAGGATGAGGCGGGGCATCAAAAAATAGGTTTTCCTGGCCTCTCAGGCTAGCTGCGCCCGACGAAGGGTTAAGAAATACACTTGATTGTTTAAGATCATAGTAAATGTTATGAGAAATTCAATTCTCTAAATACATTTAGATTACATTGTTATTTATTTTGTATTAGGGGAATAAAATACCTGTACATTTATATAATATATACTAATAGTATATTGTATATACAATATACTATTAGTATATATCAGTCAGAAGTTGATATACTTTTTGGCTGTACTTTTCAAATATAACTGTTTTACTTCTGTTGTTATAAACTTATTTATTTATTTTACCACTAAGCATTATCATTTTGTTGATATTTTCTGGGGATTGATAGTAGGAAATACAATAATAATTGAAAAAATAAAATAATAATACCAATACTCTCTGCTTATTTATTCCTCTTCCATAGAAATCTTTGGAGACTGATGTTATTCTATATTTTTCGAGTTGAAGGAAGAAGTATATTTTCAGAAAGCTATTAGAAATTATATATTCTTTATATGAGAGCACAGTTTATACATCTAGTAAGACTTAAACCCAGGTCTCCTGGCTAAACAGACCATTACTCTTGGTTTGGTCATTGGTATGGAGAACGACTAGTATAACAAATTACCCTTTCAATATAACCTTTACCAACTTGGCTTTGGCTTTGTATACTGACATCACATCTCTCTAGGTTGGTATAGAATAAAAGTGACTTAAGCATTTAAAGAAGATTGTCACACAAAATCTAAAGTGATCAAAGTACGAAAATTGATTAATCAAGGTTAATTATATTATAACATCTACTTATCCATAATAGATACTCCAATAACCTATTTTCTGGTGCAACACTTTTGCAAATTTCCTAAGTGTGATTTATATATATGTATATAATTTCTAATTATATAGAAAACATTATTTGATGTGGGTCATAGTATTTGATTTTGTTTAGGTATATCGTTAAATATAAATATTATTGTAATATGAATGAAGTATTCAATTTCTTTTAAAATCAAGCAAATTTTGATATCAACATTTGAAATCCTTAGTCCTAAACCCAATGATATATTTCGTAAATATTAATTTCAAATTAAAAATTTGTGAGATCTTATTAATATTGGGAAGGTAGAGAATATTTGCTTTTAATATAATAATTCCATGTAGGTATACTGTACGAAAGTTGCAATCAACCCAAGGATGCATATGCCTGTTACGTAAATGCAACTCGAGTGGGAGAAACAAATAATAATAATATTAACGAAGCTGAGAGGAACAGTGTAACACAGATATCACCTCGGGTGTCAATGCATATGAACCCGAATCTCGCTCAAAGGATTCAGTTTCTGCAGACTCATTTAGGAAACGCTCCAATGCCTAGTATAACAAGCAAGTTAGTATTATTTTAAAAGTATTTTTGCATCTTTTGATTATTCATTTTGGTATTTGGGTCTTACTTCTTACTTGGGTACTAGATATGGAAAATTATCTACTACGTTTTTCCTTCTTAGAGAACCCACATTTGGAGTAACAGTTATATCCTATCATATTAATTCTATTAGCATATTTTCTTTTTAGGCGAAGGACTTTGCCTTCTATTGAAGAAGCATGGAATTTACCAATATCTGCTGAAATGTCTTCGAGACAACAGCAGCAGCAAACACAGGCAAATAACCAAAGGATAGGGCAACAACAATACCAGAAATCACAGGTATTGTTTGGTTTGTCATCCAGTGGCACACATATGCCATCATAAAATAATTTAAGAGTCTTTATTACCATTTTTATTTCAGGCTGGTGGAGTGAATGGTTCAAATGGCCACCATCAGGTTTCACCTCAAGGGCCACCTCCTCCTTATCCTGCCCAGGCTAACCAAACGGCTCCTGCAAATAAACGTTTTAAAGTAATCATATTTCTATATTATTATTTTTCCTAATTGTTCTTCTAATCTTAAGATGTGTATTATTTCAGGTACATTTGAATTTATTAAAATAATATAAGCTTTAAAGCGAGGAAGTTCTGTTGTTTCTCATTATATTCAAATTTAAATTCCTCTTGCAGGATTAGATTATAACTTATTACCTGACAAGTCATTTCACTGTTGTAGAAATAACAGTAGCTTTAAGTATGAACCAGCTACAACCATTAATTAAATAAATATTAATACCCATATTCAACATTGTTTTATAATAATGTTAGTTCTTATTTTATTATCCACTTAATTTTACACTTATGAATCAGATTGATTGATATCTCTCTGTCATTGATTAAAAGTGTTCACCTTAACACTTATCAGCTCAATAGAAACTTAGCCTCTGTAGCACAAAGTGGATATAAATACATATTATGACCATAATGAATTTATGACATTGGGAGATTAAGTCCTGCACCAATGATTAGAACCACCTTTTGAGATCTATGTCTCCCCTCTATTTCTTCAATGAAAACTTGTGGAACTTATTATTTTTTAATTAGTACACCTAGAACAAGCCATGCCACTTTGGCATATTATTTTTATTTTGTTAGCAATTAAGTGTTTCAATACTCCAAAAGGAAGTAAGATATATTTTAAAATGCTTGGACAATATGATGCCCTCCATCTTGAGTAAATTCACTCATAATACTTGCAGATTTTTTTTTTCTATTTGATTTTTGGAGATATGATATATAATTAAAGTGTAAATTACTGTAAAATGAAAATAACATATGTTGGTTTAACAGGCTGAGGAAGCTGTCACTAGGACAGTCACTAATGGTGCTGCTCGGGTAGGGACACCTACAACCCAAAATCCACCTTTCTATCTCAACCACCAGCAAGTTCAAATGTTGCAGTACTTGCAGCAAAACCAAGCAACTCTTACTGCCCAACAAAATGTAAGTTATTAATATGTTTTTACTATACTTGGTATAACTATAGCAGATTTCCCATTAGGGAAACATAGACCAATACCCCTAATGAAAGGTTCATGTTGGGCAAAGGCAATGACAAGTGGTAAAGGGCTAAATTCTTTAATCCTCATTTTTAGCAGGTTTCTCTTAAGGGAGGTTGTACTCAAGGCGTGATTTTCAAAAAATTCCTTCAATGCCCATTGACTCCAACTAGTATATAATGAAAATGAGATCTGTCATAATTATATACTTTTTTTTTTGTAATTTGTTTTCTTCCTATCGCTATTATAGCAGTTACAATTTTTGTTTGATTCTTACCAAACTCGATGTTTAAACATTTTATCTAAAACTAAAGATAAAGTTTGTTAATGGTTAATTAACAAACTTTATCTTTAGTTTAACATAAACTGTTTAAATTGTTTATGTCTAAAATAAATCAATGGAAAGAGCGAAGTTTGAAAATTGGAATACCTCCATTATTGTATACAGGCAAACTTATTGCAAATGTACTCGTGTCATATTAGCAATAAGTTATTATACAGGGTGATTCAAAAATAATCCCACAATTTAAAATGTGTATTTAATGAAAGAAACATAATAGAACCTTCTGTTATACATCATTACAAAGAGTATTTCAAATTTTTTTTTTCCACTCAAAAACAAGTTCCCCTCCATATGACTCCCTCCAGACACTCGAGCAATATCAACCCAATACTCAAACTCGTTCCACACTCTCTGTAGCATATCAGGCATAACAGTTTGGATAACTGCTGTTATTTATTTCAAATCATTAATGGTGGCTGGGAGAGGTGGCCGAAACACCATATCCTTAACATACCCCATAAGAAAAAATCGCAGGGGGTAAGGTCAGGGCTTCTTGGAGTCCAGTGATGAAGTGCTCTGTCACGGGCTCAGTCTTCCAGAACTTTTCTCTTTGCACAAACACTCATTCTCAGTAAACTGTTTATACCAACGTTTAATACACCTCCTCTCAGGAGGTTGAACACCATACTTCGCTCGAAATGCACGCTAAACAACTGTCGGCGATTCATTTCTGCCGTACTCAATAACACAAAAAGCTTTCTGTTGAGTGTTGCCATCTTAGCATCAACTGACGCTGATGCCTCAGCGAACAAATGAGCAACTAAATGAATATTTATAGCTCCCTTAATTCGCCTACAGATAGTGCTTAGCTCTGCCTTTTTTCTTTGCAGAGTTTTAAATTCCTAAAGTTGAGGTATTCTTTTTGAGTCACCCTGTTTTATGAACCACTTTATTTTAATCTTAAATTGGAAATATTGTTTTCATTAAACATTTACGATGTCCAATATATGCATTTTGAGTATGATGTTATTTAAAATTTAATGTTCTAAACTTCATGATTTTTATATGATCAATCCCACGCTTGATATTTAACTGTTTCATGAAAAACTTAAGATTATATTAGGTAATGGCTGAAAACAGCCTGAGGGTTGGGAGATTTAGAGGGAGAAATAATTGAAAATTCAAAATATCTTGGTTACTATGAGTTGGATAAGAAATTGCATATAGCCAACGTTGTTGTAATGTTGCTTAATACAAATTTATAGTATTTTGGCTAGAAGTTTATATCTATGTTTAAAAAAAAATATATTATAAATGTCCACATTTTAACTTCTTATACGTTTGTCGTTTTGTGAACAGCAACTGCTGCAGCAACTACTTCACCAATACAGGTTGATGACGCAGCACCAACAGCAAGTGAGACTCCAGCAGCAGCAGCAGCAGCAACAACAGCAACAACAACAGGTCCAACAGCAACAGAGGATTGTTACACCTGGAGCTACAACTCCTCAATATTCTGCAAATTACCACACATCAGTAATCAAATCTTATCCACAGGTTTGTCAAAAATATTTTCATATTATTAAAGTTTGAATAGAGCATTTAAGAGATATCATCTTTGGTTTTTGAAATGCTTTGTTTTTTAAATCTTTTAGAGTAAATATCTTCAATTTAAGTATATTTCTATGCAGCACTGTGTTCTTTTATAAATTCCAGCTACTAAACTTTATAAAGAGTTAGTTAAATAGCTTGATCAATTCATTTACAGGGTGGTGTTTCTCCCCAATCAGATACTGGGAGTTTTAGTGGCAGCTCGCAGTCACCTCAACCTGGAGGATTATTCAGGCCAAACAGTAACAGTGCTTTCCAGCCACAGTCTCAGTTTGCCTTCAATAGTCCTCAACAGTCCTTTAATCAGGTAGACATCGAAAATATTTTTTCCCTTTTGCTCATATTCCTAGAACTGTACAATAGGAATGCACTAGAACCCTTCTCTCTGGTTTATGTTACCTTTGAGATTCCAATCAGTGCAAATATTGAATTTCTTTAAGACAATTACTAAATTCAAGTGTTTTTAGTTTTGTCGAAAGAATACAATTACAGTAAAATATATGAAAAGATACTGTTATTATAAATACCTCTCCTTAACAGAAAAAAATCAAAGTCCTGAGTCAATATACTATACATTTGCTACTCTATGTTGTAAAATGTTAGTGAAATAGATGCAAAACTTTTTTTTATTTTTTTTTTATTTTATTTTGTTAAGACTCTCTTAAAATATTTAAGAACTTAGAAGAAATATTAATATCTTCAATAGAAGTGTGAATACCTTTAAAACATTAAATATTAAAATTAAAAAATGGTAAATAATACTACATATATCAGTATAAAAATCAAGGTTTTTCTGATTTTTATTTAAATTTGGCAAGAATAAATTATTTTCACGTTTGAAAATATTCTAAGAACGATGGCGTCTATCCCTCAAAAACGTCTACAAAGATTTCTATGAACTTTTATATTTGTGGGTCAATTATCCCAAGGTACATCAAGTCATAAGAGTATTCAAATTTTTAACTAAAGGGGGGGGGGTTACTTAAATGTCAAAACACATTTTCATTAATATCTTTGTTAATATTCATTTAACAACACTTTATCAAATGATAAAGACATACATTGTTTAAAATAATGATTGGTGTCCTAAAACATTCATTTTCATATATTCAAAGTTTTGATTTGTCAATATCATTCTTAATAAAATACTTCTTATATTACTGATTTTATAAAAATTAAAAAAAAAAAAAACTGTAAAGAAAGAATCATTTTCTGGTCCTAAAATGTTATTTAGATTTATGTTCGTTCATTAACGTTACTGTGCCTAGATAAAATTGTGAATTCATTTCGAGTATATATCAGGGATATGAATATTGTCAACATGGGCTCATTTATTCTTTACTGCCATCGACTTGGGAAAGGGGAGGTTACTTTGAAGTCAAAACTTCTTTTCATCGATATTTTCAGTAATATTCATTTAATTGGAAATGTTAAAAGAATGAATTATCTTCAGAATCCATTTTTCAGTTATACTCATGATATGATGTTCGAAAAATTTATTTTGTGATTTTTATCAAGTTCTTGCTAATTTTAAAAGGATGTCCAGCCTTTCCGTTGTCAACTCATGGGAAACTATTATCGAAGACTAATTGAGTTTCTACTAGTTATAGTGAATTATAAAATTAGCTGCTTTTTTAAGCTCTGAGTATGTTTGGCTCGTTTTTGCCCTTAGTATTATTCCACAGAACTTTTCTGGCAAATGATGTTTTTTCATCCTGGCCTTTCTTATTTTTGAGGCCTAAGTAGGTTTTGAATTTCTGAAAGCACATATACTCGGTCTATTTTCAAGGTGTATTATTTTCTACCAAATTATATTAATAAACAGGCTGTTTTGATTTGGAAAATCTTATAATTCTTCAAATAATGTTGCTTCTAGTTATGTAAAATTTTCAATATTCTAAATTTTAAGGTTACAGATTCAAAAAATAAATAAATGTTAGGTTTTAGAATAAAGCGGAAGGATTAACAGGAACAGAAATCTTGATCAGTACTAACAAAAAATAAATAGAAGAAAAGAATAATTAAACATACATTTTTGAATATTTAATTTCTAAATTATCTTGATATTTTATTTAAATGGAAAACTTTTTTTTTTTTTTCAAAATCAACCTGTTAATGATGGGGCAACAGCTATTTTTTTTAATGTTTAAATTGAAATATGAAATGATATACATTTAAATAAACCAAAATATCTTATTAAATTACTTCTTTTCTACATTAGGTTAATACATGTGCGACTAGCACTGATGTAGTTGGAGTCAGCGATCAAGAGCTTCAAGCTCTTTTATCTCAGAAAGACATTGCCACATCATTGGCGGAAGATCTTCTTAAGCATTTTGGTTCTCCTGCGCCTGGTGATGAGTTAGACTCAAAAGACCATGTTGGAAGTAAGTTGGAATATATTTGGCTTCTATGTCTTTAGCATGTTAGTTCATATTTACTTTTTTTTAACGTCTTTAAAGATACAGGATAGTATAGATATGTCATCATAACCAAAGAGAAGAAGTCTTTTATTGAGGAGTAAATTTCATCTCTAGCTCAAACAGTCATAACTTATGCTTTGTTGGTTGGGGGGGGGGCAGAGGGCAGTTATAAAAGCACTGAAGATGAGACACTACCACTAATTACGACTGTGAATTTATTTATTCTAGTGGTGGAGCAAACTAGCTTTTCAAATGGAAAATCTCCCAACAGTACCCCTACAAGTTCTGCAGTTACAACGTCTGTGATAACAAGGAGTCAGGACTCAAATAGCCCTAGACCTAGTTCAGGTAAGAAAATAGTTTTTAAAATTGAAGTGGGTTAACAAGCTTTGTTTATTTGTGTGTGTGTGTGTGTTTGTGCACGCGTATGCATATTTTACAGTTCTATATTTTTAATTAGTTATGAACGTGTTTGATATTTAAATATTTATGTAGAAGTAAAGATTGACTTGTTTAATAAGTAAAATAAGAATAGGCCGAGTGGGTAAAATGTAAATCTTTTTTATTCCCTTCTGAATTGCTCTGGCTTTCTGCTCTAGTGGTCTCACGCTCATTGCAATGCAATTTTCAGCAACTCTTTGGTTACCTTCCTCAGGCTGGTTCAAAATCAAAATCCCAAAAGCGGTATCTAATGATCAACCTGAAGAAGGGGACCAAAGAGTTTGCTGAAACTTAGCCTCCTAATGAGTGTGAAGACCGTCGGAGCAAGTCAGAAGAGATGCCCAGTGAGGAAGTCCACAAAGTCATATATATTTTATATTATTATGAAAATTTGAGAATAAGCTGTTCTTTCATTAGGAACCGGGGGCGGCTCAGGTTGGCCAGATGAGTTAAAGACATCGACCTTAATCTCACATGGTAAACCTAGAGTGGCGAGTTCTGGGCAATAGGAGTTTATTTAGTGACAAACTGATTAAATAAAATCCTTAATCCCACCCTGGCTAGAAATGGGTGGTAACCTGTAGATAACCAGTCCCAATTAATAAATAATTTAATTTTTCTTTAGGAACTAATGACTCTGGCAAGGTCTATAGTACATAAAACCCCACTCTAATTATAACTCCAGTCTTTATCCCATAGTGATACTAGGAGTTATTTATTAATGCCCACTTTATGCTACTATGGCTAAATGGGACGGTTTATCTCCAGGTTACCACCCTTTCCTAGTCGGAGTGGGACAAGGGATTTTATTTAGTGTGTCTGTCACTAAACTAAATAATTACTATTTCCCATGGAGAAATCAATCCATGACTCAGGTTTACCAAGTTTATTAATTAATTAATATTAATAATGTCCGCTTTTTGCTACTATGGCTAATTGGGACAGCTTATATACAGGTTACCACCATTTTCTAGCCAGGGTCGGACTAAGGATTGTATTTAATGAGCCCATCACTAAATAAATTTCTATTGCCCAGGCGGGAATCAAACTCGCCACCTTAGGTTTACCATATGAGATTAAGGCCGAAGCTTAAACTCACATGGCTACCAGTTTATTAGTACCAGTACCTTAACTCACATGGCTAACCTGAGCCCCAATGACAGTGAAAATCATCTGTAATATAAATCACATGTTAATTTTTGAAGTGGTGAAATTTATTTAATATGTATTTTATTATTTTTTAGTGAACAGCATAAAATCAGAAGGTTCTGAAGTCAAATTGAAAATAGAATCTTCAGATGAGGACAAAGTACATATTGGTTCACTCCTGGATATCCAGCCAGAGGTGGAGTTCTCCATTGACATGGATGCAAAAACAGTCATTGAATTGTGCAAGTATGTGTTTTCATCTTGCTTAAAATATATCCTTAATTTTAATATACACTATGCTTCTGAAATGTTATTGTTTATTTTTAATTTATGATTTTTGTAAGCAGATTGTAGTTTTCTTATTCTTCTGTACCAATGCCTAAATTTGATTAAAATAATTCTTTCATTTTTACCTTGAATAATAAATTCCAAGGTTTAGTGATGAAAGTGGACATAAATTGTACTAAACATCAGAATTTGAAGAAAAAGAAAAGCATCAATTGCAATTTTAATAAACAATTTCCTCTGCCAGCTTTTAATTAATATTTTATCTAAATTAATTTATATAGGTATATCCTTCTAATTTTTAGCAACATACTGTGTTCCATTGTGAAAACATATGTAGGCCAAATGACAACTGCATTCAATTTATTTATCTCACTTAGTAAAATTTATTGAAGAATATTATTTATTTCCTGATTAATTTTTGTGAGTCTTTGTGTGCTTTTATTATTATTCTTTTTCAGGAATTTATCAATCTCTTTCGCAGTTTTGTCACTTCATGTACTTTCACTACCTAAAATTAAATGTTCACCTTAGTAAACAAATTAAATATAATATTTCACTTGATATTTTATTATTTGAATATCAAGTTAAATCCCAAATTCACGTTTACCATTCAAATAACATTATATTCTCAAATATTATTAAACTTAAATATTAAAGGAAATTTGATGTGTCTCCTTATTCTTTCCAATATGCTAATTCCAAAAACCTGGGTCTTTTTTTCCCTGTTGATCAACTCATAATAAAAAGTGGCTGTTTGCAATATATTAGAGATTCACTTATGTTATTTTAACTATTTTCTTGGATTCTTTGCTGCTGTTTCTGATTGAAGGCACAGGTCATTCAAATTGTAACCTGTACTACAAAATTAATTTCATGTATTACAGATGGTGCTGGAGTTTATAGTTAGTAACTCTGTAGTTACTTTACCTAACTTTTTTTTAATGAAATACTTCAGTTTCCAAATTTTATTTCCCAAAAACAATGAGGCGAAACATTATTTTTTTTTTAAAATTTCTTATGGTTGTGATATTCTTATGAAAATAAAAAAACAATATAGCATTTTGATTTCGGATAACTTGATTTTTATTCACTACTTGGCAAATACAGTATAGTTTTACTTTATTTTCAGCAATGATGAAGCTAACTCCTCCAGTCTGCTGGTTGCTGCAAAAACACTTTTTGTACTAATATTCTTTTATTGCAGCTCCTTTTCTTGTGTTTTTCATGTCTGTGACATCACACTAAACTCAGCTTGGGAGGAAATCCTGCGATTTTAATATATTCAGCTTTAACAAAACTCTGCTTTGAAAATCTCTTTTTTATATATAATGTTCAGAAGCAGAACCACATACTTCATGAATTAAATCTATTTTATATTGGACAATTAATGAATTCGACAAGAATAGTTTCGACAAGAAGCCAAAATTTGTTTGAATTTTATTTATGTAAATTTCTTTGGTCCCATAGGAAAAATTATAAAAATTTATTCAAAAAAAAACGTTAAAAGATATCAAATCATATTAGTTATTAAAATAATAAATCAAATTTATTTAATGAACGACCCCTGTCTTAAATTATATCAAATTGTTTTGCTTCTCTATACCATATATACAAGCTGTGTAAATGTGCATTTAAATGATCATGTTACATAAGAATTTATTCCAGTATTTAAATTAAAAATTTATTTTAGTTTAAATTTTTAAAGAACGAATAGTTTATAGTCTACAAAAAAGTTTTGCTGGGATATAAAATAAAATACCCCAGTCCAATCCCATATGTTTCATGGGCTGAAGTGTGGGGGGTGGGATCAGTTATAAAAAATGATAAAATAATGTTTTAACTTGAAATACCCATGAACACATGTTTTTTCCAGTTAGAAGTCTATTTGATTTTCAAAGCTTAGTTTTCAGTTGGTGTTTTATCTTTTTATGTTTGTTTAGGATCAGGAACATGACTATATTATTACTAGTTATTTTTAGTGTGTTGGTTTGTTTCTTTAAAAAATTTTTGTTTAAAAAAAAAAGAATTAAAATGTACAATTTAATGTTTTTAGTACATAATCTCCTATCCTTATATTACAGAATATGACTTTTTAAATCATTATTTAGAAAATGGTAAATTGGAAGCAAGCCATTTTATAATTACAGTCATTGAACGTTAAACTTTCTCAACAACGGATAACACAGCTAGTACAAGAATAACTGATCTTTAGTGTTATCGATAACATTTTGTGCTCTAGATGCGTACATTTTTGTTTTGTCAATATTTAACCGATTAGGACAATAATAAAGTGTATTAATGGATGAAATTATACCAGGAGTGGGTAATAAAGAAGGAAGTAAAGTACATTTCATGTCCTGTTAACATAGGCTTACTATTTATTGGGAAAATAAAGAATAGACGCTGAGATGAGATTACCTGTACATACAGCTCATGGCAAACCGCTTACTTTTTTTTGTTTATCGAATCTCTATGAAAGGAATGGATAAATTACTTAAATATTAAAGAAATAATTCTTAGAAAGAATGAATATGTATAAAAAGTTAGCCATAAAAAAATATACCATTTTTAGTTTTTGAATGTTGAATGATTTATTGATTAAGCTTTATAGAGTACAAGCCTGATGACTACTTTTGACTTTGAGACATTATTCTTTTAAATTTATTTTATCTCTTGAATAATTTTCAGTTATTTGCGTCAGTATTGTAATGAAATAAAAAAAAGTTTTTAAATCATAATTTAAGAATTTTTATGGTTCAGTCTTGCATTACAGGTATGAGGCCCTCTGCTATCAATTCTAATTAAATAGACAAATTTTAAGGTTATTTAAAATTAGCAAGAAAAAAGTATTTGTTGTTCTTTGTTTGTTTTTTATTTCTATTCCACTAGTTGTTTTCTATTTTTATCTTATGTTTATGATATTTTTTTTTGTTTTTTGTTTGAAGCAATATTACCCTAGTTGTGAAGCTCCGAAATATATAAATTTAAATATAAAATTGGCAAAGAGGATAGTTGGATCTCGGCTACAGAAGTGTTCAATCAATTAAAGCATGAGCGTATTTTTGATATTTGAAACTTTGAAACTCGGATACCTTTGTTATCCTTCAGGACTACAATAATGAACCCCAAATAATGGCACCCGATACCCAGCTATCCTCTTCGTGATTTAAAACCAGTAGCTAAGTAACTGTATGCTGATCATTTAAAATTATTTTACAAATTTAAAAAGTGTGATCTACACTTTTGGAATGCTTAAATATCTTCTGGTTATATTAAAGAATTAACTCCTTTATTGATTTGTTAATTTAATAACAAATCAATAAGGAGGAGCTAATATAAGTTTTTCTAATTCTAGGGGGCGAGGAGAGACGGGTGTACCTCATTGCAATGTTGTTAGCGATCGACCTGAGCCTCCTTCACCTCCTGATCCTCCTCCAGTCCGCTTAACAAGAGAGCAGCTACTTCCGCCTACACCTAGCGTCTACCTTGAAAGCAAGAAGGATGCCTTTAGCCCTCAGCTTCAAGAGTTCTGCCTTAAACACCCTATTGCTGTAATTAGGGGCCTTGCTGCTGCCCTCAAGCTAGGTCAGAATTTCCTAATGATGATATCTTTATATTGTCCTGGTAGAATTCTGTTGACAATCATTATGTAGACTTCTTCAGACTTTAAAATTAATATCTTAATGCTAGTCCTCCCATTACTTCTAATGGTTCAAATCTGAAATTTTCCCAAATTCATTGTTTATCACTTCAAAATTTAGGACTAATTCTCATTTTACAAATTGTAATAGATGAAAACAGGAATTACTAATTCATATTTAAATCATCTAAAACATTTTTTTTTGTTTATAAACAGTTAATTCATGTTACTGTTAAATGACTATAGACATATACTCTAATATGAGCTATTTCTTTTTGTAAAATGGGTCTCAAAATTAATTGACATAATCTCCTAAAGGAACATTTTTTTAAATCAAAAATATAATTATTTGATTCTTTAAATTCATTTTATTTATTTATTTTGATACATGAAAGGCAAGTAAATAGAGCATATTAGTTATAAATAAAGGACCTAATTTTTATTCTTTGCCCAAATACTATGAAATGTTTTACTTGCACTTTGGTTTTTGTGGGAAATACTGAATTCATTGCGGGTTGTACTAGAGAGTTAATGAACTTGTAATTTTAATATATATTTTTTTTTGCCTTTTTTATTAGACCTTGGATTGTTCTCTACAAAAACTCTAGTTGAGGCTAATCCTGATCACACAATAGAAGTAAGAACACAAGTACAGCAAACTTCAGATGAGAATTGGGACCCAATGCTTGGAGGACGAGGATGGTCTTGCATTAGTCATAGATCTCATACAACGATTGCCAAATATGCTCAGTACCAAGCTTCTTCTTTTCAGGATAGTTTAAAAGTAAATATATTTTGTCATATTATTCTTTGCTATATGTAATTTACTAGAAAATTGAAATTACAAATATTGTTGTCATTTGAATTATTAGATGGCTTATTAAAAATTAACCCATTTCTTTTGTCAACTTCAGGAGGAACGGGAAAAAGCTGCTGGTATTCATGTGCCAAACAATACTGTCAACAGTAGTAATTTGTCAGATTCAGATTCTAAAGACTCCACTGGCAATATTAGAAAAAAGAAAACTGCTACGGTAGGTGCCATTTGATATAACCTAAAAATATTTGACTCAGTTTGAGTACTATAATTTTTGAGAGAAGTTCAGTTTATATCAAATATGTCAATAACTGTGTAAATTGAGAATTAGGTTCCAAAATAAAGTTTTTGACTAATTTAGGCAGATGTCAGCAATGCACTCATAAATACTATTTCTAAGACTGACTATTGTCTATTTCAGTTGATTGAGAAATCCTTGAAAATCATTGGGTCTTATAATTCTTAAAAGCTATGATTATATCTTTATCAAGAGGAGGTATCATTTGTATTAGATTTGAATAGAAATCTTTTGGTTAATTTTCTTACCAGATTGACAAAGTGTGTCTGGAAACATTTTGTAAGGTGAAAACTGGGTTGCTGTTTGTTTTTTTGTGGTTATTGCTAGCTTAAGACAAAGGGGACTGATTGCCATCTGGAAGCAGCAATCTGAAAAATAAGGACAAATCCAAGAGGCATTCATTACAATAGCACATGATATATGCTAATAATTGATTGAAATTGATTACTGCCATGAGTTTTTCTGGGATATAAAATAATTATGTAAATATCGAGTACTTGAGAACCTCTAGGATTGTGGTGGTATCAAATTGGGAAAGCTGACATTCCTTATTTGTAGCACAAGCATGGAAAGAATAATTATGGAGGGAAACAGTGTGGAAGCAGGTGCTTCTATGTCATGCAAGTCCTCATACTTTCCAGAAAGACAAATTCAATCATTTACGAGTCATCCAACCAATATTTATGTTTAAAGAAATGAATCTTATGCGAACAAACCTTGGAATTTAAGCTACAGAAAATATTAATTGATATAATTACTTGATGCAAAAATCACATGAGTAGGAGTTGGGGTGATGGAAAGCTACAAAAAAAATAATAATATAATTAAAGATAGAACAATAGTCTAAAGTCATAAATTATGTAAAAAGAATTGTGATAACTTGAGTTAAAACAATTGTAATAAGGTGAATAATATGATATAATGGGTATAGAATGAGCTGATTGATTGGACAGGCTCAGGTAGAGATGGCTGTTGACCAAATCGAATGTTCTATCCTGTTCCAGTTTTAAATTATATGCTACTGAGACCATGAATCAGATACTTACTTGCCAGTTGAAAAACCCAAAAGTATTGTGGAGCTTTACTTGATGCCACTTGTCTCAATCAAAGGTTACACCTGTTGAAATTTAAATTACCTTTTAACTTTACCAATGCTTCAAATTGGTTTTTGGTTGGTCAAAACTTTTCATCTAGTCTAATCTTGATGAGTTACCTAAACGCTTCTACTCCATAGGGTTACTTAGTATTTTATGTAGTACACCCTTCACTACTTCCTGTTTGATTTATATACATCATCCGATATTTTTATTTGAATAACCTTTTACAAGTACTGTATAGAAGTGGATATATTTTCAATGTAATTTGGTCTCTTAAAATATTCAATAATTCTTTTATAAAACTAGCATAACTTATTATTTAAAAAACAGAAGAAGAAAAGCTTATGTAATGCATTTATTTTATGAAAAAAATATTTCAGTTTTACTTGGTAACATTTATATTATTATTATAATTATAATTTATTCTATGACAGACATTCTTAAGCTTATATTTAACTTAACAGGGAGTACCTGGTCTGAAAGCCCCTCCTGGATCTAAAATGCTGAGGTTTGGAACCAATGTTGACCTTTCAGATGAAAGGAAATGGAGACCTCAGCTTCAGGAGCTGATGAAATTACCTGCATTTGCTAGAGTGGTTTCTGCTGGGAACATGCTTTCGCATGTAGGTCATGTCATACTTGGCATGAACACAGTACAGCTTTATATGAAAGTAAGAAAGATTTATTTTTGATTGACATTTGTGAAACATTTATTTTGGGAAAACATTAAACTTGATTAATTATTTTTAAATGTAAAGTTCTACCCTCAAATCAAATAGTATTCAATTGAAGTTTATAAATTACAGTTTCTTGCTAAAAGCTCTAAAGCCTTAGCGTTGAAACTGTTTAAGAACTTTTACTTATTGTTTCATTAAGCTCCTGATATATTACCACCATATTTACTCACATAATTTGCTTAATGTACACACCTTAAATATTTGGAGTAATTCTGTGAATGTGAGACCTTTTTTAGATTTTCTGGGAGACACAAACAAACAAAATATTCATACATGCAACTTGAAGTAAAACCTTGTTTCAAGTTTATTTCATATAGTGCGTAATAGGCTATAATTTCATAATAGCACGAGAAATAGTTGATATTTCCTGCATAATTTATACCATGTTTTTTCTCATTATTTTATTTATTTATTAACGTCCACTTTTTGCAACTTAGGCTAATCGGGACGGGTTATCTACAGGTTACCACCCTTTTCTAGCCAGGGTGGGATTTTAGGACGTTATTTAATGAATTTCGTCACTAAATAATTTCCTTTGCCCAGGCAAGAATCGAACTCGCCACTCTAGGTTTTTCTCATTAAACACTGCAAGGAATGATGCTTCTATTATGCGAGTAAATATGGTGTATATTTATTGTTGAATTTAAAATATATAAACATATTCAGTCTTTATAGTAAACATTTATAATTGTGATTATAGAATTATTATTGAATTAGAATTGAGAGTATTAGGTTGCTGACTAAGAATGATACCTGTAGTCTTAACAAAATTTGAATAAAACTGTAGTATAAAATTCCGAGTTTATTTCTTTAGCCAGCAGCCTAGTTACACTTATTACTTATTCAATTAGTAACTCATATATAAAGGATGTATACATTACAAACAACTTTCATTCAACATGAAGGTACATTTTGAATATGCTCCTGAGAAAATAAACTTTTCACATACCACTAATAATTTGTTAGGCAGAAATTTGACTAAACCGTTTGTTATCTATGCTTTTTTTATTAAAATAAATTATGTTCAACTATAATGTCTTCATGAAATATCTCCTTTATATAATCTATGTTTGTTGCATCCTTTATATGTGTAGTATTTATTTAAAACAACCTATTTTTTTTTTTTAAATAACACTCTTGTATATTATAATATTTTTTTTTATTATTTGATTTTCTTTTATTTTTACTTTTCTCAAATTTATTCAAACCTCTCCCATCAAATTATACCCATTGATCACTCATTCTAAAAAAATTGCCATCATATAGGCTTCTTCTAGCTACTATACTAGTTCTAATGTAGTTAGAACTAAAAATTGGTTTAAATGATTTTTTTAAAATTTGTTTTGTGAATATAGTATGACTTATTGTCTACCAGCACCCGATACATGTAATTTTGGGTTCAAATCCATAGATGCTCTGTCCAAGTCTCTTTGGAGGGCGAAAATCTCTATAAAACACTGTAGATTAACTATCACTACCTTTTAGCACAGAAATCATTTTTTCTTATTACTTAGATCTTAAATAAGATCATCCAGGAAAAGTTTTGACATTGTGACTATTCATAATTTAAAAGTTGACTATCTTAGAGCTTTCTGATAAACATCTGAGTTCAAGTTATTAAGTTTATTCTTCTTCAATATTTCATTTGCATTAGTGTTGATTTTTATTTGATTTTTTTGTTAAATTGAGCAATAATGATTTGATTTGAAATATATAATGCAGTGGTTTGAGATACATTGCTATTAAAGCAGTAAGCATATTTATTAGATTGTGTCCTCTTTAATAATAATATGCCAGTGCCACTGACTTATGATGCATTACATTCATAGTATTTTTGAAATTTATTTCATTATGTAATTATTTTGTAATTACATGTATAATCATTAATTGTTATTGCTTATGAGACAGGAAATGTCCCTTGCTTGTGGTTTGGATGAAGATTGTTGGCCGTCAACATTTTCTGAATGAAATTGAATGAAATTCCAAACACCTGTATGAATGTCTTCAAATTTCACACCCTAGTGACTTCAGCTAAACTTTTTTTATTAGTGGGGCTTCTTTGAACTCAGATCGTACAATTTAAAATACAGTTTTGTGAATGTTTTCGAAAATCGCAATTTACTTCTGAACATTCATTCACATCTACTTTGGTTTAATACTGTGAACTCTTATAATTTTGGAAAGTAGACTAGAACCAAAGCAAGCTTCTTGAAAAGTGTGGATTCATGTTTCACTACCAGACAGATGAGAGTTTGAGAGTTTTTGCAGTGCTTTTCTGGACACAGAATAGCTGAGTTACACAAACTAAAATTGAATATACAATTTGGGTTATTTGATTTTTCTTATTATTTTGGAAAGGTCTTCCTAGGACCTAAATGTAAATTAATGCAGCCAGCCTTTATTATTTGATTTTTCTATTTTCCTCAGTTTTTACTCTTATAAAATTTAAATTTAAAATAAGGTCTTTAAACAAATCATTATCAGTCATTTACATTAATTAATAAAGGCTTGCAGTGAAAACAAGACAAATTTTAATGAGTTTAAATAATTCATTTTGAAGAAATATATTATAATGGATATAAATGTTTAAACGTTAGACTTGCATGTTGAGCATGAACCTATTAGTAAACTTTTCTTTTCTAATTACATTAACTAAGTACTAACATAATAAATATTTTATTAGCTTAGGCTATTTAACCCTGGAATGATATACATATATAATATGTGGAATGATATACATATATGATATGATATATTGCTTCCATATACATGTTAATTGCAACTAATAAAACCTAAATTTGATGTCAATTAGAAAAACTTAAAAAGTCTGTCACGCAGGGGCTGCGTAAACTAAGCAGATTTCCCACGTGAAGTTTTACAATAGAGAAATTTCACGAGAGCTGAGCAGTTAATGAAACGGCCGAACTAGCTTTTGGCGGGAAAGCCACTTCGTCCGTTAGCCGGCCAGATTTAATAAAAATGCAAATATCTCGGTTAATATTCAAGATAAAGAATAAATGTATATAACAATGTTTATAGTAAATTTAATTTTGAATAAGATTGATTCAGTACAATTTTTCGATCCGACGTATAGTAACGGAGATATTTCGAATTTTCGAAAATCCTCCCCTCTAACCCCCCCTCCCATTGGTCCGATTTCAGCCGTTAACGAACTTGATCTTTCTTTTTACATAAAACGCTTAAATATTAAGTTTGGTTAGGATCAAACAAAAATTGCGACAGATATAACAGACAAATATATATATATATATATATATATATATACAGTTTTGAACGGACCTCATTTTGGTCATCTACTAGGTAGGATCGATGGACATTTGAAAAAAAAAATGTCGAAAATTCCGTCATGAGTACAACCTCAATAGCTGATTTCCCTTAGGGGAAATCTGCTAAAAGAAACGCTTCATTTCATCAACAAAATGTTTTGTTTTACTTTACAGAGAAATTGATTATCTCTTTGCTTGTGTTAAGCTAAAGAAAGTGTTTGTTGTAGTCTTCTCTTGCTTTATTTCTTAAACTATTAGCAGATTTCCCTTAAGGGAAATCAGCTATTGAGGTTGTACTCATGACAGAATTTTCGACATTTTTCTTCAAATGTCTATCGATCCTACTTAGTAGATGACGAAAATGAGGTCCGTTCAAAACTGTATATATATATATATATATATATATATATATATATATATATATATATATGTCTGTTACCGCTCTAGCGGTCGCAATTTTTGTTTGATCGTTACAAAACTCTAAATTTAGTCGTTTTATATCAAAAGAAAGATCAAGTTCATTAACGGCTGAAATCGGACCAGTGGGAGGGAGGGTTTAGAGGGGAGGATTTTCGAAAATTCGAAATATCTCCGTTACTATACATCGGATCGAAAAATTGTATAGAATCAATCTTTTGCAAATTACATTTATTATAAATATTGTTCTATACATATTTTCCGTATAATGAGTATTAACCGAGATATTTGTATTTTTTGTAATGAGTTCCGCTTTCAGTAAACCCCCACTCCTACTAGGGACATATTAATAATAAGCTGATATCTCATGAACCACCTCATTATTAGGTTAAATACAAAATATTGTTTTAACAAAGCTTTATTTTACGAGGTACAAACAAGTACGTTCTGTTGAACACCCCCCCCCCTTTTTTTCTTGGACTACAAAAATCTGAGTGATTTAGATAGAAATTATTTTGATTCATTTCAAATTACTCCACTAACTATAGTAAATAGTTTCAAATAAAATTAATATTTTATATTCAGATAAATTTCTTTAATTGTTTGTTTTTCCGGTCTACCTATCGATACTGCGCTACAAGGTTGGCTAACCTGTTTGTTTACAATCCAGCCGTATTACGTTGTAGGGACTATTAACTTATATTGTAAATTCACTGAAAGATTTCTCATTGCCGTTTGTAATTATTCACTAATATTCACGGAAGTGTTACCTGTATGTATATTTATCTATTGTAAACCTTCGCTGGCTAACCTGCTTGTTCCTTAATCATGTGAAAATCTCATAACCGTCTGAATCGAATTTTGCCCCCCCCCACTTTCTATTTTCTTCCCGGATTCCTAAATTTGGAATGGTTGTGATTAAAATTATTCTGGTTTATTATTAATTACAGTACTAGATATAATAAATAGTTATGAATAAAATTTATAACTTATATTCAAATATATTTCCGTAATTTCTTTTATTTCCGGTAAAAGCTGGCCAACCTGATTGTTTACAACTCAGACTGTTTGCTATCAGGAAGGTTCTTACCATTTGACTTGCCCTTTATTTGTTTACTTTATATTCACAGCAGTATTAAGACTTACAAATAATAGATATTCTGTGGTACTATTTATTGTTGTTGTAATAAGTGTTCAGAGCGCTACTATCTTTAAGGTAAGTCCATATTTTGTGTTCTTGTGGTTTTTTTGAGATTGAATTGTTTTTAATTTAATCTCGGAGCCTAACGGACGAGAGTTACTTTCCCGCCAAAAGCTAGTTCGGCCGTTTCCTTGACTGGCTTGGCTCTCGTGAAATTTCTCTATTGTAAAACTTCACGTGGGAAATCTGCTTAGTTTACGCAGCCCCTGCGTGACGGACTTTTTTTATTTCAGTAGTTTTCTATTCTTTTATAGGAGCTAGAGGGATTAAATAAACATAATGGCCCATTCAAAATTAAAAGTATTTTTTTCAATTCTTTTTGGAATAAGAAACTCAGTCTTATTTGAAAATCGTACTAATAAAATTTTATGTACAAAATTATTTTAATTAGGAATACTGGTAGATACACATCAAAATCATAGGTATACATTCCAGTTGCATTACAATACTATATAACAACTTTTTGTTATTAAGTGGCCACCATGAATGCATTTCTTATTTGAAGTGCATTAGCAGCTGTTTTTATTCAAAACAGTTAGCAATAGCTTGCAGTGGTGAACCGGAACTAATTTTTT
This sequence comes from Riptortus pedestris, assembly GCA_019009955.1. Lineage (NCBI taxonomy): Eukaryota > Metazoa > Arthropoda > Insecta > Hemiptera > Alydidae > Riptortus > Riptortus pedestris. The sequence goes on from CM032231.1 coordinate 31,099,208, forward strand.
CCCCCTTACTCTTTTGAGTAACATGAGTTGACTCTCTCTTAGCAAACTCCTATGCATTTTTGATATCATGTTCTGATTTCTGAGAGAGAGAAAGTGGCTTGTTTATGTGGGAAATATCTTTCCTTTCTATTCAACGTGTGTGATACATTTAGAATCTTCTAAGTATTTGTTTTCAGTTAGTTCAAATACTTGTGCTGTAGCAGGCTACCATATTCTATTCGATGGATTAAATTGAAATTGAATTAAGTTTGAACAAAGAATACTTTTTCTTAAGAGGCAAATAACTTTTTCTAGTATAACTGTTGGTGCTGATTAATTACACAGTAGAGTTTCAATTATAGTCATTCTTTTTGTAGTCAAACTTTGTTAAAGGGGTAGGCTCTTCCGATCTAATTTTGATTTGGACCCACATGGGAATTGAATTCTTGGCTAAAGGTCCAATGAACAGATATTCCCACTTGGTTCGAACATTGAATGATAAAAGTTCTTGTTTTTTTTATTACATTATTATTTTGTAGAACATTTCTGGGTTTCAGCATCTGCAGTCATGAGTAGGAATTATATTTAATAGAGTATAGACAAGTAGATAATGTATTCAAACCCAAAGGGCTCACCCCACCTATTGTAGAACTTTATGATTAACTTAGTTGGAGGGACTTTACTCCACTTCCACTCTCTGCTCGTACATTGAACTTTAGAGACACTAAGTTTAATAAACAGTATATCAATTCCAGGGTTAATACTAGAATAGTCCTAAAAGAGATTTTTTTTTAAATTTCGCACTCTTAATCCACTAATGCTTTTTTACATTATAAATTACTCTTTTTAATCTCTTCCAATATAATAACCAGAATTTGGTTTTCATTTTTTTAATCATAACAATTATTTTAGGTACCTGGAAGTAGAACTCCTGGTCATCAAGAGAACAACAATTTCTGTTCAATAAATATAAATATTGGACCTGGGGATTGTGAATGGTTTGCAGTTCCTGATGCTTATTGGGGAGTTATCTACAATCTTTGTGAAAGGTAATTTATTAAAACTGGGTTACATATTTTTGAAATCTTGTAATATATATATATATATTTACTTGTAAAATATCACTTTGCCAAAATTTTGAATTATCCGTTTAAATATAAAAAACAGATAAAAACTGAATTTTATTTAGTTCCACTTTAGAAATCCATTAACTATTCATAAGTCTGCTTAGTTTTACCTCAGATAAAAGTCATGGGGTTTTGAAGGAGAGGGAAAATTGATGAAAGGTTCCAAATAGGTTATGACAAGAAATTTAAATTGTTTTTAGTATACTTATGTATCTTAGACAAGGCATATAATTATATTTTAAAAATTTATATTGTCATTTAATTTATAACTAACAGCCATATCTAGTTTCATAGCTTTATCTACCACTTCATTTGGGGCTGTGTCATTCTGTAATTAAGATAGGTCACTTTGTTACTGGCCAGTGTCTTCACTAGATCTTAGATACAAATTAAAATACTAATTTTTCTATCTAGCTCATTGTAACCTCATAGTATTATTTTGAATTTTAAATTATTCCCTCCTTTAGCCCCCCTCCTCGCTCCTCTCTCAAGACCTATTTCAGCTATTGCCTTATATTAATGTCAGTTTTCCCTAAAACGGCCAAATATCGAGCATGGTATTGATCAAATAAAAATCAAGTAGTTTAGAAAGTAAAATCCTAAATAATATATTTGCATATATCACACACAGTAAAAGTTGAATGAAAACAATTTAAGCTTCAAATTAAGTAATTTCATGATATAACAGCTATTGTTAAAAAGATAAGAGTAAGAATGGATGTTTACTGAAGGCTGACTAAAAACTAAACTAAAACTTTTGTCCTTCCATCATTAGCTATTTAATTTGATAACAAATACCATTTTTAGTATTTTTTATAGTTCAGGCTTATCTAGTAACATTACTACAAATTGTAGGTACATGTTTGTAAATGGCAAAAAAAGTGATTAAAAACTAAATTATTAAACTTCGAAAAACTCAAAACAGTAAGAAGCCATTTTTTGTAGATTTCTTGAATAGTTATTTACTATTTTATATATATTTGAGATTTGTGTAGTTTGTCCAACATAAATTACAATTTTTAATATATATTATTTTTGTTTATTTATAATTGTATTAATGGCTGAATGATTATGTAAAGATAATTTTATTGCCCCCTATAATAATTGCTGACATTTTTTTTTCTTTTAAGGTATAGTCTTAACTATCTTCATGGCTCATGGTGGCCCTGCCTTGAGGACCTCTATGAAGAAAACGTACCTGTGTATCGGTTTCTTCAGAGACCTGGAGACCTTGTCTGGGTGAATTCAGGTATATCTCATTATTTCATTTTGTTATAAAATACAAAAATAAAAGAGAATCCTTTTATAAACTATAATTATTAGGCTAAGGGGTTATGTTATATTGCGAGTTTTTTATAATTGTAATATTATGAAAACAAACTCAAAAATATATTGGAAAAGACACCAATGAAATTAGACTTTGACTGTACTAAAAATCATTTGATTTACGAGTTTATTTTCAAAAATAGACAGGTCAGATCTCATTGTCAATACAGAGTGAGTGTGAATATGTATAATGTTATAGAACATTTTTAAAAAAAAATGTCCCCCAAAAATTAACAAAAGACATCATTATTATTTCAGAGCTATGAGCTGTCCATCTGTATCTGAAATAGGCACAAATAAAATATCAGATTAAAGTACTACCTTTTAAGCATGGACCTTAATCATCATCCATTTTAAAAATATTGGAAATTTATGTTTCTTAGCAGAATAAAGCTACACTACTGAAAGTATAAGCATCAAATCGCACAAAACATAAACCAATTTGAGGTCAGTAGAGGTGGAGCAGAAGGGATTATACCTTTATCTGTGCATTCCCATCTTAGTATGGTTGACAAACTTGTGTATAAACTGGGAATTTTATAATTTATACTGTTACAAATAAACGTATTTCTACCCACTTCAAAGCCTCCCAGTATTAAAATGCATGCACTCTGAGCATTAAAGAATTTGTAACCGTAAGGAGAAGCTAGTAACTTAAATAGCTCATGATGATGTAAGGTTAGCAGTTGTGAGAAGACAAGAGAGGTTCCACAGAGAAGGGTCCTCCAACCCCTCCCTACTCTGAGTAGCCAACTCATTTACAGTCTCAGTTCTGTTTACATTAAATTATGTTTAAATAGTTAAATGACTGATTAATTAATGTTTGGATGAGAGGGAGGGGGCAATATGCTTTGCTCCTCATGCAGTCTGTAAATGATGTTAAAAAATTAACATAGATTTGTAAAGTTCAATAGGAATGCGATAATTTATAAGGTGAGGTACCAGGTACCAAGTTTAATAAATTTGAATTCGAATATTGGAAAAAATTGTTGATTATAACAATATCTATTTGAATTACATGCTTTAAACACTTATATGACACTTGGGATTTGGGCTGGCTGGTGGAGTGGAGGTCCATCAACGGAAGGGTAATACGTAAGGTCAAAACACCTCCACTCTTAATGTGGAGTTGTTTTGGCCCTATTATCCTTCCATTGACTTATAGGACAATCAGATTCCATCTCTGCTCACTTCAAAAGTAAATAAGAGGATGCGTTTAGTTGGTAATTATAACGTTGTTAAGGTTTAAGCATTATCAAGAATGCATATAATTTATTGACTACCTAGTCATGTGGATATAGTAAAAAAGTCCGTCACGCAGGGGCTGCGTAAACTAAGCAGATTTCCCACGTGAAGTTTTACAATAGAGAAATCTGCCTAATAACAACTGTAGTAGTAAGAAACCTCTAAACCTAAAACATTATTTAGGGCGTAATAACCCAGAAGTTTCTAGCCCCAAAAAACAGTTAACCTAACCTCTAAACCTATTCACGAGGGACGAATATTTATGGAAATGGCCACCAGAGCTCTCGGCGGAAAGTCCAAACATGCAGATTACAAATGCAAATATCTCGGTTAATATTCAAGATAGAGAATAAATGCATATAACAATATTTATAGTAAATTTAATTTCCAATAAGATTGGTTCTATACAATTTTTCGATCCGATGCATAATAACGGAGATATTTCGAATTTTTGAAAATTCCCCCCTCTAAACCCCCCCTCCTACTGGTCCGATTTCAGCCGTTAACGAACTTGATCTTCCTTTTTACATAAAACGATTAAATACCGAGTTTGGTGACGATTAAACAAAAATTGCGACCGCTAGAGTGTTAACAGACAAATATATATATATATATATATATGTCTATATATATATATAGTTTTGAACGGACCTCATTTTCGTCATCTCCTGGGTAGGATCGATGGACATTTGAAAATTTTTTTCGAAAATTCCGTCATGAGTACGACCTCAATAGCTGATTTCCCTTAAGGGAAATCTGCTAAAATGAATACATTGACAGACAAACATTTTAATTTATTGAGAGCTTTATGAGTGTAACATATTAATAACACATTTGTAATAACAAACAAGACTTTGCATCTATACTACATTGTTATTTTATAATTAATCGCCATTGTAGGGATTTATTATTAAAAAGCTAAAGTTAATTTTAAATTATTATTTATCAACGTCCTCTTTTTGCTACTATGGCTAATTGGGACAGGTTATCTACAGGGTACCATTCTTTTCTAGCCAGGGTGAAACTAAGGATTTTATTTAGTGAGTCCATCCAGGATTTCATCTCTGTTCACTTCAGAAGTAAATAATTATGTATAAAAGTAATATATATTTAAAATTTTTTTTTTTTAGGTTGTGTCCACTGGGTTCAAGCAATTGGTTGGTGCAATAACATTGCTTGGAATGTGGGCCCACTCACATCTCGCCAATACCAGCTAGCTATAGAACGTTATGAATGGAACAAACTCCAAAGTTACAAGAGCATTGTGCCCATGGTGCACCTTTCTTGGAATCTAGCTCGAAATATTAAAGTTTCTGACCCTAAGCTTTTTGAGCTCATAAAGTAAGTCAGAGTAATGAATTTTCTTTTTAGTGTTAATATTTTAATATCTTTATAAACTGCTTATACATGTAATGATCTTCATAACTTTAATATGAATAAATATAAAATTATGTGGCAGTATGACTTGTTATTTCTTTTATACAAATTCTAAGTATCAGACCCATCAGATTATGTTAATAGACCAGTATGAGGTCTTACTTATTTAAAATTGTGATGGAAATTAACTTAGGTTTGTAATTACTATAAGGATTATAATGTTACGACCATCAATTTCAAATTTATTTCACTTTTTCAGGAGTTGTTTATTAAGGACCTTGAAGCACTGTGCTTTGATTCTCGAGTTTGTGAAAGCTAAAGGAGTTGAAGTACGATTTCATGGTAGGGGGAAGAATGAAGCTTCACATTATTGTGGGCAATGTGAGGTAAATGGCCCTTGTTTTAATGTTTTACTTATTTGTTATGCTTGTAATTGCTTTAATATTTTCATTAAATGTTATGATGACCATAATTGTTACCCCCTAGTTAGGGCGCACACTTGCATCCTGATCGAATTGAAAAGGCTCTGTCCATTCAATATGCTACAAAGCTCAGTTTTTCATTAATGTATCATTATTCCTTATTATAATAATACTGCATACAACCGTTATGGTGGATGGCAGAATGTTAAATGTCTTGGAAGAGGTTGATTTCTTTCAGCAGTGTTTAGACTTTCAATTTCCTTGACTTGAATAAGCTTTTCTATTAGGATAAAATAGTTTTGTGGGTCAAAAGTGAGTAAATAACTCTATTATTGTTTTTAATTTTTTATTGATTCCTAACTCATTTATTATTTGTAGATGGAAGTGTTTAATATACTCTTTATTAGAGAACAAGAGAAGAGACATGTAGTTCACTGTTTAGACTGTGCAAGAAAACAGTCTCCAAGTTTGGAAGGTTTCGTATGCCTTGAAGAATACAGAATGTCAGAACTTATGGAAGTGTTTGACAATTTTACCCTTCACCCTGTGGTAAGAAACTATTTTACTCTATTGAGCTTAAATAACAAAAAAAATACATGTTTATTGAATTTAAAAATATTTATTACCTTTCTGTCAATTATGATTTTCTCGTCTAACTTAATTTGGGTCCTTGGTAAAAATTTCAGAGGAGCCATTTTTTTCCCCATTATTGAATTTTGTTTCTTTTTTTAGTTAGAAACATAGTTAAATTGAAAAAATAAGACTACTTTTAAAAATAACCCTATTAAAGTCCATGTGAATTTGATATATCAAATCCCAAAAATACAATCCAGAAGATTTACTATTTAAATTAGAATTTGTTTATTATTGGGGAACAGCTGTGTTTTAGTGGGCATTGCACAATACTGCCATACTAGAGGTGACAATTTTCAAACCCAGTATTGTACTCTAAACTTTATTTAGATATTAAACTGGGCTTGAGGTTGGACTTCTGTCCATTCCTCAGTGCTGATCACACTCTCAGCATCATGAGGCATCGAGTAGCTGGTTAAATAAAAAATTAGGGATCATTTATCTGCGTGTGATCACAAGAATGTGGCAGAGAATATGTGAAAATGGGCATTCTTCTGCCAAAACCATATGCTAGGCCTTGGTCTTTCAAGGATTCTTTCTTTATGTACAATTACTTGTGTGAAACAATTAAATATTCTTAATGTGAAATTTATTTATGTCTATAATGTAAACGTTTCTAACATCCGAATAGTTTTTAGATTTGTTGAGCAACTTTGATTTTTTCATACAAACTACTATATGTGGGTTATACCATTACTATCTGTTACCATTTAAAGATTTATGCCAAATTATTGCATCAAATGCTTGTCCAATCTAAGCTTCTGGCAAGCATGCTCTTGGTAAATTACAGTGTTGTCATTTAAAAAATGGCTATTTTTATTTGAAAAAAGATCATAAGGGTGATCATTATATAATATCTAAAATCTGGGGAACAGTTAGTACTGAATGTTGCCCACAACAAATGATTAATTTGAATTAAGCATTGCCTGGAAAATGATCAGAATATCAAAAAAATATGTCTTGCATAAACTAAGCAAATTTCCCATGTATTGGAATGACACTGGTGATCTCATCTCACCATCTATTTTTTAGTACTTCTTAAAAAATGGACGGAATACGTATTGTAGAACAACAAAAGTTTAACAAAATTGGTTCTATGCCATTTTTAAATCAGACTCAAAATAACTGGGATGTTTGAATTTTTGAATTCTCCCCCCCCCCCTCCTTTATGGGCCGATTTTAGCTATTTACGATTATGATACGCTGAAAGAAATAGTTAAATGTCGTGTATGGTATTGTTCAAATAAAAATTTTCAAGTTGTTTAATTGAAAATGTAACACATTATATAATTGCATGTATCTCACATAGTAAAGATTTTAAACTATATTTTTAATATATATATATATATATATATATATATATATATATATATATTAATTTAAATACTTTTTAAGTTGAGAAAATTCATAATTTTTTTTTTTCTTTCAGCAAAGTCCAAGTGGTTCAACAGTATGATGTTACTAAGAGGATTGGCTAGAAAGCTGATCTTGTGAGTAGGAAAGGATTTCATAAGGAAGCCTTATGCATTGATCCTTCAGTCAAGCTCAGAAGAACAAGAAAGGCTTGTTCATCCTGTGCTCCTAAGGTTTGAATTGAAAGATGGATTATTTGGTTTTATGAAAACCCTAATGAAAAAGAGTCAACATATCTACCATCCACTGTTAAATATTAATTAAGGACATTTTTAGTACGGAAATTTATAATAAAGTATCTCAATGAAGACTGGAACTAGAGAAAGACTGCCTCCAATGAACTTTTTAGCTCACTTCGTGTAAACATGTCCAAAATTACTCTTAGAAAATTCTTAGGACAATCGAGCTTAGTTTATTTCAACTTTTTTCTCATTTTGAAGCTTTAATAAGTATTTTATGTGGCAGCTCTTTGTCAGTCACATTGTATTTATTTATGGAGTTTTATTTGTTTATAATTACGACTTATATTTTAGGTTTGAATTTATGAACTGATTGTTTTATTACTTTTGATTAGTTAATTCATTATAAAATAAAAAAAAGGACAAGAAACTAGATATTTAATGTCATGGTTTTCTTTGAAAATATTAGAAAACCATAACTTTTATATAAGTTCAAAGGCCAGATATGATCTCAAACTTGTAAATAAATTTTGTATATTAAACTATCGCCTGGAACTCCTCCCAAGGAAGGGTTGCCAGGCTTGCCTTTTTATTGAAATCTGTTTGATGTTCAAATTGAGAGTCCCTGTGATTCAATGGTCTGTCACACGTAAATTAGTATAAGTAATATTTATATTAATAGACATGACTGCCATTAATTTAATTTGTGACAACATTGTCACAAAATGCTATTTATTTTCATTAATACTTTATGTACTTGTAAGATATTAGATGTACCATATTTATATACGTATATATATATATAAAGAACACTTTAATTGTGTGTGTACAAACTAATAATAATTTTACTAAGGTATCTTATTTTGCTCTTTATTATTTCACCTGTCCACAATTGTACAATGGTAAGATATTGGTTTGGTGTTGTGTTTATGAAATAAAAGGAAAATAAGAGAAAGTAATTTATTCATTTTATTTTCTCTCCTTTTCCTTTTATTCATGGATGATTTGTTGTGATTTTAGTTTGAAAATAAGTTCTTGATGAATGTAGATGGAAAAGTATTCAATGTATATGAGAGATTTATATTATTAACATGTTTAAATTATTATCATATTTGATATTTCGTGAGTTGCCTTATAAATTCCTAGTAACTGCCCTTATTTTTCCTAATCTAATAGTCACTGCCATAGATAGAAGATAGTTTTAAAAACAAAATTATGGGTGTACTTGTTTAACTAATATAAGGATATTTTGAGACCACTTCCTTTGAAATTTTGGTACAAAGCAGAGTGTCTTATATAGAGTAAACTTGGTCAATAGATTTCCTGGATGTATTTTCAATATACTTCCTTTATATTCTAATAACAGATTTTCATCGCTTGAAATCTTGTCACTAAGTCATAATTAATTAAAAATATCTAAATAAAAAACAAAAAAAAACACTGCCATTACTCAGGAAGTTTGTATGATTTTGTTTTAAATTAAAATCATTTAAGGTTGTTAATGGTTTGGTTTCAATTGTGTTCAGAGGATAAATTAAGGCTCTTTATTACCTTCTATAAGTGCTCATAATAATCTCAATCAAAAGTTGATGAAAAATATTATCTGATCTCAGTTGAACAAATATTAAATTTTTCATTAATTTATAGTATGTGTTCCAGTGAAGTTATTGTCATTATTCTAATAAGTTTCTATGTTTATTTATTTACCAATAATGCATTAATTAGGCAAGTTTAAAGTCAATGAACAAGATTTCTTCTTTAAATTCCTTGTTTTAAATTATATTCAAGGTGCCTCTTTTGTCAAGAAGCAATATCGTTATATTAAATTTAAGTAAAATTTTTGTAAAATATTGACATAGCCAAACACTGCCAGTTATTTAATGTATATTTGAAAATTGTTTACTTTGAGGAAGCAACCCTCTTTATATATATGATTTATGAGTTTGTTGTAAATAAATAGAAATAGTTTAAGATTCTTGTTATATTATTGAAAATACTGAAAATAATGTAAGTAGCAAAATAAAATATTGATTATAATATTAATACTCTTTTCTTTTTTTCCCCCCCTATTTATTTATTATATTAATGCTTAAAAGAATAGACAGGTATGCTATGTCAAAGTTGGCTTGACATATGTCAAGTTGATTCAAGTTGTCAATTGAGTATATATTAAATACCGGAAATGCTCTTATAGTTTACATTTCTATTGGAAATAAAGTTATTTTATAGGGAAAATAAATAAATAAGGAGGAGGCGACGGAGATTTATAACCTCATAAATCCGAATCATTCTTAGAACTATCATTTAAGACTAAAACATAACATCTTTTGTCATAATACACATTTATTAAAAACACTTAAATAAATACTAATAAAATTAATGACTCCCGCTATAGTTTTAGTGTATATCCCGTGTTTACTTCATTTTACGACAAAAGTGAAAGCAACAAAATGTTAGTCTAAATAAGAAAGTAAACAGCATTTGTTATGTGCACGATTGCAGAAAAACAAATAGAAAATGAAATATCGCAAATTTTTATTTCTGGCCTCCCTTATAACCCCCACTCCCGTTTGAACTGAAAAATTTTAATATAGCTAATTATCTTGAGAGAATTAATGCTAATTTACATACCGAGTTTTGTTAAGTTCTGTTCAATCGTTAGTGCTGAATGAAATAGTTGGCTCCCACTTTAGTTTATAATGTATATCTCGTTTATACTTTGTTATAAAACAAAAGTGGCACTAAATAACAGAATAAACATCTTTTGTCATGTGCCTATCTGCCAAAAACCAATAGGAAACGAAATATCGCTAATTTTAATTTCAGGCCTCCCTTATAACTCCCACTCCTGTTCGTCTCAGAGAATATTAACATAGCCTAAAGTCTAAGTTGGGTTAGTAGTAATATACATACCGAGTTTCATAAAATTCGGTTCAGCTGTTTATGCTTGAAAAGGTAACAAACGACACCAAAGAAACAAAATGCAGTTATGGTGTCTATGACATGTGAAACGAAAAGTTATCGTGAAATTTCGAGAGAGAAAATCAATGTACAGACAGAGGTTACAATTTTATATATATATATATATATATATATATATATATATATATAAAATGAGTTCATACAACTAATTAGTACATAAAATGTGCATATATTTGTAATTAATAGTTGCTATTACTAAACCTCAATAACTAATTTAGTGGTTATTATTGAATAACTACTAATTTAGTATTTATTATTGAGAAATTGAGTTGGATATTTTCTTCCTCATTTTACTCCCTGCAATTAAGCACCCCCCCCCCCTCCTAAGCCAAAACTGGAATGAGGGTGGGTGGTCAGTGGGTGAAGGAAAATAAGAATATATATAAGAGTATTCACTCATTGGCAACAAAATATGCTTTGGATGGTAATTTCTCCTAAAAATATTGAAAGTGTGTAGCAAATAAGCTCTCCCCTTCCTCTGAGAAAGGGAAAACTTGTAAGCTGACAACTGTGAGAATGAACATAAACATGGAAAAATACAAGTGCGAGAGAGTGATGTATAGTCCAGAGAAGTGATATATAACCCATAAACTGAATGGGAGAAATGAAGAGGTAATAAAAGAATGAGTATTATATTGAATAAGTTCCAGACATAAGTAAGAAAGAGTGAAATACCTACGAAGCTCCTTGATGTATCATTTCATGTACTAAGACGGTTTAGATTATGAGTGAACAAAGAAGTATTTATTTTAAAAATATATAAAAAAGACAATGAAGTAAGTGTTTGAACATATTTAAAATTAGGGATAAGGCATAATATTTGAATATTTCCAGAAAAGTGTACAACCTATGATTTCATTGGTCCCAAGCTAAGAAGAAGGTTAAGGAATAAGGAAATCAATATTCGCAAATAATATTATGCCTGAGCATAGACATTTGACTATAATGAAATGAAGAGAGGTGGGAAGGAAAGATTTGAAACCTCTTAGTTTAATCTATCTTTATATATATATAATTCTACTGTACGTGTATATGTCACTGAACTCCTAAACAGCTGGACCGATTTGAATGAATTTTTTCGTATGCGTTTGGGTGACGTTCTGGATGGTTTAGATTCACAAATCAGCCCGGCAGATGGAGCAGGAGTGGGGGTCGAAAGGGAGGCCTAAAATTACAAATAGCCATATTTCGTTTCCTATTAGTTTTTCGGCAAATATGCACAGGTTAAGAGTTGTTTGTGTTGTTATTTAGAGTAACTTCTGTTGTATTCACTTTTGTCGTATAAGTATATAACAAGTTACAAAGTATAAACCAGATATACACTAAAAAAAAGTAAAGTGGGAGCCAACAATTTTATTGGGCACCAACGATTGAACAGAACTTAACAAAAATCTATATGTAAATTAGCATAAATTCTTCCATGATGATAAGCTATATTAAATTTTTTAGGTTCGAACGGGAGTGGTGGTTATAAGGGAGGCCTGAATAAAAAATTCACAATATTTCATTTTCTATTTGTTTTTAGGCAAAAGTGCACATAACAAGAGTTGTTATTTGAGTTATTAAAAGTAGCTTTTAGTTTAAACAATTGCTTTTGTTTAAATAATATTATTAAATTTAATATCCTAATCGCTTGAAATATCATGCAGGACAACGTCTGTTGGGTCCGCTAGTATATACCTAGTCCTGACATAAATATTGTTACAAGGAAATATACACAGAAATCAAAAGAACAATCAATTCTTCAAAAACCTTTATTGTAAAATAAATTTTGTATATACAGAGAGTAACATAAAAATACAATTACTGAAAATGTTCCCCTTTTGCCTTCACACAAGCTTTTAATCTTCTTGGCCAGTCATCAATTGCAGCACGCAGTACTTCTTGAGGAAAACGTTGAGCAGCTCGGACCAGTGATTGTTTGAGGCTTTCCAAATTAGGGTGTGCTCTGTGGCATGCCATCCTCTCCAGTTCTGACCACAAGCGGTAGTCTAGCGGGTTTAGATCGGGGCTTCCTGAGGGCCAATCCGAGGCCGAGATGAACTCAGGAACGTTACTCTGCAGCTTTTGCTGAGTTGACCTGGCCTTATGAGCTTGAACAGAATCCTGCTGCTCAAAACCCAGTGACTTCCAGCAAACCGAGTTTCATTCAGAGGCTTGACAACTGGCTCCAAAATATCATCCTGATAGTTTTTAGCCGATGTTTTAACACCATTTTCACGAAAGTGAAGCATTGTGGTGCCATCATAACAAACTCCCCAGCACACCTAAGTGAACACATGAGCTGTGCGCGTACACACGATCATTTTGTCGATTAAATTTTTCTTCTATCGTGAAAATTTTCTCATCGGTAAACAAAATTTTTCGTTGAAGTCCATTGGCGTAACGGCGAAGAAGCACTTTTGATCTATCCACCCTAATTTGTTTCAGAGAAATGGTAAGCCTTTGTCCGGTCATTCTTCGGAATGCACCCATCCTAAGGTCACTTTTTATTATGTGAGACATTGATCTGCCAGAGATTCCCATTTCCCTGGACAAAATTTTTGTTTTCGGATGGGATTTCTTCTGATTTGAGCAGCCACTGCTCTCACTGTATTAACTGTTCTCACAGTGCGAGGACGATCTGGTCGAGGTCTGTCACTTACAGATGAGGTCTCATTGTACCTGTTTATAGTTCGGTACATGAACATTTGGCTGATACCAAGTGATTTCAGGGTGTTGAAAATCTCTGATCTGCATTTTCCAACTTTGTGTAAGGCGAGCACAGCAATCCGGTTTTCTTTATCACCCCACTCCATGTTAACCGAGTAAAAGAAAAATACTAACTGATTGGAATTATTATTCTTATGTGTCAAGTAAACAAGTGATAAGAGGTGGGGATTATATAAATAATACTCAAGGATTAAACAAAGTCCAACTTTTGTAACAGTATTTAAGGCAGGACTAGGTATATAAAAATGAATGTTTGTATGTCCTTTATAGAATCATAAACGGCTGAACCGAATTTGATGAAACTTGGTATGTATATTACTACTAACCCAACGCTGATTTGAGGCTGAATTAATATTCTCTGAGACGAGCAGGAGTGGGAGTTATAAGGAAGGCCTGAAATTAAAAATAGCGATATTTTGTTTCCTATAGATTTTTTGACAAATTTGGACGTTACAAAAGTTGTTTATTTTGTTTATACACTTTTTACAGAAGTATAAATGGTTATACGCTAAAAACTATAGTGGGAGTCAAGAATTTTATATGGCACTAAAGACTCAACCGAACTAAACGAAACTCCATATGTGGTTTGGACACCTCCCTGATTGTTAGCTATATTAAAATTTCGAGGTACAAACAGGAGTGGGGGTTATAAGAGAGGTCAGAAATATGAAATCGCGATATTTCATAACCTATTCATTTTTTGGCAAATGTGCATATAACTAAAGTTGTTTGTTTTGTTATTTAAAGTAACTTTTGCTGTATAACGAAGTATAAATGAGGTATACACAAAAAAGTATAGAAGAGGTCAACAATGTTATAGGACAAGAAAGACTAAATTGAAATCTATGAAATACCTAGGCATAAGTAAATTCCTTTTTTTTCTATTTCTTTTTTATATATAGTAACCCTATGAGAAGTTATTTATCTGAGTACATGTTCCATTGCCACATGTGTTGGCATATTACAGGTAAGCGAGTTAAAGCGTTGACCTTTATCTCACATGGTAAACCTAGAGTGGCGAGTTCGATTCTTGCCGGGGCAAAGGAAATTATTTAGTGACGAAATTCATTAAATAACGTCCTAAAATCCCACCCTGGCTAGAAAAGGGTGGTAACCTGTAGATAACCCGTCCCAATTAGCCTCAGTTGCAAAAAGTGGGCGTTAATAAATAATAATAATATTACAGGTATGATTTTAGGTTTATTAAATTTTTAGAAAATATACTATTTAATGCGTTATTACCAAATAATCAAATAATAAAAAAATAAAATTAAAATAGAAGGAAATAATAAAAAATAAAATAAAATAATGAAATAAGCAAGATAATTACAAATAAAATTAAATAAATGATAATGAAAACAAAAACAAATTAGATAAAGTTAAACTCAACTGATGCTACGGTATTTCTCTTCTTTAATTTTTGAGTCTATGTAAGGCAAATATATTGAATTATAATTCTCTTTCATCATAATCGACTTTATATTCTAATGTATTTTTGCTACATCCATATCTATAATTTTGATAAACTTTGAGTTCTTTATTATATTTATTAAACAATATACATATGAGGTGGTTCTGCCCAATTAGCTCCTTTTAAAATTACGTTCATTATGAAGTTTGATCTATTTTGAACAGTCATAGAGTGCTGTCTGTGTGTCGCAAGTACATTTGTCATTGTCTTCAATTTTAAATTTTGTTAAATAATGTCCTGTCTCACATGTTTTGTTAGAAATTGTGTGCATTTGTGATGGTGATTCTTAATTGTGTTGTAGTTGTTTTGAGTTATATTTGGTATGCTAGTCCAGGTGTATTGTTATCAATTTTGCTTCTGTCTGTAAATAAGTGGGATATCATAATGTTTTCAGTCCATGGTTCATCCAAGTGTGATGTTACTTTCGCAAATAGTGCTGGGTCCAAATATTTCACAATTTCCATAATTTCTGATATTTCGAGTTCTGTGTCATCTTCAGTGTTGGATAAAATTTGTGTTTCGGTCATTAGTTTCAGTTTTTGCTCATTAGTGTCAACATTAATATTATCTTCACTAGTAAGGGAGTGTTTTCATGGTATTAGATTTATTTTTTCCTGAAGAATATTTATAAGGTCATGCCCAGGCAGAGAGCTTTTGTCTAGGCCATTGCAATATTCCTTCCATGGTTAAATTTACTTGTTTTAAGAAGTCTCTGATATTTAGGTCATACTGTTACAAATTGATTGTGAGCTAATTTTCTGGCTTGAGAAGATTCTCAGATGATAAGCCTTTCTAAGTTTGTTGCTTTCTTATCTTAGTTCAGACAGCTCATTATTCCACCATGGAATAATCTATTTATGCGTTGTCTGTTTTGGTCAGATTTTTTAAAACTTATATTACTTGATTTAATCAAAGATATAGTGGTGTTATTTACTATTTCCTCAATCGTAAATTTTCTAGTTATCGTTTTTTCAAGATTATCAAGCTTACCAAGGCAAAAGAAATATTTAAAAATCTTTTATATAACTGTTTAGATAAATTATCTTACATTTGTACCAATCCACATTTTTGACAATAATTAAATCTTGAAACAGTGTTTGCTCTTTGTAGAGGAGATTGATTAATTTGAATATTAAAGATAATGCTATGGTGATCAGAAAGTTCAATAGTATTAGAAATGTGCCAACTGTTAATACTACTAAAACATTGTGCAGTTGCTATAGTTAAATCTATATTACTTTTCCCTCTAGTGCTCTGAAATGTAGTCAAATATGATTTTTAGTTAATAATTCTTAGGACATTATTTATAATAAATGACTCCAATTCGTTTCCAAAAAGGTTCGATTGCAAGTCAAACCAGAATTTAGAACGATCATTCATATCAATGTCCATAATCATGTAATGATATCTGCATGATGAGAGTAGTAATAAATATATTTTACTTCAATCATTATGTGTGTCTCTAGCACAATCAAAGTATCCACTTATTGATATGAATTTATTATTATTATTTATTTTGCAACTTAGCTAATCGGGACGGGTTATCTACAGGTCACCACCCTTTTCTAGCCAGGGTGGGATTTTAGGATGTTATTTAATGAATTTTGTCACTAAATAATTTCCTTTGCCTAGACGAGAATCGAACTCGCCACTCTAGGTTTACCATGTGAGATAAAGGTCAACACTTTAACTCACATGGCTAACCTGAGCCCCATGATATAAATTTAAAGTTGAAAATGATTTCGACAATGGAAAGATCTGTATCCAAATATTTTTCCAACAAAATTACATCCATTTTAGAATTAACGGTTACTAAAGCAACCCTAGGTGTTCCACCATATGTTTGGTATTCCTTTAGATTTAGATTTATAACCTATAACATTTTAACTGATTAGATAAGGTTCTTGAAGATGAAATACATCAAATCTTTCCTCAGCCTGAAGTTTTTTTTAATTTATTGTACAAGTTCGAGAGTGATGAGTATTAAATCGTAATACCTTTGGGATAAAATAAACAGATAATAACAATATAATTCATTTGAAATTGGCAAATTTGCCTTTATTAGAAAATGAATTATGATTTGAGCAATTATAACATTTCAATCTATTAGCCTCACATACCTCATGTCTGTCCACCTGGAACAGGTCATCCTTCCTTCTCAGCTTCTCCTCTTGTGGTGAAACTTGAGGCACTTCCCTCATCTCAGGATTCGCAATTCAAGCAACTTGGTATCCTATCTTGATCCGATGTTGTAATAGGAGATGACGGGATGTGGCACCCACTTCTATTACTGCATGTTAAGTTTGATATTTTTCATTACTTAAAATAATAGGTTTACTATTTTCCTTTTTCAATGGTAAATTTAAATTTCGATCAACTAGCAAATCAAAAAGGTTATCTTTAGTGATCTACTATTCTATATTCTTTATTATGAGGTGAGGATTTTTCTTTTTGACTTCCTTAGCTCTTAGGTGTGAAGATTTGTTTATTTCAGATAATATTTTCTCCTTATTATTTTTCTTTTCAGTTATAATAATTAAATTAGATTGTTTAGTTGATATAACCTTCGTGATAAATTTTGCCTTAGTTTTATTTAATGGAAGACGGGGATTTACTTTTCACTGTAATTTTGTAAGTACGAAGTCATTGAACATTTTTTATCTTATTATTCACAGCTTCTGAATATGTTTTAAGAACAAGGTTAGGTTTATTACAACTTACGGTATCCTCATTGATTGTGGTCTTATTCTGAAGTTTTAAACATGTTTCTTCTGCTGTTATCAACGTATTTCCTATTTTCGCCTTCATATCTACCTTAAAATTCCTGATTTCTTTCAATTCATGTAATAGTAAGAGCACATGTTTAAGTAACTGCATTTCTTCAACCATCTTGGGACTGATGTACTATCAAGTAGTAAATTCCTTACTTTGAATATAATATATATTAAGGGGTGTATATCTTAAGTAGAATATTGATAAAGTATCTTAACATATCATAACCAAACGGCCAATACTAAATGAGTTTTAAAAAAAAAAATCATACAGTAATGCATAAAAAATTTTATTTACAATCGCTAAAATTTAACAATTTAAATTATATAACTTAGAATTAATTGAAATATATACAACAGACAATAAATAGCCTTTCATGAAATCCACTACCACTTCATTATGAAATATGCTGTATTTACCAAAGTTCTTCATATGACACAGGGGTTCTTGTATCATTGCTGGAACTCTTTTGTACATGATTATTTGCTATAAAAAAATAAAACATTGAGGAGCATTAATGAAATGAATATAATATATGTTCAATAATATAATTTTCAAAACATTTACCAGCAGCTTTCCAAGTTGATCCCACTTTCGAAGCAGGGCTTGAATCATTAGAAGGTGGTACATATGGTTGTCGACGAGCATAAGAAACTTTAAGTTTGGATTGTCCAACAACACTTCCGTCCAACTAAAACATTATTATTATTTATTAATGTCCACTTTTTGTTACTATGGCTAATTGGGATGGGCTATCTACAGGTTGCTATCCATTTCTAGTCAGGGTGGGACTATTTTCGGTTTTATTTAATGAGCTTGTCACTAAATAAATCTTTATTTCCCAAACTGAAATCAAACTCTCCACTCTACGTTTACCATGTGAGATGAAGACCAATGTTTTAACTCACACAGCTAACCTGAGCCACACTAGAACAATAGGATAATAATCATTTTTTTCTTCTTTTTTTTATTTTTTTTTTTATGTCTTTAAATAATTGCTGCCTGTTGTTAAAATAGAATATAGCAGTAGCAAGAATATTTTAACAGTTCATTGGGCATACTTATACAAAAGGTGAAAACGTCTTTATTTTACAATATTAATTTGTTTTTTAAAACAATGAGTTTTACCATTCCAATAGTAATAAATATTTCATTAGGGTAAAGTTTGCTGATGAGTGAATATGTGTAAATCATGGAAACGAGCCAACCAGTCTTGATTATTTTGATTGACTAGTTTGAATATTCATCTTTTCATTCACAGAAGTACTTGTAGTAGAACTTTTTAAAAATAAAAGAAATCTTGGCTTAACCCAACCACTGTATAGTGGTGTATTAATAATTGAATACCTGCAACCACACTGCTAAATCAAATTTAGCAATCCTTAGATTTAAACCAGCTACCTCCAGGTCGCCAGTATAGTTCTACTAGACCAGCACTCCCCCAATACCAAATTTACTCGAGGGAAAGCTCTTTGTATACAAAATTTAACTCCTAGCAGCATTAAGATATAAAAATTTGTCTGATTTTGTGGGATCAGCACTTTCTTCCTAATAACAGAGAAGATGTCTATGATTTAGAACTCAATAAAATAAATACTTTTGAATGAAGGCCTATAATGAGAGCTTGAGAATAAACTGATACTCATCATATTTCATAAAACTTCAACAACAAACACTGATGCATTCTATTCTTTATTTCTCCCATCATAAATGCTTGAACTGGGCTTATAATTTAAGTTGCTCACGAAATGTTAAAAGACCCAGTTGCTTTAATTCTCACAAGCAGGAGTGGAGGTTTACTGAAGGCTGAAAATGCAAAAGTAAAAATAACTATTAGCCATCAAGAGAAAAATGTATTGAGTAGTAATAGCAGGACACTATTTTATCTACAAGCATAGTAATATAACATTTTTCACTTCAACTCATAGTAAAAGATATTTGAGATCGTATATTTCACCCCAAATCTGGTTCGGATGGTCTATGTTGCAGAAATCCTATATGTAAATAAATACAAATATTTTACCCCTTCTCTAAACCTCCACTCTTCCTGGTTTGATTTTAGCCATTAACAAACATAATATTTAGTTTTAAAAGTTAATGCCATGTTTGTTACCAATAAAGTAAACATTGTGGCCGCTAGTGTATTCTAACAGATACACACATTCATATGTGTTCACACTCACAAACCCAACCTCATTTTTGTCATCTTGGAAGGAATTTAATGTTTGATTTTTGAGAAACCATGAGTATAATTTCATTTGCTAATTTCCCTGAATGGAAATCTGCTTAGATTTTATTTCCTAGGGATTTTACAATATGGGTAAGAGGCGGTAGAAAAGTCAGAAGGTATGAGCTTCTGTTTAGTGCTCTTTGGTCTGCTCATATAACACTGTTTTACTATGAGAGAGGGAAAAGTTAAATTATTCAATTTATTTAGGGAAAGCATGCAATATTTTAAATATAATTTTACAGAAACAATGGCATCAAATTTTATTCTACAGATTTAAAGACATGTATGCTGGTCAGCAGGTGCTGCGAAAATTCAACATTGATGTCTGTCTATTACAGGGCCCTGACTCCTGACATGTTAACCAATTCTCTTGCTTTTGTATCTTTTATTTTTTCATTCTAACAAATAGGCCTGAGAATTGCCGCTAATATGGTGAAACTGGTACACGTAATTACATATTATCCAGGAAGACTACATCTTTCATATCCTCAAGTGCTGGATCCTGCTACATTGATCACTCAGCATTATTATATAAAGATAATTCTAACTCTTCAATTATACAATAATTGGTAACAACTCCAACTGTAATGATGCACATAAGCATGACTAAAATAAATCTCGAATGACTAAATTATTAACAAGCACCCAAATTCATTTTCATTCAAAAATTGTCTATAGTGTAATGTTTTAAATTATAAAACTTCAGTGATGATTTAAAACTGACAAAGGGAGACTTACCTCTCGAATAGCTCCTTCTGCTGATGAGGCCTCACCAAAGGTCACAAACCCTCGACTGGAAATTTAAAATACATTTATAGTAGTTGTATATCTATAATTATGACATCTTAATTCTAAGCATCTGATCCCATAGCAGGCCATTACTGTGGCCAGCGGCTAGAGATGTTTCCATCCTAGAATTGACAGAAAGCTTTGCCTAGACCTGCTTTTCATTCGTACCCACATGATCTCTATAATATATGCTTTCAGGTCACGTTCCATTCTTTCATCATGATCCAACCACCTGTTTTTTAGATAAAATAAAATTTCTATTACTTACAAAAGTTAATATTTACAGCACAGCCAGCGTTTGAGAATTAATTAAAGTCATCAAAAGTATCCCACAAAAATTTTTTTTATCAATGTGTATTACATGTTATTGACAGGTTGAAATAAAAATTATTTACCATCAATATAAAGATTGAGCATTAACTAAACCTTTCCTTCTTTCCTTTTTGTATAATCATTTTCATTTTATAGCCGAGAAGTAAGAAGTGGTGATTTGACCAATTGATGCTTTGACAGCAGTATTACCCTCTTTGGCTGGATGAAATAAATATTATAATTTTATTATCATGCCATTAGTACTAAATGATATGATGATGCTGGAAGTCAAAATTAATAATTTTGAATAATACAAAATTACTTTCTACTATTGAAGAACATATTCTGAACACAATTAGTTGTGTTTATATTTTGAGTATAGCTAATAATGCCTAGGATATTAATGAATTTATCTTTTGATTTTAAAGTAAACTTCACTGCTATTAGTGTTAAGAATACAAGTTGCTGTCAAGATGTTGACCAGAGACGAACCCCTAGAAATGTTCGTCCGATTTCTGATTGCCCTTTTAATGGATATTTATCAAATTATGTAGATATTGTTGCAGATTTCCCTAAAGGCTGCTGAGGTTGTACTTTTACAACCTTAAGTAAATTTTAAATTAAATTTCTTCTTATCTCCATTGGTCCTACCCAGGGGATGAAAATGAGGCTCGTTCAAAACTATATATATATATATATATATATATATATATATATATATATATATATATATATATATATATATGTGTGTGTGTGTGTGTGTGTATTTCTACAATGTCTGTAATGATGTTTATATACACCTGTAGTTGTTCAAATAGTTTAGATGTTATCAGAATAATGATGTCATCTGCAAAAGCCAGTATCTCAGCATTATTTGGTAATCTATTATTTATTAAATCATTTACTATGAGATTCCATAATAATGGTGAGATTCCCGACCCTTGCGGTGTACCTTGTGTTTGTGATTTATGCAATTTAATGTTTGGTGTGATGATGTATGATGTTCTGTCATGTAAATAGTTATTGATTAATTTAAAAATATTATTGGGGCAGTTCAGTTGTTGAAGTGCATGTAAAATTGATGGCCACCAAGTATTATCAAAAGCACCTTTAATATCCAGTGAAATTAGAATAGTGTGTGAATTATTGTGTTTTGAGGTGGTAATAAAATCTATTACATGTTGCAATGCTTCAATCGTAGATTTTTTAGGGGTGAATCCAAACTGATTTTCATGCATTAATGATTTTGAATACAAATAATATGATAACCTTGAATATTATATATATATATATATATATATAGTTAGTTATATAGTTTTGAACGAGCCTCATTTCATCCCCTGATTAGGCAATGTTATAGTGGGCACAATTTTTGATTGATCATTACAAACTTTGATATTTAAGTGTTTTATGTAAAACTAAAGATCAAGTACAGTAATGGTTGAAATCAAAACAGGGGAGAAGGGAATAGAAAATATCTCCATTATTATGAGTCAGATTGAAAATTGTAAAGAACCAATCTTGTTGCAAATTTAGTTTCCTATAAATGCTGATCCCAATTAGCCTAAGTTGCAAAATGCTCTATCTTTAATAGTTACCAAGATATTTGCTTTTTATAGTTTTCTGCCACAGTAAACCCCCACTCCTACTCATCTCATATTAACAATAATCTGGTATATGAAATGTTTTATTCCAAGCTTAAATGTTTCCATTGAACTAGAACTATATTAGATATGGGCAAGTTTGTTTTGGCACACCATTTAAGATTTTACATTCTAAAATACATGCTTTATCAATACCATACTCGATATTTAACTATTCATGCAAAACTAAAGATTACAGTAGGTATAGGCTGAAATTGGCCTGATTATTGAAAGTTCCGAATATCCCTGTTATTACAAGTCAGATTAAAAATGTTTATATAACCAATCATGTTTTAAATTTAATTTTCTATAACTATTGTTCTACACATTTTTCCCCTAACAAATATTAAATGAGTTATTCGTCTTTTTTTTTTTGTTTCCATATACATGGGGTTATTACTACATGACGAAGATAAATTGAGATAACAAGTTGTTTATTCAAGCATTTGGGAAATCTGCTTAGTTTACGGAACATCTGTGTGACGGAATTTTATTGTTGAATAGCATCTTCTTTTTTTAAACAATGTATTTTACACGCTAAACGTTTTTCTCTGAAACTTTTCCAATATAAGGTCATTTCTTCCATTGATGGTACTCTCACAGTCCCTACTTACAAGGATTTGGAGCATTATTGCACCCGTCTTTTGAAATACTATCATCTCTCTATAAGTGACACAATAGTATTAAATACCTACTTTCTGAGATTTAAACATACAAAAAAAAACTTGGCATACTTACTCTTTTTCAGTTTCCATTGTTATATTAATAATTGTTCCATACTGTGAGAATGTTTTTTCCAATAGCTCTTTTGTAATATTATATCCATGGACAAAAACAGTATTGCCTGTCCTAGTTTCAGTATGACTACTATGCAATGGCTTTTCTGGTCTATCATCTCTCCTGGGCAGTGGGGCAATAGGCTCATATAAATCCTAGAATAATTATAATACTAATAACATATCATGTGCATTAATATCAATCCTGCAATGATAATAAACACAATATGAGTTATCAATTATTGAAAGGTAGTTTTAGAAAGGGTTTTGCCTGATTACATCTGAAGTTATAAATGATTTATCCTTCTATATTTGATTGTCTATCTGTTTCAAAGTAGTTTAATTTTACAATTAGCACTTTCTTCTTATTTATTATTTTTTCATTCAGTGAATCCAGCATAGATGCAAATGAAAGAGGATATAATGAAAGCTACTACTGCCATTTTCTTTTATAGAAATTCTAATCATGTACTAATATCGTTCAGCAAATATCCCCTAAAAAGCATGAGATAGTAAAAAATAGAAGTTAAATATCTGAATCTGATATTTCAAAACAACTTGGAATTATAACAGTAATGAGGATATTAAAGAATTGAGGGTATGACGGCTAACATGATGGATTAAGGATTTTGTGATGAATTCCTACTACCCAGGTGAGAATCAGCTGATGTACTAAGTAAATTCACAGAAATACTCTTCACCAAATAATTAAATAATTTAGATTAGATTCCCTCCCAGAAAGGAAAGAATGGATAATAAAATGAGTTTTAATGTATGAGTGTAACAGACTTCAGACATGCACGTACACGTATGTATGTATGCATGTGCATGCACTCATATACACATGCCTATCTACACACACAATACTATATCTTAGAATTATAATTTACAATTAAATACTCATCGATAACAAGATTATTTTGTAACAAATAACAATTATCAATGAAAAAATTAGATAGGCTAAGCTCACATCTCAAAACAAGTTACAAGTTTAGTCTACCCAGTTTCTTTTCATACATTCGCGGTATAACAGCTACATTCATGTAAAAAAAATCATTAAAAAACTTGATTCCACATATCAAGGATTTTATGTTGGAATGCAATGGTACAAAGAAAAAGAAGTCAGGTGTACCTGATCCTCCGTGAAAATAAAATCCACTATCAAAGAGTTGGCAAGCTCAAGAAAATAATACTGTATATATTTAAGAACAAACAAATTATCTTTATCTCTTCTATTTAAGAGATAGAACACCTGATAGTAGCACATAAGAAGACTTTATTTATATCAGTGTGGAAGATTTCAAAATTTAAATTCCTGTATCACTTTCTTTATAAGCTAAGTGGTCTGACCGATAGAAAGTGAGATTTTGTCAGTGTGTCTAAATTTCTTATCCTCCTCGAAATAAATTTCACTAACAAACAATCATAAACTCAAACTATTACCTTGCTCATTAATCTATGTTTAGGTTCATCATCTTCTTGTAAAGTGGCTGAAAATGGCTGGTACCCTGGTAAAGATCTTTCTAATTTCCTCTCAAGGCCACGAGGTCTCTTAAAGCCTGCTTTTTCATCCCTCTTTGGTGCCTTTTGTATTGCAGGTATTGCCCCAGATTTTATTAATTTTTTAGCTATTTCACGAGCATCCCTTGCCTCAATTTGTGGCCTTTTAATAGGTGTTGTTCTCTCAGGTTCTTGTCTTGGTGCTTTTAAATTTTGCAGAGCCTTCTTCTATAAATGTAAATCACTCCATAACATATATAAAACAATAAAATACTATTATTATTAGAAAAGAGGTTGAAGAGGTTTACTATGTTATAAATAGCTTTGTTTATTTCTCTTTTCATTGTTAAAACATCTTAAGAGTGACAAGAAATTTACAATTATACTTTAAAGTTTTATACATATATATATATATATATATATATATATATATATATATATATATATATAACTGTAATTAAAATTGCCATCAAAGTGTATTAATAGTTTTTATTAGTGACAGAGGTTAAATATATAAAAAAAAAAAAATTCTAACTTCTCAACGTATACATGGTCCTCCTTGATACATCCGTCACGCAGGGGCTGCAAAAACTAAGCAGATTTCCCACAATTCCCCTCTACACCCCCACCCCCCTTGCCTGATTTCAGCCGTTAACGACTTGATCTTTATTTTTACATAAAACGTTAAAATATAGGGTTTGGTAAACATTGAACAAAAATTGTGACTGCTAGAGCGCTAACAGACATATACATATATATATATATATATATATATATATATATACACACACACACACACACACACACAAAACGGTATGCTGTAAATGAAAGAAAAAACAAACTTTAACAATCTTATTCTTTATTACAATAGCTTTTGTTAAGTTCAATACATAACCGAACAACACTATATATACTTCATTCAAAATAAATGTTTGGCTTTGAATAAATAAATTCAAGAAAACAATATTTTAACTTGTTTTAATTTATATAAAATTCAATATAAGCATTGTAAAAATATTAGATGGTCAGAGGACAGTTAATATAAGATGGTCTTCTCCAGTTGACAAGGGTTGAGAATTTTAAATAAAAATTAAACAAATTTGTTTATAGAGCATTAACACACTATTACATACTCTCACTGGGGCGCGTGTGCACACACTCCTGTATGTGAGTGTGCTTATCAATTTTAACAGAACTCATTTCTGTGTATTTGGAGACATTTTTTGAACATCTGAATAACTGATATTGCTGGAGGTAAATTACTCAAAAATTGGATTAAACATTTATGGGAGTTATGCAAATGCAAATAATATAGTAACTCCATAATAAAATTTGTCTCCATCGAAAATTAGATTAATAAGTCAAATAAAATATGACTATATTCAACAGGAGTTCATTCCTATAAGTTTACCTTTCGTTTTAGTTTTTCATATTTAGCCTGAAGCATCATTTCTTCTTCCGTAAAATTTGAAGGTATGTGCAAGTACACCATTTTCACCTGATTAGAACTCAAGCCCAATAAATATAAAGAATGTGTTCTATTCTGTTATATAAACGTCAAATCTGAAACCTCAAATCTGTAATCAAAATAAAACCTAGTAGAACCTCTCTAGCCCACGACAAAGAGGTTTTATCAGAGCAGTAGCATCAAATAGACTAGAGATAAAAAATTATAATAGTAAAGATTATTACAGATTACTGAATAATAACCTAAATATAGACGGACAAATTAAAGTGATAAATAAATCCAATAAAATGAAACTACCGAAACAGACTAATCAAACTAAAGTCCGTCACGCAGGAGCTGCGTTAACTAAGCAGATTTCCCACGTGCCCTACGTATTTGCATTTACTTCAAAACGTAAAAGTTCAATGAGAACAATATTTGGTATTTAGGCTTCAAATAATGAACTTCATAATATAACACCTTATTGTCAACATGACATGAGTAGGAGTGGGGGTTTACTGAGGACCGAAAACTAAAAAAGTCCGTCACGCAGGGGCTGCGTAAACTAAGGAGATTTTCCACGTGAAGTTTTCAATAGAGAAATTTCACGAGAGGCGAGCAGTTAAGGAAACGGCTGAACTAGCTTTTGCCGGGAAAGACACCCGTCCGTTAGATGCCCAGATTTAATAAAAATGCAAATATTTAGGTTAATATTCGAGATAGAGAATAAATGTACATAACAATATTTATAGTCAATTTAATTTGCAATAAGATTGATTCTGTAAAATTTTTCGATCCGACGTATAGTAACGGATATATTTCGAAAATCCTCCCCTCTAAACCCCCCCCCTCTCCCACTGGTTCGATTTCCGCCGTTAACGAACTTAATCTTTTTTTTTACATAAAACGACTAAATATCGAGTTTGGTAACGATCAAACAAAAATTGTAACCGCTAGAGCGGTAACAGACATATAT
This sequence comes from Riptortus pedestris, assembly GCA_019009955.1. Lineage (NCBI taxonomy): Eukaryota > Metazoa > Arthropoda > Insecta > Hemiptera > Alydidae > Riptortus > Riptortus pedestris. Next base: position 31,126,519 of record CM032231.1, read on the forward strand.
ATATATATATATATATATATATATATATATATATATATATATATATATATACTAGCTCAGATACCCGGCTTCGCTCGGGAATTCATTTGAGGCTGAATGTTGATGGTATTTTTTTGGCAAGGCTTTATTTTGCACAATATTTTGACATTTACCCGTCACAGTGTTTAGGGTTAATACCCGTAGTTTCTGTGGATTTGTTAATAATAAAATTAATTTTTTATGTAAGACTTCACTGTCCTCCATATTGTCATATTTCCCGCTTCCTTTGCATTATGCATAGATTTGAATTATTAAGGACTAAACATTAACATACATTTGAATTAATTTTTCCAGGTGAGGTACCTGGTAGTTCATATTGAAAAGAATTCTTGAGCAAATTTCTCTAAATAACAAAATAAACAACTTTTGTTATGTGCATATTTGCCGAAACTACAATAGGAAACGAAATATCACTATTATTAATTTCAGGCCTCCCTTATAACCCCCACTCCTGCCTGTCCCTAGAAATAGTATGGCTTTTATAAGGAAGGCGTTAGTGCTAATACACATACTGAGTGTTTTATTTAGTTCGGTTGAGTCTTTTGTGCCAAATAAAATTTTTCACTTCCGCTATAATTTTTAGCGTATATCTCGTTTATAATTCGGTATACGAAAAAAGTGTATATAACAAAAGTTACTCTAAATAGAAAAATAAACAACTTTTGTTATGTACATATTTGCCGATAAACCAATAGGAAACGAAATATTGCTATTTTTTATTTCTGGCTTCCCTTAAAACCCCCCACTCCTGCCCGTCCCTAGAAATGTTGGTATGGCTTCTTATAATGAAAGCGTTAGTGCTAATACACATACCGAGTTTTATTTATTTCGGTTGGGTCTTTTGTCCCAAATAATATTGTTGACTTCCGCAATAGTCATAAGCGTATAACTCATTTAAACTTCGGAATACGATGAAAGTGTTTATGACAAAAGTTACTCTAAATAACAAAATAAACAACTTTTGTTATGTGCATATTTGCGAAAAAACCAATAGAAAACGAAATATCACGACTTTTAATTTCAGGCCTCCCTTATAACCCCCACCTCCTGTTCGTCTCCGAGAAAATTAATATAGCCTATCTCTCAAGTTGGACCAGACTGCTCACGGTGTGCCAATTTAATTTAAAATCGGTTAAATAGTTTAGGAGTCCATCGCGGACAAACATCGTGACAGGAGATTTATATATATTAAGATAGCTCAGATACCCGGCTTCGCTCGGGAATTCATTTGAGGCTGAATGTTGATGGTATTTTTTTGGCAAGGCTTTATTTTGCACAATATTTTGACATTTACCCGTCACAGTGTTTAGGGTTAATACCCGTCGTTTCTGTGGATTTGTTAATAATAAAATTAATTTTTTATGTAAGACTTCACTGTCCTCCATATTGTCATATTTCCCGCTTCCTTTGCATTATGCATAGATTTGAATTATTAAGGACTAAACATTAACATACATTTGAATTAATTTTTCCAGGTGAGGTACCTGGTAGTTCATATTGAAAAGAATTCTTGAGCAAATTTCTCTAAATAACAAAATAAACAACTTTTGTTATGTGCATATTTGCCGAAACTACAATAGGAAACGAAATATCACTATTATTAATTTCAGGCCTCCCTTATATATATTAAGATATATATATATATATATATATATATATATATATATATATATATATATATATATATATATATAGTTTTGAACGGACTGTAATTTACAATAGAGAACAAAGTATAAAACGACTAAATATCGAGTTTGGTAACGATCAAACAAAAATTGCGGCAATAATGAAAAATGACTAACGAAACAGACTAATCAAAGTTATGAAAAGTCCGTCAGTAGAGGCTGCATTAACTAAGCAGTTCCCACGTGCGTCACGTATTTGCATTTATCTCAAAACGTAAAAGTTCAATGAAAACAATATTTTGTATTTAGGCTTAGAATAAAGTCCTTCATAATATAACAGCTTTTTATTAACATGAGATGAGTAGGAGTGGGGGTTTACTAGTGGTCAAAAACTGAAAACGTCCGTCACGCAGGGGCTGCGTTAACTAAGCAGATTTCCCAAGTGCGCCACGTATTTGCATTTATCTCAAAACGTAAAAGTTCAACGAGAACAATATTTGGCATTTAAGCTTCAAATAAAGTGCTTCATAACATAATAGAATATTGAAAATATGAGATGAGTAGGAGTGGGGCTTTACTGAAGACCAAAACTAAAAAACTCAAATATCTCATTAAATAATCAAGATAGTGAAAAAAGGTACATAACAACATTTATAGAACATTACATTTGCAATAAGATTGGTTCTATACAATTTTTCGATCCGACGCATAATAACGGAGATATTACGAATTTTCGAAATTCTCCCCCTCTAAACGCCCCCTCCCCCTGGTCCAATTTCAGCCATTAACGGACTTGACCTTTCTTTTTGTATAAAACGATTATATATATATATATATATATATACATACATACATCCAGTTTTGAACGGACCTCATTTTCGTCATCTCTTGGGTAGGATCGATGAACATTTGAAGAAAAATTTCGAAAATCGCGTCATGGGTACAACCTCAATAGCTGATTTCCCTTAAGGGAAATCTGCTAATATGGAAATATCTCAGAGAAAACATTTATATAACAAAATTTATAGAACATCACATTTGCAATAAGATTGGTTCTATACAATATATCTATCCGTCACAAAATAACGGAGATATATCGAATTTTCGAAATTCTGCTGCTCGAAACTCCCTTCCACTGGTCCTATTACAGCCCCCCCCCACTCACACAATTCCCCATCGTATCCTTTCTTCTCAGCAAGAATTTATATGTTATTCAACGTTTTACTCCCCCATTTTCAAAATATTAACCGGCTCTTTAATGTTACTATTTAATTGATTATCTCTAAAAGGGGCTCAGGTTAGCGATGTGAGTTACAGCGTTGACCTTTATCGCACATGGTAAAACCTAGAGTGCGAGTTCGATTCTTGTCTGGGCAAAGGGTATTATTTAGTGACGAAATTCATTAAATAACATCCTTAGTCCCACCCTGGCTAGAAAAGGGTGTTAACCTGTGGATAACCCGTCCCAATTAGCCTTAGTTGCAAAAAGTGGACGTTAATAAATAATAATAATTATTATCTCTAATTATTATTATTTGGAGACCTGGTTAACTCAAGTTTGATTTAATGTGAATCCACAATTGACAAACAACTCTCTTTTTCGTTTGACCAATCTATGTATATATGTATTTGTATAAATTATAGGTATTTTCCTGGAATCTTTGTCACAGACTGAAAACGACTCATCATGAACCATGAGTATATCTAGTCAAGATCATTCATCCATTTATCAAACATCAGTTACATTTTTAACAAGGAAAAAGATATTTACTTCGAAATAAATTATCATTGAGTCAGAGGGTACCACTCAGAAGAGGCACACATTGGTGCTCCCCAGAATTTATTTATATCAAACTCTAAATTTATACGAACTTTTTTTAAAAAAAAAAAAAAAAATACTTGATCCTTATTAACACTTTGGCTAGAACAGGAGGTACCTGTTAATTTGCCAAAACTCGCCATATCAGCATAAAGTGAACGTTAACGAATAACGTTACATATTGACTGAAAATTAAAATTAATTATCCACGTCTATTTTTTTACAACTAAGGCTAATGGGGACGGGTTATCTACAGGTTACCAACATTTTCTAGCCAGGGTGGGACTAAGGATTTTATTTAGTGAATTCCGTCACTAAATAAATTCCTATTGCCCAGGGCGGGAATCGAACTCGCTACTCTAGGTTGACTGAACTTACCCAAAAGAAAATTCCATTCTATATGGCTTCAATGGAGTAGAGTGGGGGATATCCCTCCTGCACCTAGGCACTGTCAAAAGCCTTAATAATATTGTAATCTATAGCTCTGGTGCAAGACATTCCTCAACAGTACTTAGTAGAGTGCTAGAATACTTCAGACTTTCCCAAATAGAAAGTTTCTCTGGGACGATATACATATGTCGCAATATCCTATTATGACATATTACAAAATCGTCTAAAATTTTACACGGATAGGTCCTTTCGCATATGTTCAAAATAAATTCCACTTGGAAACCTGTTCTCTTACACTTCGTAAACTGGCTATGATAGGCGTTTTGTCAACACCAATAGCTGGTGGTTCTAATGGAAAATAATTAATGAATGAGATGAACAGTACAATATTTATATTCGATGATTTAGTTGGGGGGGGGGTTCTTTGTAATTAAAGCCGCACTAATAGATGAATCCTGGAAACTGAAACTATTTAGTATTTCATATTACTTAGAAATAAAATAAATTTGTATTTTAATTAGTCCATCAGCTGTAAAATCTAAATTTTAAAATGTCTTTCTTATCGCAGCGACACATATTTTACTTTCGAGGTTAATTTATTATTCAATTAAAAGGAATTAATAATATGCGGCGAACTAAATAAAATATAATTTCAAAAGAAAGCATCAATTTCATTTTAAGCTTATAAGCCATATTGATTACGTGTATCACATGTTAGCTTATCTGTTGTTCTTCGAAGCTACTTAGTTTCAATGCTGCAACTTCGTTGTTTGTTTACAAGTTGACATATTGACTGAGGGTGTTTGCTGCTTAGCTGTTCGGAAAATGGGATTACCGTCTTAATCTTTTTATCAACACGCTGGAAATGCCTGTTTTTTAAAAGCTAAGTGACGTACTTATTTGTTTTTGCTGCTCAAGCTGATATGCAGAAAAAGAGTAAAAGATGGGTCTGGACCCTTGGTGGATGGCTCATTATTAACTCTGTTTTCTATCCGTGTACTCCTGAACATAAAATATAATTAATAAATAAAATGGAAATAGAGGAGAAAACATCTGAATTGATTACACCCACTACCACTGTAGAACCTGGTGAATTCCAGGAGAAAGATTTGAATGATGACGACCAAATTAGTTTAGAGAAAACAATAGAAGTTGAAAATAGTTCTTTGAAGTCTAAGGAAATAACCAATGAAGTGAATGACAATGTTAACTCTTCTCAAGAAACGACTTCAGAAAATGGAAAGAAGAAAATAAAAGAAGAGAAGCCTCCATCAAAGGTAGGTACAAATTTTACTTTTGTTGAGTTGAATTTCATTATAACCTGTAATCCCATTCTCATTTTTTAAATCTCACATTGTCATCTTGTTGACATTGCAATCTTGCCTTTTAATTAAAAATAGGCTTGCTTTAGCTTAATCTGACCTAATATATATAAAAAAAAAAATAATTTACAAAAATCACATTTTGTCTGAAATATTACTAATTTTTTATAACACATTATTTGGTTTTTACAATTTTTTTGTTTGTGTTTGTATTTTTACACTGTTTTGGTTTTTGTCTTCTGTTTTTCTGAGTTCCCCCACTGCAAGTCAGTCGAGATTGAAGGTTTATTGTATTAGTTTGTATAAAACAGCTTATCTCGAGTTCTATTGTAAGGCAGCCCTCCTTAAATTTCTGTCTTCTGGTGAAATATTCTTGAGTTCTAAAGTACTTCTTGGTGGTCTTATTGTTTGCCTCTTACGGAAGGGGAGGGTAAATCCCTGCTTTTGATCCTTTTCAGATATGTGTAAATTAAGGGCTTCTCTGTTTACCAAACCGATATCACTTAGCCTTAAGACTCTGAAATGGTCCTCATTTGATGAATGTTTGGCTATGATAGTTTTGTTTGCTTCTTATTATTTACGTCCACTTTATGCTACTATGGGGGGAGGAGTTATCTACAGGTTACCACCCTTTACTAGCCAGGGTGGGCTCAAGGAGTTCATTTAATGATCCTGTCACTAAATAAATGTCTACTGCCCAGGGCGGGAATCGAACCCGCCACTCTAGGTCTACCACGTGAGATTAAGACCAACGCCTTAACTCGTACGACCAACCTGAGCCCCCTGCTATGATAGTGCATTAGCCCATAATTCCATAATTTTAAGAATCCTCTACCCCCCCTCACCAAAAGGCAATGCAGTGGGTGTTTAAGGGATGAGGCTTTGCCACCATTGTAAGACCCTTTCCGTGGATTCCCATCTGCAAGTCTTCTTTGAAGTCATCCTTCCACCTCTGAGTTTTTGTCTCTCTTCTAATATAAGCGTATGACACAAGACTATGGGTGGCCTTCCAGGATCCGTCCATTCGACAAGACCCAAACACCACATTTTTTCAGAAGATGCCATATTCACCTTGCAAATTTATTAGTAATTTGTTATCCTCCTACAAGGTACAAAGGGTTTTAAATAATAAAGAATCTTCTCTTTCACAATTCCATACATTTTTTCTAGCGGTTCTTTTTAAGACCAAGAGGGATTCTATTGTAGTGTATTCTGTCCTTACCTGAATTGTGGAGTTTTTGGATACTTCCTCTGTTAAAAATCTCCAAGTAAGGCTCATGCCTCTATTCTTCTTACAGAATTCCTCTTTCATTTATACCTCCACTATCTCATGGGGTGTGCATTTGCGTCTCAGCCTACTTGGGATCCCAGTTCTTTCCCAAAATTCATCTGGTATATTTTTTTCATCATTTTATTCCATATTTCTAGATAGAACAATAATCCATTTTAAAGTATTTAAAATCTCTATGTCTATTAATATTGCTACATGAATACCTACTGTAATATCCTTTTTCCTATATAAATTAACTTGTCAAAACCTAAGTGTGTCCAAATCTGTTATCTAGGCTGTCTTTGGCTGAGCATCCCATGCCTTGGACAGGTCTGCCTCACTCTGAGAATATTATGTATTGGCACATTCCCTACTCTAGCATTGTTTTGAACTAGCTATCCCTTTAACTGTGTATGGCTTCCTAATGTCTGCCTGTACTCTAATACTTCCTTGCAAGGCATTTTCCTCGTCCTCAAAAATGTTTTCCTTCTTGGCTCCTTGTGGAGCCCAATGGTGTCTATATCATTTAGACTCCATTTTTTCAATGCGCCTGGACAAGTGACTGAGCAATGGGGAGACATGAATAAAGTGCTTCATGATATAACATATTGTTAATCTGACATATGTAGGAGTGGGGGTTTACTGATGACTAAAAATTAAAAAATCCAAACATCTTGGTTAATATCCATGATATAGAAAAGGGGTACTTGTGTATTCTATCCACCACATTTTAGTTCCACTAGTTCCACGCTAGAATGCGGTACTGTTTTATGTAGTACGATTCATTGCCCGCAAGGGAGGTTATACTTACCTTATAACCTTCTACGGGATTATAATGATAAATAAAAGAAAACACAATTTTTAAAAATAAAATATTTTATACACTTTTAGGCGGGAAATGTGTGGAAATACTGTTCGTCATATCTAAAGACACAACTCCCTCATGTAACTGTTCCAATCAATAGCAGTCTTATTGGAAATTTTGAGTTGTTTTTTGCAAAAATTGACAGATGTCAATTCTTCGCACCAGCAGTAAATGAACTTCAATGCATTACAATGGAATTTTACTTCCTTCGAACCAAGTGCCAATCCGAACACCGACTTGCTCACCACAATTTCTTACATTATACTTCCAAAAAAGACTTTTTTTTTCCACTATAAAGTTTCATATAATGTGATTTAGAACACTTTCTTCTGATAGCCAAAATATTCCTCTCATGTAAATATTTAACAGCGTCTTCTTCAGTCGTTGGCAAATCCCAAAGAGGCATTTTTAAAGGACTAAGAAACTCTAAACAGCAAACGCAAATAAACAGCAAACGCAACTATGACAAAAGATAACCTCATTAGCCTGGGAGAGCTAGCGTCGCACTTCAGTAGCGCATTCTAGCATGGAACTAAAATTTGGTGGATATAATACACAAGTACCAGAAAAGGTATATATAACAACATTTATAGGTACTTAAATTTATAATGATTGGTTTTATTTAATTTTTAGAAGCGACTTACAGTAATAGAGATATTTCAAATTTTAGAAATTATCCCCATAATAGAGGTATTTCAAATGTTTGAAATTCTCCCCTCTAAAGCCCCAACCCCAAGTCTGATTTCAGCTGTTAACGAACTTGATCTTTAGTATTGCACGTTTGTATATTGTTTAGAAGTGATTAAACAAAAATTGCGACCTCTAGAGAGTGGTAACAGGCAAATATCTGTATGTGTGTATATATTTATGTGTGTGTGTGTACTTGTGCATTCCAACAATTTTTTTTTTGTGAGTGATGAAAGTGTGGGATTGGACATAACTAAATAAAATTCAGTTTCCTCAGGGATTACATAAATTATTTATTTTTCTTTAAGGATCTCTTTATTTTGTCACTCTTTGCGGTAGTAAATTTCTAGTTGGCTAATATATTTTAGCCATTTTTATCAGTAATTTAAAATTCAAGGTATTGGCTATAGGCAATATTAAAAGTTATTTTGATTTTTTTGGTGATTACAAATACATTCATTAAATACACATTTTGGTATGGATTCTTCATTTAAAATGAATGATTAATTGCTTAATATTAATATTTATTTATAAGTGCTTCCCTTTTACTATAAAACAATCTATTAACAACAGCATTTTCATTTTTAATTTTTTAGATAGTTGTAAGAAGGCTGCCTCCAACCATGACAAAAGATCAATTTCTGGAGCAAGTATCCCCTTTGCCTGAGGTCGACTATATGTACTATGTCCAGGGAGATGTAAATAATAACACCAATCCATTTTCAAGGGCTTATTTGAATTTTGTACATCAAGAGGACCTCTTTTCTTTCTCCAGAACATTTGATAACTATGTTTTTCTTGATGCCAAAGGTAAGATATTATCAAGATTTTCTATTCAGTATTTACAAAGTGTTTGGATCCATTACTATACAAATTCTTGATCTTTAACAATATAATTCATCTGATTAATATGTTTACTATATTTAATTCTCAAATACCTATACTGGAAAAGGAAAGTTAAAAAGATTTTTTAATAAACCTATAATGTAATATTTTAAGAATTCATTTCAGAAGGTCAGGGAAGTGAAACCACAAGCAAGCTAATTACAGGAGCTAAGTCAAATCAATTAAGAAGCAAAAATATTTATTTTCTAAACAATGGGGTGTGGTTGGCCATGAGTGTATCAGTTTTTAGGAGATTTCAAGGAAAATCTTTTAGCCCCGCTCAAGGGAAATCTGCTATTGAATTTGTTTAAAAAAACAAAAAAAAACCTTCAAATATTAATTGATCTCTACTTAGGAGATGACAGAAATGGCGCTTGTTCAAATTTTCCTTAAATATAAGGAACATGTTAAAAATTAAATGCCAATAATTAAAAAAAAATATGAGATTATTTATTCCTAATTTCAATTACCATTTTATTTTGATTTTAGGCCAAGAATTTCCTGCTATTGTTGAATTTGCAATGTTTCAGCGAGTACCTAAACAACGAACAAAAAAGAAAGATCCTCTCATAGGAACTATTGAGTCTGATCCATCATTTATTACTTTTAAAGAAAACCTTCTTGCTGAAGCACTGGAAAATTCGAAGCCTGGTGGAAAGGCTATTAAGCAACATTACTTTGAAACAGAAAGTGAGTTATATCTAATATACCATTTATACACACACTCATGCACACCTCATTTACATAAATTAGCATGATTTTACTATTAAAACAATTAGGTAATTATAGTGACTAAAATAGTCAAGTTCTTCGATAATAACTTAACCTTCAATGCTCAGCGATCACACTAAAGACTGGCTTTAGTTGCCACCCAATGACAACTTCCTCCACTTTTCTTCATTTACCTATCTGTCTTGGATTTCATTTTATTTGTTACTGGTTGTTTTACATGAACTATATTATATAAATAAGCAAAATTTATAGTATAAATAAATAATGTTAGTTTATTAATTAATTTTTGTAATTAATATGTGATGAAATAGTCAGTATATTTGAATAAGCACAGCAATGTGGCTGTAATATTCTACTACAAGGTAGTAGCTATTAAATCTGACATCCTGGATATTGAAGTTCCATATTAGTACATTCTTCAACAATGTTTTGTTAAAAAAAATAACAAGTAAAACTGTATTGGTGCAAAGTAATGTTAATGAATCATACTGTTCAAAATAATAAATATAATGTTCTCTTATCATTGGGAAGAGGGGCAAAAAAAAAAATAGGCTAACAATAGTCGTCCCACTGTGCCAAATTATAAGAATTTTCTTGAAGTGGTTTGCTAAATTACCAGGATTTAGACATCAAAATAAAATACCGTTACAAACTGAATCGTCACTGGCACTGCAATCTATCGTATCAAAAAATGGTTAGTACCCAAAAGAACAATTAGTGTTAAAAATAATTAATTTTTTCTTGAGAATTAGTCCTTCAGAAGGCAACTCTATTATATACTATGCACTATATTTCTAAAACTGTTAAATTCCCATATTGGGGGCTCAGGTTAGCCATGTGAGTTAATGCAGTCTTAATCTCATTTGGTAAATCTACTATCTAGGTACAAGCTCATTAAATAAAATCCTTAGTCCTGACGTGGCTAAAAATTGGTGATAAACTGTAGATAAACTGTGCCAATTAGCCTTAGAAGCGTAAAGTTACATTAATGAATAAATTCCTATAAAAATATAAATTAAAAAAAAATTGTTGATAACAGTTAATAATAATCCACTACAATGTTACTCAGAAATAATAAAAGATCCTTATTCTTTTCAGAGGTGACTATTTTAACCACTTTGCACTCTTACTATCATACTGAATGTATCTAGTTTCAATGTGATGTTTGGACGTATGCATGTATCTCCCATAACTCAAAACAGCAAGTTTTAAAATGGTGAAATTTCATAGGGAATCTGATATATTATGAAGCATTATATTAGAAGCTTAAATATAAAATATTGTTTTTATTGCTCTTTTACTATGTGAGATATACTCAAATATTTTTAATCAAGATTTTATGTTCCATACTACATGATTTTTTTTTTGTCAATACCATACTCAATATTTAACCATTTCATGAAAAAATAAAGATTATATCTGCTAATTGCTAAAATCAGACTATGAGAGGTGGGGGATTTAGAGAGAGGAGAGAAAAACCGAAAAATCTTCATAATATGAGTAATTATGAACCAGATCAAAAAATTCTATATAACCAATCTTAATGCAAATTTAGTTTCCTATAAATATAGTAAACCCCCACTCCTACTCATGTGATTTTCACTTTAAGTATCTGTCACTAGACCTGTTATATCCAGCTGGTATTTCGATTCCTTTTTAAATAGGCTTCTTATTATGAGAGAAATAGAGAATAGGTGGTGAGTTGAGATTATACCAGTTTGAGGTCTAAGGAGACATATCTAATCTTCTCACTTAATGCAGCTGCTGTGTGACAGACATTTTTTGTAAGTAATACAGTTTACCACTATAGTTGCTTGATAAAAATCTTATCTATGATCAGAAGCAGTTCCCTCCTATGTTACATTAACAAACCTTCTTTTCGTGCATCTCATTTTAGGTGTATGCTTCATTCTTTCTGCTTCCTTGTAAATTATTTATCTCTATTCTTATTAAGAAAATTAACCATTTTGTAAAATGTTGTTCTAGTTTCTACTACAGAAGAAGTTAATACAACTCCCTTGCTTGAGTATTTGAAAGTTCGGCGTGCTGAAAAAGCACGAATCCGAGAGGAGCGAAGAGAAGAAAAAAAACGTAAAGAATTAGAGAGAAAATTGAAACAAAAAAAAGATCGAAAGGAAGGCGATGAAGAAGATTCGCCAAAGGATGTGAAGGTAATCTTTTGTTTGCTTTTGTAGCAGTTTTATATTTGTATTCCACTTCTCTCCCTAATACCTTATATTCCTGTTTTCCTGCTGCTGATTCCTCAGTCCTCTAATTATTCCTGTGTTATTCACAGATCCAACATAAACAAACTGAAAAACATGAACCAGAGTCGCCCTTAGACAAGAATAAACTAATATCAGAAAAAGAAAAATTAGGGAAAAGTGATAAAGCTAATGATGCAATAAGTGTTAATGAATCTAAAGCTGAATTAGTTAACAGGCAGTATGACAAAAAAATTTCTATTTTAAAATCTGATAGTGCTGAAAAGAATAGTGAAACTGAACCAAAAGATTTCATGATTAATCAAAAGAAGTTAAGCTCATCTGATCCTGCCTTTTTAAAAGCAACTGTAAATACTAAATGTGACAGATTTCTTTCTAATAATCCAACTATGGGGCATTTGGCTCAGAAAGTTGAAGAATTAAAAATAAAAGAGGCAGAACAGCAAACCATGTATTTGAGAAAGCTGCTTGGTCTGGCTCAAACTGACAATGACCAATCATCAAATGAAAACGAGGTTAGTGTCAAACTCAGTGTTAAACCTAAACCTTCCTCAAATAACCTTCTACCTTCTATTGCCGATGTTTATGTTCCTGAACAGTTATCTAAAACGGAGCCTCCTGAAGAAGTACTGTCAGCATTTAAAGAATATATTAACGTAACTAAAAAGAAAGAAATTCTTTGGAGTAAGCATAATATTAATCCTGCTCTTCCATCAGCAAGTTTTAAAACGAGCAATTCTTCCCCCCCTCAGGGGAGTTCAGGGGAGCCATCTTTTGAGCCTAGATCTCTTTCTGCACCCCGAGAGTCATCTGATAATGCAGAGAGTAGTGATGGAGGCTTGGGAAGGCAGGTAGCTTCCAGCACTCCCAATGTCTCAATTAACCAGACTGAATTTTCACATAAAGTATTTCACGTCTCTAGACAACTTAGGAAGGATGATACTAGTACATCTGTTCATGAGTCTTGCTCTCCTGGAGAAGAGGTAAATGTTTCTGGAGTTTATCTACAAGGATTTCATAGGCCTCCTTGATGTCACTATTTGATTTAATATTTGAAATTTACACCTTTTTAATTGTTATTTACATACACATTTATGAAATGAAAATCAGACATGAAAAGACATTTTGAAATAAAAACAAAAAATATATAGTTTTATATTTTTCTTTTTATTTGCTGTATTTTTATTGTGGAAAGTGTTGGAAAATATCTTGTTTAAATTGAAGGTATTCTATTAGTGAAAAAGGAATACTATACATACAAACTGTCTTAAGTTTCTAAAAATGTGCATTCTGTTCAAATAAACTATTTATGTTTCAATTTTTTTACCTATTATTTTTATTTAGATAATTTTCATCACAACTAATAAATAGTTTTTTTAGATATTCCACAATTTTTATATTGTTAGATACTTTTATCAAGGGTACAACATACTTTTTCTAATGTTTCTATTGCACACAAAGTCTAGTTTTCATTGCAAAATATGTTTCATTTTATGTTATTTCCATGTATAATGTTTTTATCCTAGGAATTGATTATATAGGAATAATTTCCATTTCAAAATATATTTTCTTTATTAACAGGCTGTAATAGTATGAAGCTTAAACCATTCATTGAACATATTAATTCCTATTTTTATGATTATGACAAAGTTTATTGTACACACATAAATTATGAAAATATTATATAAGCGAGATCATAAACGTTAATTTCCTATAGTAGCCCACTTCTTTGAACAAAATGCTTTCTTATTGCTTTTCTTATGCCTTCTCTGGATTCAGTCTTTGTCCCTGAATAAATTACTAAATAAGACTTTCTTTGGGAGGGGAGGGGTGGCTTCATTTTCAGTAATTTATTAGGTATTGGAAACTGAATTTTTTGAATACTTAATCATACACTTAATAAGGAAAGTATATTGGCTTGAAAGGGGTTTTAGTATTTTGAGACTGTGATGTTTAAGTTGGGTATACTTGTTTTTTTAGGCATAACCTTTAAATGTGTAAGCAAAATTTTTTCTAAGTAGATGGTGTTCTGTATTGCTCTGGAAGACAATTTCTTTGCACGTGTTGGCCATCCTTCCTTATAATTCTAAGCAGTGTTTTATTGCGACATTGAGTTTTAATTACTCTTAAGCTATTACTGTATCACACTTATTTTCAATTTGTTTTTATGCCTGGAAGTAGATGAATATACATTTGGAGTTAAACATAAATACACACACACAAGCATGTAAACAAAGCTTTGTTACCTATTGGTAACGGGTTGAAATTGAAATCTTTGAAATATTAAGATTTGATAATATGGAAGATATTAACGAATATGTTTTGACAACAAAGTAAACCCCCACTTCAGAGGGTGTTAGTAAACTATCAGATCGCTCATATTAAAAATATTTATTCTCTTAATTAAATATACAAGCAATTTGCCAATTATATTAAGTCTTTGGCGCCTGGAAGGCAGAAATAAAAATTCCAAAGTTCATAAATATAAATAACGATTTAGGACCAAAGTCGTTGTTCTAAAGATAACTTGATCTTTACATTTTTTTCTTGATAAAACCAATACTAACAAAGATATTGATGAGTATTTATTCACGTCAAAGTGAACTCGGAGAAGAGTTGAAAATTTGAATTCTCATATACCCTTTGTTGTACATTGAGATAGTTTATTCACAAATCCATAGAAATCATCCGAGCCATTTTTGAGTGATTGAGAAACAAAGGGGTGGACAGACTGATAGGCAAGATTTTCTATTTCGATGTCATTCTTAGAATAGTCTGAAACTTTTAAAAAAAATATTTCTCCTCTGAATTTAAATGGAAAAATAAGACAAACCTCAGTGTATGCATGTATTTGTGTGTCACAGAAATAATATATTCATTTATTTCTGTGCTAGTTTGGGAAATTTTATTATAAGGTCAGTTAGGTTAATTTTAGTATTTATGATGATGCGCTGAAAGAAACGCCATTTAAAGCTTTGTATCTTTTATTTTGGTGGCTTTGTTATAGTGGGTGAAAGAATTATACCAGCATATTAGAGGTGCCCAGGTTCAAAGTAGATGGTTAGTTTACAATCCATTCTCTCAGTGTCCTTGAGACAATCGAATAATAAAAAAGCTACTTGAATAATGAATTAGTGATCTTCGGTCTGTAATGTCATCAAAATATGACAGGGAAAGTGGCAAGCTGACCATTTGACCTCCCACTAATGTCGGGTGGCAGACCCTGCTTCTTCATGGGCTATGAACCCAATTATTTTTGTCTTCTATATACATTATCTGCACAGATCAGTAGCCAAAATTCTTTTTTTAATGAATAAATAAATACAGTATATATATTTCTTTTATTATATTTTTGCTTTTATTCATTGCTTTATTAATAAAATGTATAGTTTTATTGTCTGATAGCTAGTCATCTATCAAACAATGTTTTTTACTTGTGGTCTTCATAACAAATGTAAGTACTGCTATTCATTCTTATTTTATGTGTTTTGATTATGAATAACTGATACCGCATTGTAAATAACATTGTTATACTTGTCTCTTTCTGATGATTTTGCCTGTTATTAACTTTTTTTCTTATTATATGTTGTCATTCACATTTGAACAGTTTATTTATTTCAAATATTTTCATTTATTTTAATTTTTCCACTTTTTTGACATTCAAATGGCCTATGAAACCCCTTGGATATGAAACCTTTTTTCTAACCATATTATTTTATTTTATTTTCCTTATAAACTGGAAGACTTGTTTGTTGTGTTTTCTTGATGTAATTTTATTCTGGCTATGGTAAACGATATTTGCATTTCTTGTATTTGTATAAAAATTTCTTATAATACTAGTTAGAAAAAAAAATGAATTATACTCATTTGATGAGTCGATTATTGTTCAAATGACAAATGGATTTGATCTTCATTGGTCTATCTTTTGTAAAAGAAAATAACAAGTTCCTGTATTTGTTAGTTAATTGGCTTCTAAAGTACTAACACACCCCTTGATGCTTCCTTCTCTAGTTTTAAGCTACAATGTAAACACTGGGAAGTCATTAGGATTAGTTTTGCCAGGATTTGTTGAATAATCTTTTTTTTTTTTTTTTTTTTTTTTTTTTTTTTTTTTTTTTTTATTTTATAAATATTTTTTTTAGTTTGATGCTAACTGTACTCACTCAATTCACCAGCAACTTTTTATGTTCTTGCATGCCAGGCATTGGCGATTTCAGCTAAATATGCTTACAATTAGAGATGAGACATAAGAAGATGTAGACCACTACCAAAAACATTTTACTATAAATTTCACAGCAATTTATAGATATCCGTCTCTAATAGAACATTGTTTAAATAAAACCAACAAACTTGTCATCTAGAAATTATTATTTATTTTTAAAAATTTAAAATATTATCAATATATAATGTGGATTCTACTGATTATGAATGAACAATTGAATCAGTGGTAGCGGAAAACCCTTGTAAAAAATTGACTTTCTTGATTTTGTTCATTTAACTATAATATAAATAGATAATTAAGGTACAGGGTATATCTAGGATAGAGTAATATAAATCATAATAAATCTGGTTTTGTAATAAATCGTTTATGTACCAACTCATATATGACTAAGTCCCTCAATGATCTAAAGGGGCTGAAGTATTAATAGCTAAGGAACAATAGTGGCATTTTTTCATGTTATTAAATAGTGAAAGGTTGAGCTATGTGATCAATAACAAGCGACTAATTTTTGGCTTCTGGAAATGGCCTCTTTTTTTTTTGTTTTTTTTTAATTAAGAGAACACATAATATCTGAGCAATTTGGCTTATTGGAAAATAGGAATTGTACAAAAATTCACAAAATATTGAACTTAAACTAGATATAAAAGGTATTATTACAGTTAAGGTCTACGGGTATTGATCATGTCTTCATGATTGGTCCCACTTTATGTTAGACATACTTTCAGCTTCCGCATGCCTTTCTCAGGGACTGAAGAGCTATTTTCTTATTCAGATATATATATATATATATATATATATATATATATATATATATTGTCTTGTCGTCATTTTTTCCAGTTCCGTTCCTTTGAGATTTGGTCTTTGCTTAATCTATAAAATCCTATCTTTTTAACGTTATTTGGACATGCTATTATCTCTACTACTTATAAGATTCTTACCTTGACTTCTACAAATTTGATGTGGTGGTTGGAACAAAGAAACGGTTTTTATCCTAAGACCTTAATTATAATAATGACAAAGACCATGGAAGTTTACAAGGTCATAAGAAAAAAAAGTCCATCATACAGGGTATGCATAAACTAAGCAGATTTCGCACTTTCTGGTATAACACACTTCGGATCTCTTCTCACCACATATTTTATATTTCTATGTAAAGAACTGATGTGTAGAAGGGGAGAGGTCATGGGGGAGGGGGGGGGGGTACTGAAGTTTGTGACAAGGAACTATGAATAATTCACTTAATAGTTGAGTTACGAAATAACGCATAGAAAAACAAATATAGACCATCAATAGTTTAACAAGATAGGCTCTATTACATTTTAAGATCTGACTCATGATAACCAAGTTTTTTTTTAAATTCTCTCCCCTCTAAATTCTCACTATTCCAGGTCCAATTTCACCCAATAACAAATATGATATTTTAGTGTTGACTGAAAATGTTAATTATCGAGTATGGTAAATATCAAATTATTTTATTTTAGAACTTGATCTTAGTTTTTCATAAAATACTTATATATTGAGTTTGGTAATGATAGGGCGGTAACAGATATATATATATATATATATATATATATATATATATATATATATATATATATATGTATGTATATATATAAAATTTTGAACGGACCTCATTTTTATTATCTCTTAGGTAGGATCGATGGAAATTTGAGGAAATTTTTAAAAAATCACATCATGAGTACAATAGTTGATTTCCCTTAAATAAAATCTGCTAATATTATCCACTTGTGTAATTTTGCTTCTTTTTTCAATATGAATGTAGCATTGGTTTACGAATATTGGGCTTTAATAATACTCTTAACAGATATAAAAAAAAAAAAAGATGTGCTATATCCGAATTATTACATGATTTTTTTTTTTTTTTTTTTTTTAAAATATAAAAATAAATGATAGCCTACGTGCATGACCAAGTTAAAATTAACATTCATAAAAACTAAAAATAATAAGTTCCAAATAATAGGAAAATTCTTTAATTAGACAACCATGAGTCAAAGGAGGTGTGTTCATACATGCTCAGTAGCCACTGATCCAAGTGTGTGTGCTAATGCATATTAGAAGGGGTTAGTCGGGGTAGATGTATTCCCAACAAAGCCCTCTTAGTAAACACCGCAGTATCATTTGACTGAAGAAGATGGTCAAGAGCTCTAGAAAATTAGATTTTCTAGCACCTGGAACATTAGAGCAGCCAGCTTGTAACCCACAAATTTGATTCAATCTCAGTAAAGTGGCTTAAAAAGTATTATTATTTGTGATTGATGGGGCGCACATTTGCTGAGCAGCATACCAATTCTTTTGAAAATGTACAATAATGGCTTCATGAATAATTTGCCACAAAAAAAAGAAAGTATTTTGTGATATGGCATTCATAAATACCTATACAAAGGTTATACATGTTGTTGCGAAAACTACTTACATGAAAAATTAGAGTTAATCCATATTTAAGAAGTGCGAAGTAGATCAAAGGAGTCCGCCAATGGAAGGACAGTCGGAGCCAGAAGTTTCTCTGCAATGCCTGTCTCAATCTAGGCTGTTTTAGAGCACTGTCTTTTGATCCTACCGCCAGTCTATAAAAGCCACCCAGGTCGGTTTGTTCTCAGCTCTCTTCAAGTGATCAACAGTGCGTTCAGTGCAGCTTTAGTGAACAGTGCGGTAAAGTGTTTTATGTGAAGAACTGTGTTGTGCCGTTTTTATGTAAAGAACAATGTAGTGGCGTGTACAAGTAAAGGGTCAGTGCAGTACCGTTATCTATGAGATCAGTGCAGTGCCGTGTTTTTGTGAACTTCAGTGATCGTGAGTGATTTATTAGACTGTGTAATAAGAAGAACAGTGAATCTATTAGTGCATACTGTGAGTAGAAGTTACGAATAATTAACCAAGTGTGTAGTGCATTGTTAAATAAATTGTGCAGTGATAAAAACTGTGAAGCTTGTGTGTTTAATTTTGCAACAATGTTTATTACTGATTTTGTAATAAACGTAACAATATATTCCTCATCCAGTAGCTCTCCTGTCGTTTCCTTTCCACTCTGCCAAAGTTGGAGATTTCATAGGAGGAAGGAGTGTTGCAATGAGAGAGCATAATTCTCCGTCCACCGGCAGAGCTTGGAAGAGGCAGGAAAGACAGGGTTTTTTGAAAGTGTGGTTTGGGGTGTTGATGTTTGGCATGGAAAGAAACCAGAGAAAACCCAATGACTTATTTCTAGATGGTAGTGGACTAGATAAACAGATGTAGTCATAATCAGAAAATATGCTACTTCTCGGTGCTTGAAAAAAGTTGTCTTTCTACTGTATTTACTATTCTCAGTCCCAGACATGGATGACTGGTGCTTAATTTATTATTTATTGATATTGAACATCTTGACATCACAAAAGTTGATGATTGATTCTGCCATAAGATAAAACTAAGCTTCTAACTCAGAATTGACAGTGATTAAAGTGCTAAGAGAATAAAGGAGATGAATAATTCAGTATTATGTACAATAAGAAGAAATTGGAACAAATAGTAAATATTTGATACCAAGTTGTTTTAACAAATTGTTCAAATTCATTTAGTAAATTATTGTTTACTAACAGGCTGCTGAATTGTGAACAACCATTTGTTGGTTTCCGTGATAAAAATCAAGGAATGCGTGAATCTTGGGGTAAATTATTATTTATCATTGATTCCCGCCTGGGCAGTAGGAGTTTATTTAGTGACGAACTCAGTAAATAAAATCCGTAGTCCCCACCCTGCCTAGAAAAGGGTGGTAACCTGTTGATAGCTCGTCCCAATTAACCATAGAAGCGAAAAGTGGGCGTTAATAAATAATAGTATTGTTTATCGCTTTGACTTCATAATAAATAATTCAGTTACAAAATATTTTGTACATATTACATAATTACCCTAATTATTATTCTATTTTATGGAAGAAGTATCTGTGAATATCTAAGATTTCAATCCAAGTATTAGTATTCGATGATATGCATTCTTATTGTAACTATTAAATTTTCTTTTTATAGCCTTTTTATTGTTATAACACATTTTTCTTGGAGAGGATAATAAATAGAAGATAGTTCTTTCTTTTAATTTTCTTTATAGATTCTTAATTACCCTCACACAAAGGAATAAACAACATATTCCATAAATAAATAATAATTGCAGGTTAGATACAATTTCTTTTTTTTTTTTTAAATTGAATTATTTAATATTGTAACACTACCTTGGGAAAAACATTAAATTTTTGCATCTAATCCTGACTGAGACCAATTAAAGTATTTTAGGACAAAAGAAAGGATCTTTAGGTCTCAAAACAGCATTTTTTTATTATTTCATTTCATAAAGCAGACATTTTGCACTCGTAGGCATTAGCAATGCCTTCAAAATATTCCTTTCAGTCAATATTATCCTAATAAATCTCCACAGAATAAAAACTCCAAAGTCAATCAGCCTTACCAAGTGGTAATTTGTCAAATAATATCTGCCAATTATTTGACAATTACCACTTGGTAAGGCTGATTGACTTGGGAGTTTTTATTCGGTGGAGATTTATGAAATAAAAGAATAAAAAAAATGCTATTTTGAGACCTAAAGATCCTTTCTTTTGTCCTGAAATTAATTTTTTTTGTTCTTTGGATCAGTTATTTATAATTTAAATTCAGTTATTTCTATTATAATTTATGAAACATTCTCTTTAGTTCGTTTATTTGTTTAAGAAAGAAAAAAGAGAGTGCATTCTTAACAAATTTTCTTCTACATTTTCCACTTTAAATATTTAGCTGGGACTTACATACAATTTCAGGTTTATGTGAATGCCAATTTAAATTTTTTGAAGAAGTAGTAAAATATATTTAGTTTGTGTATTATTGCATTTTATTATATTATTATTACCCCAGTATGTGTAAGGCCTGGAAGAAAAAAAACATAAATATCTCTCTACACAGAAAGAATCATGGCTAATTTGTAGATTAGTTTAAGGCTAATAAAAAAAGTATTATACTTATTTTCTTTATCCTTTATAGGCACTTACAAGGTCTCCTTTCCCCCTTTCCTAATTTAACTGGCTAACAAACTTCTGCAAATTTTGAAAAAGTTGTATCCTGTATTTAATAAATATTCAACATTCAAAATTATTTCATTAAAACATACACACACCCACACATACATAGTACACACAATTTATTTGTTGAAATTGTAATATTAGATAGAAACAGTTTCTTTTAAACATGTTTTCTAGGTGATTTCCTCCAAAGATAGACGGGACGTGAAGGACAGAGAAAACCGTAATACAAAGAGGAAGGATGAAAAAGAAAAGATTAAAGAAACAAGGTATCTCATTTTTTATATTTATTGGAATTTTAAATCATTGTTACTATTAGTAGGTTTGTAGATTATAATAGTTCTGAGAATATTTCCACCTTTATTCATCAGCATATAATAGACTATATACATTGTATCCTCAAAAGCAAACTTGCTTATAAAGTGATTCTTACTTTCAAAATTATGGCAACTCTTAGGCAGCATTTTTGATTTATATACATTGCTGTGCTACATTTTGTATCTTCATTTACTCAAATCACTATTAAATCTTATCTCAAGTTTCTTGAAATGACACTGATAGAATATGCAATATTTGGTCTAGATCTACACATCAGATTGTACTATGTGTAATACTAATTGCTTCCCTATATTGAAAGAGGGTATTCCTTTCTTTTGAAATATCCACTTTCTGGTGCTTCTTCACTTTTGTTGTAGTAAGGCTTACATTCTCAATTGCCTAAGTGTTTCAAAAGTTTCTTAGTATAATTTTCGTGACATATTTTAACATCCATTCCAACTCTGACCTACTCCAAAAGAAATAAAATATGGTAGGTCAATCTACATGCCTGGTTTCCATACTTCTGTTTCGTCTTTTACTGCGATTCCTCAGTGTTAGCACACTTCTTTAAAAATTTCTGATAAGGTTAGTAGTAGGTTTTCTGACTTTGGTTAGTATTTGAAGTTAAAAAGAAGTATCTAGAGTTTTAGCTTTCAATATATTTATGATAAATAATATAAGTCCGATGGTGGAGGTATAGTTTGGAATTGGTGATTAATACTTTTATGTGCAAGCTACTAGTAGTACCAATGAATTTTCTGGTATACAACAACAATATGAAATTTCGATTTGTGAGAGCACCCTAACTTAAAAAAAAAGGAAATTTTATTTTACCTAGTATGGCCTCACACTGTTATAATATATAAGTAGGGGAGACATAGTTGGGTTCGAGTAGTAGAAAAAACCCACTAAATTCTCTGGTATACCATTTTTTATAGGGGTATCATTCAACTGCACTTACTAGCTCAAGATGAGGAAGAAACTCCAGACTATATACTAAAGTGCCCTGCAGATGATCAATATGTTTGCCAAATTATATGTGTTTGACAATCAATCTACGTGTTTGATGGGATCCTTGATTAACGGGGTGAAACATGTTTGAACGTGAGCGACTATATTTGCCAAACATGACCACAGTCTTTAACTTGCCATCATGGAGAACACTGACCCTTATGCTCAGTGACAATAGCATAGACAATACGGAAAAAGAATTACTTTATATTTTTAAAATAAAAAAAAAACTTACCTGGATATTATTTCTAAGTGTTTCATCTATTGTTTCACATGTGTCAACAATAATTTCGCTCAAAGTACGAGGTGCAATCCAGAATAGAAATTTTGAGTCTTCAAAATCATTGCCAGTAGCCAAGTACCTCAAAGTTATTGATAATCTTTTAGAAGGTGGTATAGATTTCTGCATAATAGTGTCCTGTTTTATAATTATCCTGGGATAAAGGAGTCAATAGTTATCTTGGGTAATTATGTCCTAGAATATCTAGGATAATCATCATCTGGCATTTTCTACGTATGCTGGATTGTTAACATCTCACTGGGCTATAATGTAATGAAAACGGATGAATTTTATTAACGACTTATGTTGTAAAAGTTTAATATAAATTAAGATATTGGTATATTTTAGAGATGATTCAAACAAAATTTGAAAAGGATGACTGAAGGGAATGTTCCACAGGGTAAATGGAATTGATTGTTGAGTTAATAACTTGGTTTATTATTATAATATCTTATTTATGAAATGCTCTTCTTTAGAATTTTTCTATTAGTGCCAATTGTCTGGTGTTTTATGATATATATCTAATTAGTTTTATGGGCTCAGGTTAGCCATGTCCTACCTTAATCTCACATGGTAAACCTTGAATGGCGAGTTCGAATCTCGCCTGGGAAACTGGAATTTATTTAGTGACACACTCATTAAATAAAATCCTTAGCCCCACCCTGGCTGGAAAAGGGTGGTAATCTTTAGATAGCCCGTCTTAATTAGTTGCAAAAAGTGGATGTTAATAAATAATTTAATTTAATTAATTTTAGATTATGCAGCAATATAGATGATGAGGAAACAGAAAAACATTGATAAGAAAATTTGAAAAATTTGGGATATCTTTCATGCATATTTCATTCATTGTTTTTACTTTCATACTATTCTGTTTATTTCTTACAGAATTAGAGACTACAAGAGTCGAGGCGGAAAAAGTTATCAAGAAGAAAGGCTAAAATTAGCAGAAAGAAGAGAGGAACTAAAGAAGAAGGAATTACAAGGCTCTTCAGAAAAAAGGCAAGATACTATTGAGGTAAACGATATCTCAGAGGTGAATGATATAGGAAATGATCAAGTAAAAAGTCCTCAAGAGAAAATTGTTAAAACTGAAAAGAAACGTTATGATAACAGAAAAGGATCTAAATATGATGACGACTGGAAAGATGACACTAAAAAAAGAAATAGAAATGAGAAACCTCATTCAAAAAGAGATGGAAGAGATAGGAAAGATGACTTTTCCAGACGAAATAATGATAAAAAGAACATTGATTCTGATCTCCGCCGTAAAGCAAAAACTTACAAAGGTTCAGAATTGTCAAAATCAGATAAAAAGAAAACATCCTCTACTAATGATGATTTAGGTAATAAGCAGTTATCTATCCAAGTCAAAAAGAAGGAAGAAATCAATGTACCTGAAAAGAAATACAAAAGTTTAGATGATTTGACATTTATTTCTGTCCTGCAAAATAAAAAATCTGATGACTCCACTCATGCACTTAAGCATGGTGGTTTAAAGAAGCGAAGTACTTCCTTGGAAAATTCTGGTTCTGAAAAAAATGTTATTGAAAATTCGCTGGCTGTTGAGATAGAGAAAAGTATATTACGAAAAAAGGAGAAAAATAACTTAAAGGATTCAAAACCATCAGAGAACAATACCTTGTTACGGTCCAGAAAAGACACATCTAGCAAGAAGCCTCATATGGATGAAAAATCAATATCATCAAAAAATAAAGATAGATCTCATGAAAAACTAGAAGATTGTAAAGAAGAACAATGTGTAAAACCTTCTGCACAAGAAACTGGGAGTACTGGTGAAAGCACAACTAAGGCCAAGGAACCTTCTCGTTCTGAAAGACGGATCAGAAACAAGGTACAAATTAGTATTTACTTTATTATTTAATTTTAGTTGTTGCAACTATACATTTCAGTGATGTTCTGAAAATAAAAATTGCTAAAATTGCAATTCTAGTGATATTAGATTCTTAATGATTTACTAACTTTATTTCTACATATTATTTTAATCTTGTGTTTTGTATGAGCTTAGATTTTGTTAAATTGTTTTGATATATAGAGTCTATGGACTACACTAACTTATAAAAGTCTATTTGAGTTTCCCCTTTTTCCCCATTTTAGGCAAATGACTTAGGTGTGTCTAATTTTCCCAAAATTGATTTACTAAACTGCTTGATTATATAATGAAATAACTTAAATAAACGTTATTTTTCTGTAAATTTGGGACATCATAAATTGAATATAAATGTTACAACTTACTGTATATGACACCATCAGGATGTGTTCTTATTTTCAGATAAGAATATTTTCTTATATATATACAGGGTGTCCCCAAACCAAATGGCCAAACTTTAGGGATCGATAGAGGATCGAAAAACTAAAACAAAAAGTCCTCTGGCATATGCCTCGTTTTTGCTTCGTTTTCGAGAAAATCACAAAAAACTAAAAATAGTTGTGCAAAAACTAGTTAAGGCCAATGGAAGAGCGGATTTTATTCCTTGAATGAATTTTAGCAATAAATGTTATTCCAATACAATTATTGTATTCTAATCTTATACTAACAGAAAGGTAATTGAAAAAAAAAAATTTTTTTATTAAGAAAAAATAATAAATACTTTTTTATTTAAATATTCATAGTATAAAAAAAAATTACCTATTTAAAGTAGATAACATTATGAACAATAACTGAAGATTAAAACATAAAAAAAGATTAAAAATTTAGAAAATTAATAAAATAATTAAATATTCTTACTTGGAAAACATAAATGTTTCAGTTTTTATATGGGTCTACCTGAGTGAGAAAAAAAACCCTGAAAATTTTGAAGGTTTTACCTTCTCTAAAATTACATCGTTAATTTCTAAAGCGTCAACGTAAATGTTGTTCGAAGTGCTGGCCTCTCGCTGCAATACACGCATCACATCGCGTACTCACAGATCGCACTGCATCTAAACATTGTTCTGCGATGAGCTGGTTGCAAACCATTCTGATGCGCTCGATGAGGTCATCCCTTGTGCGGACGGGCTCTCGGTAGACATTTTCTTTCACGTATCCCCACACAAAGAAATCTAGTGGCGTGAGGTCCGGAGACCGGGGAGGCCAAGGCACCGGCCCACCTCGTCCTATCCAGCGACCTGGGTAGTTGATGTCCAACCAGTCTCGTACGGCCCTTCCGTAATGTGCAGGACAACCATCGAGTTGAAACCAGCTCTCAAGCCTTGTTTCCAAAGGGATATCTTCCAAAAGTGCCAGTAAGTCATTCTCCAGGAATAGATGATAACTTTCAGCGTGAAGTCGAGCAGGTAAAAATACGGGACCTATTATGCGATTATAACAAAGACTGACCCACACATTTACAGAAAACTCATGATGGTAGTGAAATTCTCTAACAGCGCGGGGATTTTCATGTGCCCAAAGGTGGTAGTTTCTTTGATTGAATATGCCCGCACGTGTAAAACGTGTCGCTTCGTCCGTCCAGATTACTTTCGAACTTAAGTTTACATCGTTTTGCAATTGTTCTTTGTACCAATTACAAAAATTTAATCGGCGGGGATAATCAGTGGGTATTAAATTTTGTACCTTTTGTACATGGTAAGCATGCCTGCGGTCAGCCCTTAATGTGCGCCAAATGGTTGTCTTTGGTATGCTTAGAACTGAAGCAGCTCTCCGGACGCTTGTGCCAGGGTTGGTATTGAAGTGCCTCAGTATCCTCTCCCTCCGCCTCAGGTCGGCTTCCATCGGAGCCTTCATACGGTTTCCACGACGATTACATGAGAAGGACCCAGTCTCTCGAAGCCTTCTGAAAGTGCTGGTAAAAACACCTCTGTGTGGGGTTTCTCGGTCAGGAAACCGTATATTCCTGAACTGCCTGACGTGCATTGCCATCGCAGAATCCGTAGACGTAGACTATGTCTGCGTATTCAGCGTTGGTAAATCTAGCCATATTTGTTGACTTCACTGAACAGTACTAGCAACACCACTAATGTGAGAATGCGAGGCTGGATTCCCCCCAAAAAGGATTAAAATGATAGTAAACATTTTAATCCTTTCTTTTTAAGTTTAAACACTTAACCTAGACGTTTTATTGATAAGGAAAATGTGAGAATATTCATGTTTTCTAAATTTACTCCTCGTAAATTAAAAAATTCAGCTTACTCAAAAAGCCAATAGTTTTTTGTAATTTAAATACATTATTAAAAAAAAAAAATACACTTGTTGCACAACTATTTTCAGTTTTGTGATTTTCTCAAAAACGAAGCAAAAACGAGGCATATGCCAGAGGACTTTTTTTTCTTAGTTTTTCGATCCTCTATCGGTCCCTGAAGTTTGGCCGTTTGGTTTGGGGACACCCTGTATATATATATATATATATATATATATATATATATATATATATATATATATATATATAAATAAATATTTTCAGATGCTTTATTTCTTATATTTATTTCTGTGCTCTGACTAAGCATTACAGATGATTATAAGGTCTTTTCTCTTTACCCAGTCGTAATTTCAGTATTAATAGAGTTAATATGTATTTTTTAGTTCTCAGACCGAAATAAATTCTCAGTCATCTCACACAAACAAATAGCCAATATATCATGGAACAGCTTATTCCAATTTTAAATCCCATACATTGTTTTCATCAGGTTTTAACTATGTGAGATACATAGGTAAATGTGTGATGTGACACTATCCTTGAACTTTTATTTTATTGATATTATATTCACTATTTAACTATTTCCTGTAACTATATATATATATATATATATATATATATATATATATACACACACACACACACACACACACACATATATTCATTTTTGTCATCTCCAAAATCTTGTTATAAGTACAGTCTAGTAGCTGATTTGATGCCAGATTAATCTGCTAAAAACTGATTTATATGGCAGATTTATAAAAATATTAGTTATATTTAAATAATTAAGTATGTATTGCAATTTATTAAATTCGTTTTATGTTTGATTTGTTTACTTTTTATTATATTATTATACAACTTAGATCTTTTTTTTCAGGATCGACCTTCAATTGAAATTTACAGGCCAGGAATGGGTAAATTTAGTAAACAACGTCTCGAGAAAGAGAAAGCACTTGGTAGTAGTACAGAAGTAGAATCTCCCTCACACAGCCCTTCTCCAACACCTAAAACTAAACTTATTTCTTGATTGGCATCTAATCACTTTTCTCTAAAAAATTTTAAATGAAGGAAATGACTGATTTTTTTTTCTTATATTTGGATATTTTATTTTTTTATACTTTAAAGTTTTTGTTGTTTGATCACCTGCCTATACAATTTGTATATACTTTGTTTTTTTTATTTTCATGTGGGATTTATTGAAAATTTAAATAGATATTAAGAGCTTCCTCTATAGTCCAACATCATTAATTCTGGACTTCCACTTCATTGTATCATATGAAATGTTAAATGTTTGTAAATATAGTCTATGATTAAAGCTGTTGTATTTATGCTTTATCCCTTTCCCTTTTTTATGTATTATTCCCCCATTTCTGGAGTTTTATTTACTAAATAAGAAATGGAGTTTTACTTACTAAGTAAGAAATGGAGTTTTGCTTACTAAGTAGTTAAACTTCTAAAGACTATTTGCATATACTTAATTTGTTTTTTATTTTTTTTAAATAAAGTTTATTGAGATCAAAGATGAATCTGGTGATTGCTTATTGTTTTTTATGTTCTTCATACAAATAAAAACAAAAAATGATAAACACTTGAATTTTCGTATTAAACAAACACGACAGTGTAATCTTTCAACAGATATGTAAAAATAAAAATTGGATTACTTCAGGTGTTAACAGTAAAAAAAAGTCCTACATTCAGGGCCTGCGTAAACTAAGCACATTTCTGATCTCATACCACCAAATAATTTTTTCTAAGTAAAAAATCGGTGAGTAAAAGTAGGGGTTTACTGAAGACTGAATGAAAACAAGAAAGTTCAAATAACTCGTTTAATATTTGAACTATGAAAGAATGTATAACCACCAACATATTTGATTAAGTATTTTGATAATATGGAATAGATCAAATTGTGAGTTACAACATAAAGAATTTTTGACCACTTTTCTTTTAACAATACTTGTAACCCTAGGACATTTATGATAGGCCTTGCTTTCATTTTATGTTTTGTTTTAATTAAACCTTTGTGGGATTAAGTCCAGAACTTGAATTACTCGAATGTAAAAAAAAAAAAATTGTGGTCTTGAATAGTTGAACAGACATTAAAAAAGAAAAGCCCACTTTCTATTAACCTATCATATTTTATTTTAATATGCTATCCAATTTGAACTGTAGGTAGCATTCAGTATATTTACTTTAATTTTCTTATGGACAGAATAGATCACAGTATTTGAAATTTAGGCTAGGCATGAATTGTTTACAGCTTTGGGTACTCAAAGTAAAAGTTGCATCAGTAGGAATGGAGTTTACAAAAAACTAAAAAAATGTAAATATCAATATTATTGTTCGAGAACAGCAATTGTTGAAAATTCAATTAGTAACAAGATTGATTAAGTAACATTCCAAATCATAATAATGGAGATATTCGTAATACATTTGATTTTACCCCACCCGTTTTTCCCTATCTGATAATAACAATATTTAAGCTTGAAATAAGGTGCTTATTGATAACATAATATGAGCAGAGGTTGGAAGTTTAAAGAAGGCTGAGAACTAAAAAATGCAAATGCCTCAGTTTATATTGAAATTAGAGGAAAAACTGTAGAGAATTAAATATCCAATAAGATTGGCTACATAACATTTTTTAGTTTATAATTAAGGGTGTCTGTTTTAAAATGATTGATCATTCTATGCTATGGATATATTTTCTTAATTTCATATTCAGGTTAAAATATATAAATATAAACAATTATATGAACAATGAATAATTATTATAATATATGAATATTACAGAAACAAATATATATTAAACAATTATCATTTATACCATCGGTACATGTATAAGTGTCATTTGAACTTCAAGTGTATCCTTCATAAAACTAAAGGAAACAAAAACAAATTATGAGTTACATGTGATGATAAATATCGTTTGACAAATTTAAAAAAATATATTGTTGAAAGTTTA
The DNA here is from genome assembly GCA_019009955.1 of Riptortus pedestris. Classification (NCBI taxonomy): domain Eukaryota; kingdom Metazoa; phylum Arthropoda; class Insecta; order Hemiptera; family Alydidae; genus Riptortus; species Riptortus pedestris. The sequence continues at coordinate 31,156,375 of CM032231.1, forward strand.
TTGTGATGAGATATATCTTGTGTTAAATGATAACATTTTGGATCGACTTAGTTATTATTTAAATGTGTGTCCAAAAAAACGCAATATATCCTTCCAAAACTTCCTGTAACTTTTTTAACTAAAACAATTACATTTAGGAAAAAATAATGCTGAAAGTCCTCAATTAAATTGTTGTTATGAATAACAGAAAAGTTCAAATTCAAAATTTTCATTTTTTTTAAAGAGGGAATTTTGTTTCATTTAGTTTTTTTTTTTTTACAAATAAATAGGATACACTAATGGCAGACTTGTTATCTCTCTCCTAATATTACCCTTACATCTAAACATGCACATATGAAATACATAAATTTAACACATTCACAATTCTTATTGTAATTATATTAATTATTATTTTTAATTACAATTAAATTCCAAATATATAATACATTATTTTTAGATTAATATTTTTATTATATTAGTTTAAAGCACACACACATACACAAACTCATTGTTATTATTATTCCTTGTTATGAATAAATATTCTATTTATCACTCAAAAAATTTAATAAACAAAATATTTATTTTAAGTAATTTTCATATTTCTCACTGTCTCCATGTTTAAGACTCCTTTTTTGGTTTATTCCCTGAACAATGCCAATTATAAAGTGAATAATAACTTATGTTTAATTTTTTTATTGTTTCTCAATATTTTCTCAAGTTGACAATTTTGTATCTGTAGCGTCCATCCATTCTTGACATTTTAACCTTGTATTTCATTTCTTCTTTAATTTTGTCTTCTAGAATAAAGAAGACAAGAAACACATGATTTTCAGATGCTGGTGGTAAGGATGAATCACTGAAATAAATAAGAATCTGTTGAATATTTGCTATACTTTGGTGAAATATGTAATTTTAATAATTATTTTGTTTTAATAAACTGAAAGACTAAAAGACCCACACGTGCTGCATAAACTAGCCTTAGTTTAAAAATCCCAATTAGCCTTAGTTGCAAAAAAGTGACTTTAATAAATAATAATAATAAACTATGCAGGTTTCTAAAGTGCCAATCTCTGTGAATGTTCAAGTTAGAGAAAATATGCATGTAGCAATAGTTGCAGACAAAACTTCAATGAGATTGGATATATATAATTTTTCAATCTGACTCAATGTAACAGAGACATTTTAAATTAAACCCCCCTCTAAACTCCCTCAGCCATTACCTAATGTAATCTTTAGTTTTCCAAGTAAGGGTTAAATATTAAGTGTGGTGTTGATCAAATAAAAATCATGAACTTCAGAATGTAAAATGTTAAATAAGTACATCATACCAAAAATATTTGCATATAATGCACACATTAATATTAATTAATTAGTTCAATAAAAATAATATTAGGCAAGGCATTTAAGCTTTGAATAAAGCGTATAACAGCTTATAGTATGACATGAGTAAGAGTGGGAGGGCTTATTGAAGGCTGGAAACTAAAATATGCAAATTTCTTGGATAATAATCGGGATAGAGAATAACAATATCAGATATTTATGACTTTTACTAAAAAAAAAAATATATTCACTTTACCTGAATAACGGTTAGCATTAAACAAATTCTTTTCAGATTGTGACAATGTGCTGCAATTATTGTAATAAAAGAAAAAAAAAAATCAATGTGTTTCATAATTTAATTCAAGGTTTCCCACTTGAACGAATATAATTTTGATGAAATTCCAATTTTATAAATGATATTACAATATATTCAATTTTAACCATATCAAACAGAATAGTATTATTACTAATAATTTTGAGTTTTGTAAATACTTACTTAAATATTAGCATTTTAGCATGAGTGGAAAATTATTAGATACTTTGTATACATCATTATTAGATCTCTAGAAAAATGTCTAAAATAATTATATTAACAATAAATTAGAGAGAGAGAAAAAAAATTGGCTGAATGCATGACCATGCTTCTGGGGAATCCATTATGTCCAAAGTCCCTAACATCTTAGGAGTTAGTGATTGTTTTTAAACTGTATTAGCTCAACAATTATATATATATATATATATATTTGGCTAGTTTCTGAAGTAGAATGGATTTAAAATGAACTTTAATTGTTTCATAAGATCTAAATTTAAATTAGTATTATTTTTTTATTATTTAACACTATATTAAATAGATCCAAAGAAATAATTATCCCATGGGATAATAAAACTACAGAGTGAATTTAAATATATATATTTCATACACTATCAGTCAAAAGAAAATTTAAAAATTCAAAAGTTCTACCTGCATTGTCAATTTATTATTTAAGTTAGTAGAAGGAAAAATATTTCATTATTTGGACCAAAACACTATTGCTTTTTAAATAAATTGTCTGCAAAACACTGAAATCAATGACTAAAAAAAGTTATTAATAATAAAAATTAATAATATTAATAAAAGAGTTTGAAAGAAGTATAATCATTCACCCTAATATTTAAGGTAGATTTTCACCAAATGAAGCTAGCTGTAACAATTTTGACTTATTCTACTTCCAATAATCTTTGCATTCACATTCATGAACAATGTGATTTTATAACTAAAAGTTTTTAATTTTATTTTGCCTTTTTTTTCATATATATTTCTTGGACTTTGATTCTCGAAATCTCTCCTTCCTTTTTCCCTTCTGTTTACATCACATTTTAATCTTACTATACTCATAGTATTGCTGGTAATTTTCCGAATCAAGAACTCATTTTGGTCTCAAATATTAATTTCATTTTTTATCCCTAGTGGAGTTATATGGAATGTTTGTCATAAAATGTCTGCATGTACAAATAATTCAACTAGTAAAACAAATTGTATAGCAGAAACCAAATTAAGACTGATTGCACTTCAATCGCTCATAAGTAATCCCCTTTTTTAATATTGTGATTAATTAACAAACAGACATGTTTGTGTGTGTGCTGCCTGTGTGTGTATGTATATATATTTGTCTTTTAAAGCTCTAGGGATCACAATTTTTGTTTGATCTTTCCGAAACTCGATATTTAACCGTTTTATGCAAAAAGACAGATCAACTTCGTTAATGGCTGAAATCGGATCAGTGGGGGGGGGTATAGAGGGGAGATTTTCGAAAATTCGAAATATCTCCGTTACTATACGTCAGATCAAAACATTTTATAGAACCAATCTTATTGCAAATTAAATGTTCTATAAATATTGTTATATACATTTATTCTCTATCTCAAATATTAACCGAGATATTTGCATTTTTCAGCCTTCAGCAAACCCCCACTTCTACTCATGTTACATAAACAATACTCTGTTCTGTAATAAAGCACATTATTCGAAACTCAAATACCATAAATTGTTTTCAAGAGACCTTTATTATGCGAGATAAATACAAAATATATTATTGTGACCCCCCCCCCTTCTTAAGTTCATGAACTAAAATTTGATTGATTGAGATAAACATTATTCTGATCCATTACAAATTACAGTATAGTATATACATATATTATAATTACAATATAGTAAATTGTTTTCAATAAAATTAATATGTTGTATTCTGATATATTTCTGTAATAGTTTTTCTTTCCTGTGGGAAGTTTGCACACCTGTTTGTTAACGTTTCGGGTGCTTCTCGTCTGGAGGTTTCTTATACACTTAATATTCGCAGTATGGGGCTCAGGTTAGCCATGCGAGTTAAAGCGTTGACCTTTATCTCACATGGCAAACCTAGAGTGGCGAGTTCGATTCTTGCCTGGGCAAAGGAAATTATTATTTAGAGACGAAATTCATTAAATAACATCCTAAAATCCCACCCTGGCTAGAAAAGGGTGGTAACCGGTAGATAACCCGTCCCAATTAGCCTGAGTTGCAAAAAGTGGACGTTAATAAATAATAATAATAATATTCGCAGTGGTGTTGTGTTACCAGTATGTAGATTTATCTATTGTTAAACATCACGAGGGAAATATGCTTAGTTTACGCAGCCCTACGTGAAGGACTTTTATTTTGTTTTCAACCTTCAGTAAACCCCCACTCCTACTAATGCCATAATAACAATATGCTGTTATATTATAAAGAACATTATTTCAAGCCTAAATATCAAAAATTGTTCTCATTAAACTTTTACGCTCTGAGATAAGTGCGAATACGTGACGCACGTGGGAAATACGCTTAATTTACGCAGCCCCTGCGTGACAGACTTTTTTTTATTAGCAGATTTCCCTTAACGAAAATGAGGTCCGTTCAAAATTATATATATATCTATCTATCTATCTATCTATCTATCTATCTATATATATATATATATATATATATATATATATATTTGTCTGTTAACGCTCTAGCGGTCGCAATTTTTGTTTGATCGTTACCAAACTCGGAATTTAATCGTTTTATGTAAAAAGGAAGATCAAGTTCGTTAATGGCTGAAATCGGACCAGTAAGAGGGGGGGTTTAGAGGGGGGATTTTTGAAAATTCAAAATATCTCCGTTATTATGCGTCGGATCGAAAAATTGTATAGAATAAATCTTATTGCAAATTAAATTTACTATAAATATTGTTCTATACATTTATTCTGTATCTTGAATATTAACCGAGATATTTGCATTTGTATTCTGCGTGTGGTCGCCAGTAGGCTATGTTCGGACTTTCCGCCGAGAGCTCTGGCGGCCGTTTCTATAACTAATCATCCCTCGTGAATAGGTTTAGAGGTTAGGTTAACTGTTTTTTGGGGCTAGAAACTACTGGGTTATTACGCCCTAAATAATGTTTTAGGTTTAGAGGTTTCTTACTACTGCAGTTGTTATTAGGCAGATTTCTCTATTGTAAAACTTCACGTGGGAAATCTGCTTAGTTTACGCAGCGCCTGCGTGACGGACTTTTGTAGCTCAACATACATGACCAACCTGAACCCACAAGAATCAAAGTAGTAAACAATTCTACCGCCCCCCCCCCCGTTCTCCTCAGCCATGTCCAATTTTTAAAATTGGCTCATTTTGTAGGAAACAAGTCAGGTAAACTAGATTTTAATACAATATATTTATAAATTAAAAATATAATGAGGTAATGAAACATCACTGACCATATATGAGCTCCCTTGTGAGTTGATCATGGTGTAAGCTTCCTTACTTATATGCCTAACACTATTTCAGGTCAATTTCGCAAGCCCGAAATGAAATACACATTTCATATGAAAATCACTCTACTATTTAATAATAACCTTCAACTAACGGAATTTTTAAACTAGCAAATGAACTAGGTTAGTGCAAATAATTGTATGAAAGTGTCAATATCGAGGAAGTTGGCAAAACTGATTGTCAATCAATTGGTTGGCATCGTTTTCCTGTCTAAGGTTATATTCAAAATATCCATGGTTCCTTCGGCATTGGAAGTTGGCTCAACGAAACATTGATCTGTAGCTACCACAATATTTTTCACTCGTGACTAAGTGAATATTCCTATTCAAGATCTAGTAATGAACGCTCGAGCTAATCCAACAAGTGCATCGGCGACTCCATGAATCACTTCAACTATTATGACAATTATTTTAACGGCAAATCGGATCGCCGGAGTATAAACACCATCAGAGGAATTTTGCATCTTACGCAGCTAAAATATAACACGTGAAACTATTTTATTTCTATTTTTTTAAAAGACGAGATTGAAGCAGAACATCTATTAAGGCATACAGTTGATTTACTGAGACAAATCAACAGTAGAACGGATTGGAAATTGACGGTAGTAAATGTCCAGGCATCAAGATTAAAAATCTAGCGTGAATGAAAAGGTACTATCATTACTATTGAGGGGGGGGGAGGTCTGATAGAACGATAAAATTAAATGCCTAGACTTAAATTTCAACGAGGAAATTCATGTCTATTTATCAAAATTAATTAATTTATTATTTGGGGGCTCAGGTTAACCAAGTGAGTTAAAGCGTTGGGCCTTAATCGCACATGGTTAAACTAGAATGGCGAGTTCGATTCCCGCCTTGGCAATATGAGTTTATTTAGTGACGAACTCATTAAATAAAATCCTTAGTCCCACCCTGGATAGAAAAGGATGGTGACCTATAGATAACCCGCGCAATTAGCAATAGTAGCAAAAAGTGGACGTTAATAAATAATACTAAAATGGTAAACCTAGAGTGGAGAGTTCAATTCCCGCCTGGGCAATAGGAATTTATTTAGTGACGAACTAATTAAATAAAATCCTTAGTACCAACTTTGCTAGAAAAGGATATTATCTTGTACAGAACCCTTCTCAATTAGCAACAAGTGGACGTTAATAAATAATAAGAATAATCCGAATCTATTATTTGTTGGGACTCAGGTTAGCTATGCGAGTTAAGGCGTTGGTCTTAATGAACTTGGTAAACCTAGCGCCATGGGTTCGATTCCCATGTGGCTAATATGACTTTATTTAGTGAAGAACTCACTGAATAAAATCTTTAGTTCCTTCCTTGCTAGAAAAGGGGGTTGGTTACCTGTAGATGACTCGCTCTGATTAGCCTCAGTAGCACAAAGTGGACGTTAATAATAATTGATTTTTAGGTTAATGATTTAAATATACTCTGTTCTAGTTGAAAGCTGTCCAGGAACGTAATATTATTAACCAATATATATGACCGACATATCTTTGTATTTGATGAATACACAGTTATTTGTATATAACGAAAACAGAAAAATACGAATAACTCTCCTAATATTTCATTACAGGAGAATGTGAGGATAACTAATATAGTACATTACTTTATCAATAATTTTGGAGTTATTTTGCATTTTCCTACCCGACGCATAATATCGGAGGAAACAACAACTTCAGAACATTAAGCGTAAATAAGATTGGTAATATTACATGTTTCGATACGACTCATCAGTACAAGTAAGTAGGGCCGGGCCGAAGGACATTTTTCTAAACCGCATTATGAGTACAGGCTGAATAGCAGAAGGGAAATCTGCTAAATGGCATTACGCAAATTTTTATATCCCACATAGGCTTAGGTCCTTCCATGTTAATAGCTTATATTTTCTGAAAGTGAGTTTGGAATATGCGGAAGAGGTAATGTTTTTGTTTCACGTCTCTTCTTGCTGCATGAAATGTGCTTAGTTTACTCATAGCCTGTGTGACAGACTTCGCAACGCTGAGGAACTTGGTATGATCGGCTATTCTGTAAAGAAGAAGTGTTAAATCATTTCTAGTGAGAGTTGCTCCCCCGCGCGTGAGTCACGCCATCCGCATGTGGTTGTATTGCTAGAATTCCCCACAATGAAGGAAGGAGAGGTGGGAGGCCAGCGAGTGAGATAGGCTATCATAGGGCGATCATCGAAAAGCTAGTAATTCTCGAGGTCGGTGTATTAGTGCGCCTCTTTTCCTCGAGTGTTACCCCGCGAGTTTCAAAGAATCGGCAAGCAGGTACTGACGTCACTCGGTTCCAGTTTTCCGTCTCCCACTATTTTACATGTTGACTGGAGATGGGAAGAGGAGTCAGTCTGGTCGGGATGCGGTTGCTGTGTGCTCTGGTGGCCCTGGCATCTGCAGCACTCGCCAGCCCTACTCCCAAGCCGGCCTGTCAATGTGTAGAGTTCTGGTTGTGTAGCAAAGAAGGCAAGGAGATCACTGACGGAGCAGGCCTCGTGAGTCCCAGGTAAAACCTAAAACACAAAGCCCATCTAATATTGGTTATATTTTTATAGAAAATAATAAATATTTAAATTAACCATTTATTTTATCTTTGATAACTGTGGTGTTTCTACATATTATTTTTTTACTTCGTTGAATACTAAGATTCCTCCACAAATCTAAAACTATTTTTTTTTTTTTTTTTGGAAATATTGTAATTAGAATCTTCATCTTCATTTTCCAGCCATTTTAAAAGATTTTCCTTAATCAGTTAAAAGTCCGTCACGAAGGGACTGCGTTAACTAAGCAGATTTCTCAAGTGCGCCACGTATTTGCATTTATCTCAAAACGTAAAAGTTCAATGAGAACAATATCTGGTATTTAAGCTTCAAATAAAGTACTTCATAAAATAATAGAATATTGAAAATATGAGATGAGTAGGAGTGGGGCTTTACTGATGACCGAAAACTAAAAAATGCAAATATCTCAGTAAATAATCAAGATAGTAAAAAAAGGCAAATGTCAACATTTATAGAACATTACATTTGCAATAAGATTGGTTCTATACCATTTGTTGATTCGACGTATAATAACGGAGATATTACGAATTTTCGAAATTCTCCCCCTCTAAACTCCACCCTCCCCCTGGTCCGATTTCAGCCATTAACGAACTTGATCTGTCGTTTTGCATAAAACGATTATATATCAAGTTTGGTAACGATAAGTCAAAAATTGCGACCGCTAGAGCGGTAACAGACAAATATATATATATATATATATATATATATATATATATATATATATAATTTTGAACGAACCTCATTTTCGTCATCTGGGTAGGATCGATGGACATTTGAAGAAAATTTTCAAAAATCGCGTCATGAGTACGACCTCAATAGCTGATTTCCCTTAAGGGAAATCTGCTAATTCCCCTCCTTGCCCGGACCAATTTAAGACGTATATATCGGGTAAAAGACCTAGTATATATATATATATATATATATATATATATATATATATATATATATATATACGTTAACGCTCTAGCTGTCGCAATTTTTTTGTTTTTTATTTTCGATAAATAATATCACATTTTCGTCATCTGCTAGGTAGGATCGATGGTCATTTGAGGAAGGTTTTCGAAAAACGTGTCACATACTTCCATCTATCCCACACAGTAAAAGTCCGTCACGCAGGGGCTGGGTAAACTAAGCGGATTTCCTATGTGCTGGAATGACACACAAGTAATGTTATCTCACAATATACTCTTTATTTCTAAATCAAAATGAAACGGTTAAATATAGAATATACTATAGATCTAACGAACATTTTCTAGTGTAGAAAGTAAATAAAATATGAATTGAGAAATTATCTACGTATTTGCATGCAAGTACATATAAAGGTCCATCGAAATCAAAATTTGGTATTTAAACTTGGAATAATGCGTTTCATAATAAATTGGCTTATTGTTAACGTACGATGACTAAATGTGGGGGTTTAGGAACGAGGACGTGGGGGTCCACGGTGTAGGAACGATGGACGTTTGAAGAAAGTTTTGAAAACTGTGTCATGGGCACAACCTTATTAGCTGATTCCCCTTAAGGGGCTGATAATAAGGAAGAAACATTGGAGAAGATGAAGTGTAATATATAAAATGAAAGTTGAATAGCCAGAAGTGATAGTGGAATTTCCAGATGTTCAATGCCATATCAACTGTTTGTCTCAAATCTGCCTGGAATTTCCAGGCGGAATTGCATAAGGCTATTACAAGATACGACTGAATGAGACAAAATTATTGCAATAACTTTTCTCCTGCCGCCCTGTATATTGACAATTAAATACAAGGGTGTGAATATGAACAGAAAACGATGTCAATTATTTTAATGGATAACTATTAGCAGATTTCCTTTAAGGGAAATCAACTATTGAGGTCGTACTCATGACGCGATTTTTGAAAAATTTCTTCAAATGTCCATCGATCCTACCCAGGAGATGACGAAAATGAGGTCCCTTCAAAATTATATATATATGTATATATATACTAGCTCAGATACCCGGCTTCGCCCAGGGAATTGATTTGAGGCTGAATGGTGATGGTGTTTTTTTTGGCAAGGTATTACTTTGCACAATATTTTGACATTTACCCGTCCCAGTGTTTAAGGTTAATACCCGTTGTTGGCATTTGTTAATAATAAAATTAATTTTTTATGTAAGTCTTCACTGTCCTCCAAATTGTCATATTTCCCGTTTCCTGTCCTAATAGTTCAAATTCGAATGAATTGTTGAGCAAAGCAATATTTCTACGCAAATTACTTGGTCCACACATTGTTCCAGGAGAAACGTATAAAACAAAAGTTAATCTAAATAACAAAGTAAACAACTTTTGTTATGTTTATATTTGCCGAAAAACCAATAGGAAACGAAATATCGCTATTTTTAATTTCTGGCCTCCCTTATAACCCCCACTCCTGCCCGTCCCTAGAAATGTTGGTATGGCTTATTATAATGAAGGCGTTAGTGCTAATACACATACCGAGTTTTATTTAGTTCGGTTTAGTCTTTTGTGCCAAATAAATTTGTTCACTTCCGCTATAGGTTTTAGCGTATATCTCGTTTATAATTCGGTATACGAAAAAAATATATATAACAAACGTTACTCTAAATAACAAAATAAATAACTTTTGTAATGTGCATATTTGCCGAAAAACCAATAGGAAACGAAATATCGCTATTTTTAATTTCAGGCCTCCCTTATAACCCCAACTCCCGTTATGACCTAAACATTTTAATATAGCTTATAATCATGGAAGAATTAATGCTAATTGACATACCGAGATTTGTTAAGTTCGATTCAATCGCACCCAATAAAATGGTTGACTCCCGCTTTAGTTTATAGTTTATACTCCTGTTCGTCTCAGGGAATACTGATATAGCCTAAAGTCTAAGTTGGATTAGTAGTAGTATACATACCAAGTTTCATAAAATTCGGTTCAGCCGTTTATGCGTGAAAAGGTAACAAACAAACAAACATACACGAAAGAAACAAAATGCAGTTATGGTATCTATGACATGTGAAACGAAAAGTTATCGTGAAATTTCGCAAAAAAAATCAATGTACAGACAGAGGTTACAATTTTATATATATATATATATATATATATATATATATATATATATATATATATATATATATATACTAGCTCAGATACCCGGCTTCGCCCGGGAATTCATTTGAGGCTGAATGGTGATGGTATTTTTTAGCAGGCTTTACATTGCACAATACTTTGACATTTACCCGTCCCAGTGTTTAGGATTAATACCCGTCGTTGCCGGTGATTTGCTAATAATAGAATTATTTGTTTGATAATTCTTCACAGTCTTCGATATTTTTATATTTCCCGTCTCATACATGTAAATATGGTGAATTTTTATTTCAGGCCTCCCTTATAACCCCCCTCCCGTTCGAACCTAAAAATTTTAATATAACTTATAATCATAGAAGAATTAATGCTAATTGACATACCGAGTTTTGTTAAGTTCGGTTCAGCCGTTAGTGCCCGCTAAAGTTTTAACGTATAACTCATTTATACTTAGGTATACGGCAAAAGTGCATACAACAAACGTTACTCTAAATAAAAATTTAAACAACTTTTGTTATGTGCGTATTTGCTGAAAAAGCAATAGGAAACGAAATATCGCTATTTTTAATTTCAGGCCTCCCTTATAACCCCACTCCTGCCCGTCCCTAGAAATGTTAGTATGGCTTATTATAAGGAAATCGTTAGTATTAATTCACATAGCGAGTTTGATTTAGTTCAGTTGAGTCTTTTGTGCCAAATAAAATTGTGGACTCCCGCAATAGTTTTTAGCGTATAACTCATTTATACTTCCGTATACGGCAAAAGTGCATATAATAAACGTTACTCTAAATAACAAAATAAACAACTTTTGATATGTTTATATTTGCGGAAAAACCAATAGGAAACGAAATATCGCTATTTTTAATTTCAGGCTTGCCTTATAACCCCCACTCCTGCCCGTTCATAAAAATTTTAATATAACTTATAATCATGAAAGAATTAATGCTAATTGACATACCGAGTTTTGTTAAGTTCGGTTCAGCCGTTTTTGGCCCCGCTATAAGTTTTAACGTATAACTCATTTATACTTAGGTATACGGCAAAAGTGCATACAACAAACGTTACTCTAAATAAAAAAATAAACAACTTTTGTTATGTGCGTATTTGCTGAAAAAGCAATAGGAAACGAAATATCGCCTATTTTTAATTTCATTCCCTCCCTTATAACAACCCCCACCTCCTGTCACCGTCCCTAGAAATGTTTAGTATGGATTATTATTTTAAGGAAGGCGTTTTTAGTGCTAATTCACATATACGATTTTGGTTTAGTTTGGTTGAGTTTTGTGTGCCAAATAAAATTGTTGACTTCCGCCAGTAGATTTTTAACGTATATTACTCATTTATACTTAGGTGTAAGGCAAATGTGTATATAACAAAAGTTACTCTAAATGACACAATTATTAATAACTTTTGTTATGTGCATATTTGCGGAAAAAACCAATAGGAAACGAAATAATCGCTATTTTTAATTTCAAGGCTTCCCCTTATAACCCCCAATCCTGCCCGTCCATAGAAATTGTTTGGTATAGCTTATTATATGAAGGACTCACTGCTAATACACATACCAAGTTTTATTTTAAGTTCGGTTGAGTCTTTTTTTGGCAAATAATATTGTTGTACTCCCGCTATAATTGTTAGCGTATAACGCATTTAAACTTCGGTATACGACAAAAGCTGTGTATATAACAATAAAGTTACTCTAAATAACAAAATAAACAATTTTTGTTGATGTTGGCGAATTTGCCGAAAAAAAAACCTAATAGAAAACGAAATATCGCTATTTTTATATTTCAGGCTTCCCTTATAACCCCCACTCCTGTTCGTCCCTAGATAATATGTTAGTATAGGGTTATATAATGGGAAGGCGTTAGTACTAATTCACATAGCGAGTTTGGTTTAATTTGGTAGTCTTTAGGGCCAGAATAAAATTGTGGACTCCAGCAATTAGTTTATAGCGTATAACTCATTTTTTGCTTCCATTTACGGCAAATAGTGCATATAACAAAAGTTACTCTAAATAATCAAAATAAAGAACTTTTGTTATGTGCATATTTGCTGAAAAAGCAATAGGAAACGAAATGCCGCTATTTTTAATTTACAGGCCTCCTTATAACCCCCACTCCTGCCCGTCCCTAGAAGATGTTAATATGGCTTTATTATTAAGGAATCATTAGTATTAATTCTCATAGCGAGTTTGGAATAGTTACGGTTGAGTCTTTTGTGCCAAATAAAATTGTGGACACTCCCCGCTATAGTTTTTTAGCGTATAACTCATTTATTACTTCCGTATACGGCAAAAGTGGCATATAACAAAATGATTACTCTAAATAAAACAAAATCACCACTATTGTTATGTTGTATATTTTGCTGAATAAAGCAATAGGAAACGAAATATCGCTATTTTTAATTTTCAGGCCCTCCCTTATAACCCCCCACTCCTGTCCGTCCATAGAAATGTTAGTATTGGATGATTATTAAGGAATGCGTTAGTGCTAGTATTCAAATACGAGTTTGGTTTTTAGTTTGGTTGAGGTTTTGTGTGCCAAATAAATATTGTTGACTTCCTGCAGTAGTTTTTAACGTATTTATAACTAATTTATACTTAGGTGTACGGCAAATGTAGTAATATAACAAAAGTTACTCTAAATGACAAAATAAATAAAATAACTTTTGTTATGTGCATATTTGCGGAAAAGAACCAAATAGGAAACGAATAATATCGCTTATTTTTAATTTCAGGCTTCCCTTATAACCCCCACTCCTGCCCGTCCATATGAAAATGTTGTGGTATAGCTTTATTATAATGAAGGCCTCACTGCTAATACACATACCAAGTTTTATTTAGTTCCGGTTGAGTCTTTTTTGGCAAAATAATATTGTTGACTCCCGCTATAATTGTTAGAGTATAACGCATTTAAACTTCGGTATACGACAAAAGTGTATATAACAAAAGTTACTCTAAATAACAAAATAAACAATTTTTGTTATGTGCGAATTTGCCGTAAAAACCAATAGAAAACGAAATATCGCTATTTTTAATTTCAGGCTTCCATTATATAACCCCCACTACTGTTCGTCCCTAGAAATGTTACTAGTATAGGTTATTATAATGAAGGCGTTAGTACTAATTCTCACATAGCGAGTTTTGGTTTAATTTGGTAGTCATTTAGTGCCAAAATAAAATTGTGCGGACCTCCCGCATTAGTTAGTTTATAGCGTATAACTCATTTATGCTTCCCATTTACGGCCACAAGTGCATATAACAACAAAGTTACTCTAAATAACACCCAATAAAGAAACTTTTGTTATGTTGCATAATTTTGCTGAAAAAGCAATAGGAAACGAAATGCCGCTATTTTCTAAATTGTTTCAGGCCTCCCTTATAACCCCCACTCCTGCCCGTCCCTAGAAATGATATTTATGGCTTATTATAAGGAAATCATTAGTATTAATTCTCATAGCGAGTTTGGTTTAGTTCGTTGAGTCTTTTGTGCCAAATAAAATTGTGGACTCCCGCTATAGTTTTTTAGCGTATAATCATTTATACTTCCGTATACGGCAAAAGTGCATATAACAAAAACGTTACTTAAATAACAAAAATCAACAACTATTGTTATGTGTATATTTGCTGAAAAAGCAATAGGAAACGAAATATCGCTATTTTTAATTTCAGGCCTCCCTTATAACCCCCACTCATGTTCAGTCTTAGAGAATATTATATAGCCTAAAGTCTAAGTTGGGCTAATAGTAATATACATACCAAGTTTCATAAAATTCGCGTTCAGGCGTTTATGCTGTGAAAAGGTAACAAACAAACAAACAAAACTAAATAAAAAAACCAAACAAACAAACAAACAGGAACACGAAAGAAACAAAATCGTAGTTATGGTTGTCTATGACAGGTTTAAAACAGAAAAGTTATCGTGAAATTTCGCGAAAAAAATCAATGTACAGACAGAGGTTACAATTTTATATATATATATATATATCTATATATATATATATATATATATATATATATATATATATATATATATATAAGATTTATTTGTTTGTTACCGCTATTGAGCGGAGTCGCAATTTTTGTTTGTTTGATCGTTACCAAACTTGGATATGTAAACGTTTTATGCAAAAGGACAGATCAAGTTCGTTAATGGCCTAAAATCGGGCTAGTGGGAAGGGGGGGGGATTTTTCGAAAAATTCGAATATTCTCCGTTACCATACGTCGAATCAAAAATATGTATAGAACTAATCTTATTGCAAATTAAATTTACTATAAATATTGTTATATACATTTATTCTCTATCTTGAATATTAACCCAGATATTTGCATTTTTATTAATTATTACGGACGAAATGAGATCAACTAACTTCGGGTCTAGTCGTGAGTTTCCGTCAAAAGCTAGTTCGGCCGTTACCGTAACTGTTCGACTCTCGTGAAATGTCTCTATTGTAAAACTTCACTTGGGAAATCTGCTTAGTTTTCGAGCCCCTGCGTGACGGACGTTTAGCAGATTTCCCCTAAGGGAAATCAGCTATTGAGGTCGTACTCATGACGCGATTTTCGAAAATTTTCTTCAAATGTCCATCGATCCTACCTAGGAGATGACGAAAATGAGGTCCGTTCAAAATTATATATATATCTCTTAAAATGTACAAAAACATTTATAGAACACTCAATATTTTGATCCGTTTAATAATAACGGTAATATTTCTAATTTCCTCCTCTCTCCCCTTCCCCTAGGTAGGATTTCAGCCTTTAACGAACTTGATCTTTAGTTTTAAATGAAAACCTTAAGTATTTTTTTTCGAGTATGAATATGATCAAACAAAAATTATGAACACAAGAGTGGCAACAGGCAATAAATATATATATATAGCTCAGATCCCCGGCTTCGCCGGGAATTGATTTGAGGCTGAATGAGTGATGGTATTTTTTTGGCAAGGCTTTACTTTGCACAATATTTTGACATTTTTAACCCCATCCCACTGTTTAGGTTTAATACCCGTTGGTTGGCATTTGTTAATAAATAAAATTTTGTTTTTATGTAAGTCTTTACTGTCCTCCAAATTGTTGACTCACGCTATTATTTTTAGCGTATAACGCCTTATACTTCGGTATACGACAATAGTGTATATAAAAAAAGTTTTTCTAAATAAATAACAAAATAAACAACTTTTGTAATACGCTTAATTGCCGAAAAAAGCAATAGGAAACGAAATATCGCTAATTTATTTAATTTCAGGCCTCCCATATAACCCCACTCATGCCCGTCCCTAGAAATGTTAATATGGCTTATTATAAGGAAACATTATAGAACCATTTTAATTCTAACATAGCGAGTTTGGTGTTAGTTCGGTTGAGTCTTTTGTGCCATATAAATATTGTGGAACTCCCGCTATAGTTTTTAGGCGTTAAAACTCATTTATAACTTCCGTATACGGCAAAAGTGCATATAAACAAAAGTTACTCTAAATAAACAAAATCAACAACTATTGTTATGTGTATATTTGCTGAAAAAGCAATAGGAAACGAAATATCGCTATTTTTAATTTCAGGCCTCCTTATAACTCCCCCTATCCTGTCCGTCCCTAGAAATGTTAGTATGATTATTTTATAAGGAAGGCGTTAGTGCTAATTCACATACGAGTTTGGTTTAGTTTGGTTTGAGTTTTGTGTGGCCAAATAAAATTGTTGACTTCCGACCAGTAGTTATTTTTAACGTATAAACTCTTTTTATACTTAGGTGTACGGCAAATGTTGTATATAAACAAAAGTTACTCTAAATGACAAAATAAATAACTTTTGTTATGTGCATATTTGCGCGGAAAAACCAATAGGAAACGAAATATCGCTATTTTTTAATTTCAGGCATTCCCTTATAACCCCCACTCCTGCCCCGTCAATAGAAATGTTGGTATAGCTTAGATTATAATGAAGGGCCTCACTGCTAATTACACATACCATGTTTTATTTAGTTCGGTTGAGTCTTTTTTGGCAAATAATATTGTTGACTCCCGCCTATAATTGTTAGCGTTTATAACGCATTTAAACTCCGGTATACGACAAAAGTGTATATATAACAAAAGTTACTCTAAATAACAAAATAAACAATTTTTGTTATGTGCGGGAATTTGCCGAAAACCAATAGAAAACGAAATATCTGCTATTTTTAATTTTCAGGCTTCCCTTATAACCCCCACTCCTATTCGTCCCTAGAAATGTTAGTATAGGTTATTATAATGAAGGCGTTAGTACTAATTCACATAGCGTGTTTGGTTTAATTTGGTAGTCTTTAGTGCCAAATACAAATTGTGGTACTCCCGCATCATTAGTTTATAGCGTATAAACTCATTTATGCTTCCATTTACGGCAAAAGTGCATATAACAAAAGTTACTCTTAAATAACAAAATAAAGAACTTTTGTTATGTGCATATTTGCTGAAAAAGCAATATGAAACGAAATGCCGCTATTTTTAATTTTCAGGCCTCCCTTATAACCCCCACTCCTTGCCCGATCCCTAGAAATGGTTAATATGGCTTATTATAAGGAAATCATTAGTATTAATTCTCATAGCGAGTTTGGTTTAGTTCGGTTTGAGTCTTTTGTGCCAAATAAGAAAATTGTAGGACTCCCGCTATATTTTTTAGCGTATAAATACTCATTTAATACTTCCGTATACGGCAAAAGTGCATATAAACAAAAAGTTACTCTAAATAACAAAATCAACAACTACTTTTGTTATGTGTATATTTGCTGAAAAAGCAATTTTTTTTTTTTGTTAGGAAACGAAATATCGCTATTTTTAATTTCAGGCCTCCCTTTTATAACCCCCACTCCTGTTCGTTTTAGAGAATAATTTAATATTAGCCTAAAAGTCTAAGTTGGGCTAATAGTAATATACATACCAAGTTTCATAAATTCGGTTACAGCCGTTTATGCTGTGAAAACGGTAACAAACAAACAAACATAACAAATAAACAAACAAACAAACAAAACAAACAGACACGAAAGAAACAAAAAGTAAGTTCAGTTATGGTGTCTATGACAGTTTTAAACGAAAAGTTATCGTGAAATTTCGCGAAAAAAATCTATGTACAGACAGAGGTTACAATTTTATATATATATATATATATAAAAAATATATATATATATATATTACTATATATATATATATATATATATATATATATTTGTCTGTTACCGCTCTAGCGGTCGCAATTTTTGTTTGATCGTTACCAAACTTGATATGTAAACGTTTTATGCAAAAGGACAGATCAAGTTCGTTAATGGCTAAAATCGGGCTAGTGGGAGGGGGGGGGGATTTTCGAAAATTCGAAATATCTCCGTTACCATACGTCGAATCAAAAATATGTATAGAACTAATCTTATTGCAAATTAAATTTACTATAAATATTGTATATTATACATTTATTCTCACTATCTTGAATATTAACCTAGATATTTGCATTTTTTATTAATTATTACGGACGAAAAATGAGATCAATAACTTCGGGTTCTAGTCGTGAGTTTCCGGTCAAAAGTAGTTCGGCGTTTACCGTAACTGTTCGACTCTCGTGAAAATGTCTCTATTGTAAAAATTCACTGGGGAAATCTGCTTAGTTGTTCGCAGCCCCTGCGTGACGGACGTTTAGCAGACTTTCCCTAAGGGAAATCAGGATAATTGAGGTCGTACTCATGACGCGATTTTCGAAAATTTACTTCAAATGTCCATCGATCCTACCGAGGAGATGACGAAAATGAGGTCCGTTCAAAATTATATATATATCTCTTAAAATGTACAAAAACATTTATAGAACACTCAATATTTTGATCCGTTTAATAATAACGGTAATATTTCTAATTTCCTCCTCTCTCCCCTTCCCCTAGGTAGGATTTCAGCCTTTAACGAACTTGATCTTTAGTTTTAAATGAAAACCTTAAGTATCGAGTATGATAATGATCAAACAAAAATTATGAACACAAGAGTGGCAACAGGCAAATATATATATATAGCTCAGATACCCGGCTTCGCCCTGGGAATTGATTTGAGGCTGAAAATGGTGATGGTATTTTTTTGGACAAAGGCTTTACTTTGCACAATATTTTGTACATTTACCCATCCCACTGTTTAGGGTTATACCACGTTGTTGGCATTTGTTAATAATCAAAATTAATTTTTTATGTTAAGTCTTTCACTGTCCTCCAAATTGTTGACTCCCGCTATAATTTTTAGCGTATAGAGCCTTTATACTTCGGTATACGACAATTAGTGTATATAAAAAAAGTTTCTCTAAATAACAAAATAAACAACTTTTGTTATATGCTTATTTGCCGAAAAAGCAATAGGAACACGAAATAACACTATTATTATTAATTTGTGGCCTTCCTTATAAACCCCCACTCATCTGCCGTTCCTAGAAATGTTAGTATGGCTTATTATAAGGCAGGCGTTTAGTGCTAATTCACATACCGAGTTTGGTTAGTTCGGTTTGAGTCTTTTGTGCCAAATAAAATTGTGGACTCACGCTATAGTTTTTTTAGCGTATAACTCATTTATACTTCCGTATACGGCAAAAGTGTATATATAACAAAAGTTACTGTAAATAACAAAATAAACAACTTTCTTGAGTTATGGGCATATTTGCTGAATATAAGCAATAGGAAACGAAATATCGCTATTTTTAATTTTCAGGCCTCCTTATAACCCCCACTCCTGCCCTGTCCTAGAAATGTTAGTATGGCATTATTATAAGGAAGGACGTTACGTTAGTACTAATTTCACATACCGAGTTTTGGTTTTGTTCGGCTTGAATCTTTTGTTCCTAATAAATTGTTGACTCCCGCTATAGATTTTAGCGTATAAAAACTCATTTATACTTCCGTATACGGCAAATGTGCTATATAACAATAAAGTTACTCTAATTACAAAATAAACAACTTTTGTTATAGGCATATTTTTGCTGAAAAAGCAAGATGATAACGAATATCGCCTATTTTTTTAATTTCAGGCCTCCCTTATAACCCCCACTCCTATTTGTCTTAGAGAATATTAATATAGCCTAAAGTCTATAAGGTTGTGGGCTAGTAGTAATATACATACCAAGTTTCATAAAATTCGTGGTTCAGCCGTCGTTTATGCGTTGAAAAGGTAACAAACAAAACAAACAAATAAACAAACAAACAAACAAACAAACAGACACCCAAAGGAAACAAAATGCAGTTTATGGTGATCTATGACATGTTGAAACGAAAAGTTTCGTGAAATTTCGTGACAAAAAAATCAAATGTACAGACAGAGGTTACAATTTTATATATATATATAGATATATATATATTATATATATATAATATATATATATATATATATATATATATATATATATATATATATATATATATGACAGACTTTTCCATTACACAATTAGTAACAGGACATGGTTCACTAAATTCTTACTACCAACGATTTAACATAAAAGACAACAATACTTGCCCCTGTGATTACTCAACTCCACAAACAAGTCAACACTTAATACACGATTGCAGACTACTGACTAACGAACAACAAAAACTAAAACAAGACATTGAATAAAAAAAAGGCAAATTTCCAATAGAAGAAGACAAGTTATTTTTAAAATATAATAATGCTTTTAAAATATTTGCGGAACATGCTTTTAATACAATTAATCGGTTGAATTCTTATTATAGCTATTACAACTACAATACTTAAAATATTTATAGGATATTCATTATTTCCGTTCTCTTTTTCTTTTTAAGGCTAATAATCTTCTCTTTATATGTTTTTACTTTAATTTAATGTTGTTATTTTTAATTCTTTATATATATATATCTCAACTTTTGAAATAATTTATGTATAAATTAATTGTAACACACTACAAATGGGACATGCAGAAACAAATAAACGGCCTTCTTATAGGGTTACTATAGGAAGGAAACAAATAAAATAAAATAAAATAATATATATATATATATATATATATATATATACAGCCGGTTCGTACTATACCAGGAACATCTGTACCCTAGAGGGCTGTAACCACCTATAAATACTTTCGTAAATGAAAAAGGACTAATTCCCCCCTCTCCTCTCTATTTAGTTTTCGAGATATAACGTGATGAAATTAAAAGTCCGTCACGCAGGGGCTGCGTAAACTAAGCAGATTTCCCACGTAAAGTTTTACAATAGAGAAATTTCACGAGAGTCGAGCAGTTAAGCAAACGGCCGAAGTTAGCTTTTGGCGGGAAAGTCACCCGTCGTTAAATTTAATAAAAATGTGGCAAATAACTCGGTTAATATTCAAGATAGAGAATAAATGTATATAACAATATTTATAGCAAAATTTATTTGCAATATGGCAATAAGATTGATTTCTGTACAATTTTTCGATCCGGACCTATAATAACTGAAATATTTTGAATTTTTCGAAAATCCTCTCCTCTAAAACCCCCCCCTCCAATGGTTCTTGATATCAGCCGTTAACGAAACTTGATCTTTTCTTTTTACATAAAACGAGTTTGTAACGAATCAAACAAAAAATTGCGACCGTTAGAGCGGTAACAGACAAAATATATATATTCATATATATATATGTTATATATATATAGCTATATATATATATATATATACAGTTTTGAACGGACCTCATTTTCGTCATCTACTAGGTAGGATCGATGGACATTTGAAGAAAAATTTCGAAAATTCCGTCATGAGTACAATC
This sequence comes from Riptortus pedestris, assembly GCA_019009955.1. NCBI lineage: Eukaryota > Metazoa > Arthropoda > Insecta > Hemiptera > Alydidae > Riptortus > Riptortus pedestris. Next base: position 31,177,846 of record CM032231.1, read on the forward strand.
TCAATAGCTGATTTCCCTTGAGGGAAATCTGCTAATAAAAAGCGAGGAGAATTAAATACTGGGTTAAAACGTCATAAAATTATTATTATAATTTATTATATTAACGCCCACTTTTTGCTACTATGGCTAATTGGGACCGGTTATATACAGATTACCACCCGTTTCTTCCAAGGGTGGGACTCAGGATTCTATTTAATGGGTTCGTCACTAAATAAATCCCTATTGCCCAGGCGGGAATCGAACTCTCCACTATAGGTTTACAATGTGGGTACTATTTATTAACAACCACATTTAGCTGATTTCTCTTAAGGGAAATCAGATATTGAGGTCGTACTCATGACGCGGTTTTCGAAAAATTTCTTCAAATGTCCATCGATCCTACACAGGAGATGACGAAAATGAGGTCCGTTCAAAATTATATATATATATATATATATATATATATATATATATATATATATATATATATATATATGTCTGTTACCGCTCTAGCGGTCCCAATTTTTGTCTTATCGTTACCAAACTTGATATATAATCGTTTTATGTAAAAAGAAAGATCAAGTTCGTTAATGGCTGAAATCGGACTAGTGGGAGGGGGGTTTAGAGGGGGAGAATTTCTAAAATTCCTTATATCTTCGTTAATATGCTTCGGATCGAAAAATTGTATAGAACTAATCTTATTGCAAATGTAATGTTCTATAAATGTTGGTAAATACATTTATTCTCTATTTTGAATTTTAACCGAAATATTTGCATTTTTTTAGTTTTTGGTCTGAAGTAAACCCCCACTTCTACTCATCTCATATTAACAATATTCTATTATGTTATGAAGTACTTTATTTGAAGCTTAAATACCATATATTGTTCTCATTGAACTTTTAAGTTTTGAAATAAATTAAAATACGTGGCACACGTGGGAAATCTGCTTAGTTAACGCAGCCCCAGTGCGTGACGGACTTTAACACACATGGCTAACCTGAGCCCCGCCATAATATTAAATAGTACGTTTGACAATACAAACTTTTATAACTTTTACAGGATAGGATCATGCCCAGAGCTGCAGGTATGTTGTATCATAGCTGAAGCAACACCCACTGACGCAACAAGTGGAGCTACAGATGTAACTCCCAGCAACAACGAAACAACAAAGGCTAAATCAGGAGGGGGCTATACCAGGGGAGCCCAACCAGGTTTGTAATTATTAATGTTGTTATTTAATATTAATAAATATTTACTATTATTAATAATTACTATTACAGGCTATTAAGACCACCTACTTAATACTCTAGTTCAGCAGGCCAACCAATTCCCAAACACAATTACACAATTTTTCATTTCATTTACTTCAATTATTTTAGCAGATTTCCCTTAAGGGAAATCAGCTATTGAGGTCGTACTCATGACGCGAGTTTCGAAAAATTTCTTCAAATGTCCATCGATCCTACCCAGGAGATGACGAAAATGAGGTCCGTTCAAAATTATATATATAGAACTATATATATATATATATATATATATATATATATATATATATTTGTCTGTTAACGCTCTAGCACTCGCAATTTTTGTTTCATCGTTCCGGAACTCGATATTTATCCGTTTTATGTAAAAAGACAGATCAAGTTCGTTAATGGCTGAAATCGTACCAGAGGGAGGGGGGGGGGTTAGAGGGGGATTTTCGAAAATTCGAAATATCTCCGTTATTATGCATCGGATCGAAAAATTGTATAGAACCAATCTTATTGCAAATTAAATTTACTATAAATATTGTTATATACACATATTCTCTATCTTGAATATTAACCGAGATATTTGCATTTTTATGAAGTCTGTGGCCGGGTGTTCGGGTTAGTTCGGCAGTTTTCGTAAGTCTCGGCTCTGGCGGAAGCTTCTAACCTAACCTTTCGTTTCTAACCTTACCTAACCTTCTTTACTTTGTGAGATTTATGTAAATACGTTCTGTTCATCCACCCCCCCCTTCTTTAGTTCTTGGACTACTAAAATTTGAGCTATTAAAATATAAATTATTCTTACAATTCAGAAGCCGTTTCAGTTGGGAGTTTATTAAAATTAACTGAAAGATTTCTCATTACCGTTTGTACTTACTCACGGTGGTGTTGTGTTACCAGTATGCAGATTTCTCTATTGTTAAACTTCACATAGGAAATCTGCTTAGTTTACGCAGCCCCTGCGTGACGGACTTTTTAATATTATATGCACTTCCACAGGTACTCCAGATATTGAAATTTAAAAAATGTTGAAATTTTATTATATATTAAATACTCGGCTAAAGTGTAGTTTAGTCCCCCCCCCCCCGCCACCGTACGCCATCTTGTGTTGTCACCGTCTAAGGATCCAACAAATTAGGTGAGTTAAAAAAAAATTATATTAAAATTAAAATCCCAACCCTCGGTTAAAACCACCTATGGCGTATTTTGGAAATTGTTGAATGCGGTCACTAAAGTCTAATGTATTAAAACAGATAAAGTTAGAAAAACAAAATGGCCGCGGTCGTCATTTTGGAAAGTGCGCCACCAAGGGGGGGGGGGAGGACTAAACTACACTTTCACCTAAATACTCTTCTTGACCTAAATAAAAACAAAAATGAATTATTATCTCAATTAACATGATATTTTGTCATATTTATTATTTCTTTGTTTAAATTAATCAATCATTTTCATCTAGAATTGCTCATTTTGTACTTAATTTCTTTGTCATAATTCATTTACCATTCTGTATTTGGTTTTTAGCCCAAAATTTTTAAATTAACCGAATTTAAATTTCATTTTGGGGCTTAGGTTAGCCATATGGGTAAAAGCATTGGTCTTAATCTCACATGGATTCCCGCCTGGGCAATAGATATTTAGTTACATTTAGTGAACTCATTAAATGAAATCCTTCTTCCCACCCTGGCTAGAAAACGTCCGTCACGCAGGGGCTGCGTAAACTAAGCAGATTTCTCATGTGAAGTTATACAATAGAGAAATCTCCATACGAGAGCCGAACAGTTACGGCAAAAGGCCGAACTAGCTTTTGGCGGGAAAGTCAGTCATCCGTCATCGGCCTACAATTAATAAAAATGCAAATATCTCGGTTAATATTCAAGATAGAGAATAAATGTATAGAACAATATTTATAGTAAATTTAGGTTACAATAAGATTGGTTCTATACAATTTTTTGATCTGACGTATGGTAACGGAGATATTTAGAATTTTTGAAAATCCCCCCTCTAAACTCCCAGTTGTCCGATTTCAGCCATTAATGAACTCGATCTGTCTTTTTGCATAAAACGTTTAAATATCGAGTTTGGTAACGATCAAACAAAAATTGCGACCGCTAGAGCGTTAACAGGACAAATACATATACATATATATATATATATATATATATATATATATATATATATATATATATATATATATATATATATACTAGCCAAGGTACCCGGCTTCGCTCGGGAAATCATTTGAGACGGAAATATTTTATTTTGTTTTTTTGCAATGCTTCTATATGTAGAAGTGCTCTTCAAGTCTAGGCGCACCTTTCCCCACAAGGGTCAATTGGGCGACTCATGGAAAAAAAAATTGTAGGTTTGAAGAATAAATAAAAATAAGTCTCTAATCATTCCCTCTCCAATGTTTGACACACCGTGAATAATTCAAATCATAATCATGGATAGCATTTATTATAATTAAATATCATCTATAATGTACGTATTTTGTATATACGATCTAGCTAATATACCCAGCAATGCCCGGTAAATCATCGTTGACTGACTAATGATTGTATTTTTATAGAAAATCGTTGAAAAACCAATTGGAGTCGGAATATCACAATTTTTCATTTCAGGCCTCCCTCACAACCCCCATTCCCGTTTGGAACTAAAAATTTTAATATATCTTATAATCATAGAAGAATTAATGCTAATTCACATTCCGAGTTTTTTTAAGTTCTGTTCAATAGTTAGCGGCCAACAAAATTGTTAGCCCCCGCTCTAGTTTTTAGTGTATATCTCGTTTATATTTTGTTATACGACAGAAATGAATATAACAAAAGTTATTTTAAATAACAAAATAAACAACTTGTGTCATGTGCATATATGCAGAAAAACCAATAGAAAACGAAATACCGCTATTTTTAATTTCAGGCCTCCCTTACAACCCCCACTCCTGCCAGTCCCTAGAAATGTTAGTATAGCTTATTATAATAAAGGTGTTAGTGCTAATACGCATACCGAGTTTTATTGAGTTCGGTTGAGCCTTTTGTGCCAAAGAAAATTGTTGACTCCCGCTATAATTTTTAGCGTATGACGTCTTTAAACTTCGGTATACGACGATAGTGTATATGACAAAATATTCTCTAAATAACAAAATAAACAACTTTTGTCATGTTCATGTTTGCCGGAAAACCAATAGGAAATGAAATATCGCTATTTTTAATTTCTGGCTTCCCTTATAACTCCCACTCCTGCCCGTCCCTAGAAATGTTGGTATGGCTTATTATAATGAAGACGTTAGTGCTAATACACATACCGAGTTTTATTTAGTTCGGTTAAGTCTTTTGTGCCAAAAAAAATTGTTCACTTCCGCTATAGATTTTAGCGTATATCTCGTTTATAATTAGGTATACGAAAAAAATATATATAACAAAAGTTACTCTTAATAACAAAATAAACAAGTTTTGTTACGTTTATATTTGACGAAAAACCATTAGGAAACGAAATATCAATATTTTTAATTTCAGGCCTCCCTTATAACCCCCACTCCTGTTCGTCTCAGAGAATATTAATATAGCCTAAAGTCTAAGTTGGGTTAGTAGTAATATACATACCAAGTTTCATAAAATTCGGTTCAGCCGTTTATGCGTGAAAAGGTAACAAACAAACAAACAAATAAACAAACAAACAAACAAACACCAAAGAAACAAAATGCAGTTATGGTGTCTATAACATGTGAAACGAAAAGTTATCGTGAAATTTTGCGAAAAAAATCAATGTACAGACAGAGGTTACAATTTTATATATATACTAGCTCAGATACCCGGCTTCGCCCGGGAATTCATTTGAGGCTGAATGGTGATGGTATTTTTTAGCAGGCTTTACATTACACAATATTTTGACATTTACCCGTCCCAGTGATTAGGATTGATACCCGTCGTTGCCGTGGATTTGCTAATAATAGAATTATTTGTTCGATAAGGCTTCACAGTCTTCGATATTTTTATATTTCCCGTCTCTTATACATGTAAATATGGTGAATTTTTATTTCAGGCCTCCCTTATAACCCCCGTCCCGTTCGAACCTAAAAATTTTAATATAACTTATAATCATGGAAGAATTAATGCTAATTGACATACCGAGTTTTGTTAAGTTCGGTTCAGCCGTTAGTGCCCGCTAAAGTTTTAACGTATAACTCATTTATACTTAGGTATACGACAAAAGTGTATATAACAAAAGTTACTCCAAATAACAAAATAGACAACTGTTGTTATGTTTATATTTGCGGAAAAACCAATAGGAAACGAAATATCGCTATTTTTAATTTCAGGCTTGCCTTATAACCCCCACTCCTGCCCGTCCATAGAAATGTTGGTATGGCTTATTATAATGAAGGCCTCACTGCTAATACACATACCGAGTTTTATTTAGTTCGGTTGAGTCTTTTTTGGCAAATAATATTGTTGACTCCCGCTATAATTTTTAGCGTATAACGCATTTAAACTTCGGTATACGACAAAAGTGTATATAACAAAAGTTATTTTAAATAACAAAATAAACAACTTTTGTTATGTGCATATTTGCAGAAAAACCAATAGAAAACGAAATACCGCTATTTTTAATTTCAGGCCTCCCTTACAACCCCCACTCCTGCCCGTCCCTAGAAATGTTAGTATAGCTTATTATAATAAAGGTGTTAGTGCTAATACGCATACCGAGTTTTATTGAGTTCGGTTGAGTCTTTTGTGCCAAAGAAAATTGTTGACTCCCGCTATAATTTTTAGCGTATGACGCCTTTAAACTTCAGTATACGACGATAGTGTATATGTCAAAATATTCTCTAAATAACAAAATAAACAACTTTTGTCATGTTCATGTTTGCCGGAAAACCAATAGGAAATGAAATATCGCTATTTTTAATTTCTGGCTTCCTTTATAACTCCCACTCCTGCCCGTCCCTAGAAATGTTGGTATGGCTTATTATAATGAAGGCGTTAGTGCTAATACACATACCGAGTTTTATTTAGTTCGGTTAAGTCTTTTGTGCCAAAAAAAATTGTTCACTTCCGCTATAGGTTTTAGCGTATATCTCGTTTATAATTAGGTATACGAAAAAAATATATATAACAAAAGTTACTCTAAATAACAAAATAAACAACTTTTGTTATGTTTACATTTGACGAAAAACCATTAGGAAACGAAATATCAATATTTTTAATTTCAGGCCTCCCTTATAACCCCCACTCCTGTTCGTCTCAGAGAATATTAATATAGCCTAAAGTCTAAGTTGGGTTAGTAGTAATATACATACCAAGTTTCATAAAATTCGGTTCAGCCGTTTATGCGTGAAAAGGTAACAAACAAACAAACAAACAAACAAACAAACAAACATACACGAAAGAAACAAAATGCAGTTATGGTGTCTATGACATGTGAAACGAAAAGTTATCGTGAAATTTTGCGAAAAAAATCAATGTACAGACAGAGGTTACAATTTTATATATATATATATATATATACTAGCTCAGATACCCGGCTTCGCTCGGGAATTCATTTGAGGCAAAATGGTGATGGTATATTTTTGCAAGGCTTTACATTACACAATATGTTGACATTTACCCGTCCCAGTGATTAGGGTTGATACCCGTCGTTGCCGTGCATTTGCTAATAATAGAATTATTTTTTTATGTAAGACTTCACAGTCTTCGATATTTTTATATTTCCCGTCTCCTGAATTATGCATAGATTTGAATTATTAAGGAAAAAAATATTGACATACATTTGAACTAATTTTTTCAGGTGCATATTTGCCGAAAATGCAATAGGAAACGAAATATCACTATTATTAATTTCAGGCCTTCCTTATAACCCCCACTCCTGCCCGTCCCTAGAAATGTTAGTATAGCTTATTATAATAAAGACGTTAGTACTAATTCACATACCGAGTTTGGTTTAGTTCGGTTGAATCTTTTGTGCCAAATAAATTTGTGGACTCCCGCTATAGTTTTTAGCGTATAACTCATTTATACTTCCGTATACGGCAAAACAGCATATAACAAAAGTTACTCTAAATAACAAAATAAACAACTTTTGTTATGTGCATATTTGCCGAAACCCCAATAGGAAATCATTATTATTAATTTCAGGCCTCCCTTATAACCCCCACTCCTGCCCGTCCCTAGAAATGTTAGTATAGCTTATTATAATAAAGGCGTTAGTACTAATTCACATACCGTGTTTGGTTTAGTTCGGTTGAGTCTTTTGTGCCAAATAAAATTGTGGACTCCCGCTATAGTTTTTAGCGTATAACTCATTTATACTTCCGTATACGGCAAAACAGCATATTACAAAAGTTACTCTAAATAACAAAATAAACAACATTTGTTATGTGCATATTTGCTGAAAAAGCAATAGGAAACGAAATATCCCTATTTTTAATTTCAGGCCTCCCTTATAACCCCCACTCCTGCCCGTCCCTAGAAATGTTGGTATGGCTTATTATAATGAAGGCGTTTGTACTAATACACATACCGAGTTTTATTTAGTTCGGTTGAGTCTTTTGTGCCAAATAAAATTGTTGACTCCCGCTATAATTTTTAGCGTATAACGCATTTAAACTTCGGTATACGACAAAAGTGTATATAACAAAAGTTACTCTAAATAACAAAATAAACAACTTTTGTTATGTGCATATTTGCTGAAAAAGCAATAGAAAACGAAATATCGCTATTTTTAATTTCAGGCCTTCCTTATAACCCCCACTCCTGTTCGTCTCAGAGAAAATTAATATAGCCTAAAGTCTAAGTTGGGTTAGTAGTAATATACATACCAAGTTTCATAAAATTCGGTTCAGCCGTTTATGCGTGAAAAGGTAACAAACAAACAAACAAACAAATAAACAAACAAACAAATAAACAAACAAACAAACAAACATACACCAAAGAAACAAAATGCAGTTATGGTGTCTATGACATGTGAAACGAAAAGTTATCGTGAAATTTCGCGAAAAAAATCAATGTACAGACAGAGGTTACAATTTTATATATATATAGATATATATATACAGATTGCAGTGCCTATATATATAGGCACTGCAATCTGTTAGTATAATATTATAATTAGTCAAATGAAAAGCTGTTCATAAGAAATCATAACATTTAATTTTATAGTAATCCAGTTTGCTTGATTTTTTTGTAGGATACTCCAAGATGCAACACTTATTCCAAAGCATGGCAATGATGGTTCCTTTGATGATGATAGGTTATGCTGCTAGGTAGCGCTCTGATGAACCAAAGAAGATATTAACATAAAATGTACGACGGGCTCATGTAATAAAGATTATATAAAGAATATTTGTTTTTGATTACACCTAACTCATATGTTACAGATGATTTAGCGGCAATTCGTTTAGAGTAGCATTTGTTGAAAATGAATAAAGATAAAGAAAAGTGGAGTTCGATTATAAATGATAGGTTGCGAAAATGAGAGGATGTACGAATATACAGCTGTTCCCTGTCAATTTAAGGCTTCCAGAATTTCCAGCCAAAGAACACCTATCAAGAGTACACCACCATTCCATCTAATTTTAATGTAAATTTTCAGCAGATGTCCCTTTTGGGAAATCAGCTATTGAGGTTGTACTCACGACGCGATTTTCGAAAACTTTCCTCAAATGGCCATCGATCCTGCTCAGAATGATGAAAAAGAGGAATATTCAAAACTATATATATATATATATATATATATATATATATATATATATATATATATATATATATATGGTGTAGTTATTCTTTTTGGAGTTTTTGTCAATGTTGGTGGCATCTTAGTTCATGCCGATATTTCGAGAATCTTTATTTTCTCTTCTTCAGGGCAAGACTAAAAATACTTAATAACTGCTACATATAACTATTGCACTTAGGACTAGTGTTGCAGACTAGGGTTCTGTAACCGTGCAATAGTTATGTGTAGTAGTTTTTAAGTATCTTTAGTCTTGCCCTGAAGATGATTTTTTCACCAACATTGACCAAAACTCCATAAAGAATAACAACACCATATATAAATATAACCTGGTCGAAAACATTAACACAGTTATTTATATATATATATATATATATATATATATATATATATATATATATGTGTGTGTGTGTATATATATAACATACACATACATATATACACAGGGTGTTCCTAGCCGGCCTGCCACACCCCTTAAAATTTGCAATTTTAACATTTTGCAAGTATCCTTTCAGTCCATATTCAACCTCATATCCTTCTCCAGTACTTTCCCAGCGACCCTAACTTTGGAATTTCCAATGGAATGCCATACTTTTTATGACGGATTCTTGTAGGAAATCGAATTTTAAAACGAGTTTATGTTGGTAAATTTTTCTTTAGCAGCAAGCAGCCATAATCCCAAAAAGAAACTAGGTTTTTAACACAAATCTTAATTTATCTCAGAAACGGTACATGTGATTGAAGAATGCTGTGATAATTATATTTGAAACAAGACTGCGGAAAAGGGAATGTATTCTGAAATTTAAAAAAAAAGACTTTAAATCGAAATAACGTAAACGTATTCTCGAAAAATCCAAAAAACGTTTACTTCAAAAACATCAACATAACAAAACACATTCTGAGAATTAATTTATTTCAATTGCGTTGCAATTATTTGTAAAAGGAATACATTTAAAACCTGCATAGTGTGAAGTAAAAAAACAGAAACCAGTTTTTCTTTTCACTGCAATACTTAGAGCTAGTATTTGAAATGCGCCCTTCTTCATTTACGGACTTCAAAAGACGGTATCTGAAATCTGTTTCGTTACTGTGTATTTCTGCTACTGAAATTGAATTTATTGCCAATCAGATATTATTTTTAATTTCATCAATATTCTGCGACCTATTTTGGTAGACGATGTGGTTGACCCTCCTCCATAGAAAATAATCCTTTACTGTCAGATCGGGTGACCTGGGTGGCCACTCACTACGCAAGTTGCGACCGATACTACCTTGTGGAAAAATTTCTCTTATTGTTGATCGAGTAGTGATTGAGAATTGGGAAGGGCATTCGTCAAGCTGCAGACACATTTCATTTCTATGTGGAGTATGTATGTCTTCTATTAAACTTAGAAATTCTTCATTCAGGAAGTGGTAAAAAAAAATGACCAATAACATAAGACGATTCACTTCCCCAGAACTACAGAAGGTACTTACGTCCGTCCACAAGATATTGCGGATTACTGAGGATCTTCTCCCAGTCTTCTTTGGGCCCAGTGAAAGAATTTTATTCTCTTATCAAAATCAGTAGGCTGAAGTGCCTGGTGGAAGGATTTCCGAAACACTTTCAGGTTGTGTTCCTTGATGATTCGAAATACCGCCCCTTTGGAAAAGCCGGTTTCTCGAGCGATGTACCTGACACTCTTATTTGGAAATGCTTTCACTGGTGCTAGGATATAAATAATATTTATTTCTTTGGATTTCCTTGTACATTGTACCTGACCGCGTGGGGAATAAGCTACAAGACGGCCCCTAGCAGCATCAATGTTGGGGATTCCCCTCGGCTAGGATGGCAGTGGTCGTGAAATATCTATGCATAAACAAGTGTGGCAGCAGCATTCATTATTTATTCGGCACTCATTGAACACCAGCAACATATCAACTTACTCGCTGTAACCTGCCATAACTATGAAAATTGAAATAATTATGCACCAAGAAATCACAATCTCAACGGACGCCATACAGCTAATGTGTTGATAAGCAAGCACTAATTTTAAAGAAAAAGGATTAAGAAATCTCATATGTTTAATACTTTTTCCCTTCATGACTTTTGTTGTTATTTGATACTAATACATCGTTATTACGACAATCCATAATTGGTCTCTTGTCATAAGTATTTCAATTTAAATGCTTTTTTTTTTTTTTTCAGAATCCATTCCTTTTCCCGATGTCTTGTTTCAGAGATAATTCTGTCGCAGCATTTTGCAATATAATATACGGTTCCTGAGATAAATAATAATTTGTATTAAAAAAACGTGTGTTAGGCATTTTACCCCTAAATGATGCGTCAAATCGAAAAGTCCGCCACGTGGGGGCTGCGTAAACTAAGCAGATTTCCTACGTGCTGGTATAACACACTTGCGATATCATCTCACCTCATATTCTCTATTTCTACGTAAAATAATTGAGATATTTTAATTTTCAAACTCAATTTTTTTAATTCACATAACATATTTGCAAGTACTTCAACTATTATTATTATTACTTATCAACGTCCACTTTTTGCAACTATGGCTAATCGGGGCGGGTTATCTACAGGTTACTACCCTTTTCTAGCCAGGGTGGGATTATGGATTTTATTTATAGAATTTCGTCACTAAATAAACTCCTATTGCCCAGGCGAGAATCGAACTCGCCACTCTAGATTTACCATGTGAGATTAAAGTCAACGCTTTAAGTCACATGGCTAACCTGAGCCCCCTACTTCATCTAGTAAAAACCCTTTGTACACAATATTTGGTATTTTAAACTTCAAATAAAGTGGTGCATATTATATAACTAATATAGTTTATATAGGGTGTGTTATTCTTCTTGGAGTTTTGGTCAATGTTGGTGAAATAAATCTTAGTTTATGCCAATATTTCGAGAATCTTTATTTTCTCTTCTTCAGGGCTGTAAAATTACATGTACTACTTTATAATATTGCACTTTGTTATTACACATGTAATTTTACAGCCCTCAAGAAGAGAAAATAAAGATTCTCGAAATATCGGCATAAACTAAGATTTATTTCACCAACATTGACCAAAACTCCAAGAAGAATAACACACCCTATATAAATACAACCTGGTCGAAAACATCAGCGCAATAATATAGTTTAGCTCAGGGGTCTCCAAACTATGGCCCGAGGGCCACATCCGGCCCGCGGACAGATTTTGTCCGGCCCGCGGAGAGCTAGCATACTTGAAAACTCCTTTTAGTGAACATATTTTTTATAGCAAATTAAATTTAGTTTACTGAAGTATTCTAATTTTATGTTCAATAATTATTAATATGACATCTACATTGACAGATGTCGTGTCACGATACTCCTCATGGCTCGTACTCTACGACTAATCTAGAAATTACAGATAATGACAGGAAAATAAATAATATGTAGTGTTGCCGTTTTGCGGACTTTAGTCCGATTTGCAGCCTTTTTTAAACGTTGCGTACTTTTTTTTTCATCAGTGGACTATTTCACTTTTTACCACCGACAAGAATGATAATATGGTTTTGGCCCTCGGAACTTACTGGAGTAATCAGTATGGCCCTAAGGCTGGAAAGTTTGGAGACCCCTGGTTTAGCTGAAAGCTGAAAACTAAAAGATTCAAATATCTTTGTTAATATTGAAGATAGTAAATCTATATAACAATATTTATAGTAAATTTAATTTGCAATAAGATTGATTCTATACAATTTTGTTGTTTTTATGAAATTTCATTCATAAAGGAGTTTGAGTTTTATTTATTCCCTGGTACTCATTAACCTATTAAAGTTAGTGGAAATATGTGAATAAAGGTAGATCTACATAGCAGAAGTGAGTCTTTTCTAGAAGAGGGCCGCCAAACAATTTTTAGATTAATGCTAATATTTGTGAAATTTATAGACAACAAAGGATCAAGGGGATAGGTCTTTTCTAGAAGAGGACCGCCACTCTGGAAATGTCTTTTATTTTCATTAATTTTATAAAATTATTAATATATTTATTAATATTACGGTATAATATTGAATGGTTTCGAAAACTCAGGTATCGGACAAGCCATAGAATACCAAATCTACGAGAATGCATTTCCTTCATGTTAATTGTTAATCAATCTGAAAACTTTGTTTACCCTCCTCCCCTTGACCGATTGTTGTATATAAATTTTACACATAATTAACCTCATATTTCGTTTACTTTAAGCTAAAAAAATGCGGCCCAAAAGAGCCGAAGACAACGTTAACCGTATTTTCCCAATTTTGTGCAACTGAGGAGTTTACAAACACAGTGAGAAACATATTTGGAACTTGTCTTTCTTCAAAATGACGAATTTTTAGAAAACACGTTGATAGAAATGTCTTAAACATGTCACACACCAACGCAAATAAGTCCCTCAATTTTTGGATTGGAACAAATAGAACAAAAATGTACTAAATTACTTAATTTATGAACTTCAAACTTAGTTTTATTTTATTACCTTTCTAAGAATGCAAATAAAGTTTAATGCCGCTTAATATCCAATGTAATTTATAAGGTTAAGGTGCGTAACTTTTTCTTGGACAGAAGTTTGTTATGAAATTTTGCAAATTTCCTTATGTTTCTTCTGTAAATATATCATCGGGTTGTCGATGCTATGTTTCAATTATCAAAGTAGATACTCCCTTGGATATAAAAATCTTTGGCTTCAGCCGAAATTAGCTCCATCGTTGCTGAAGAGTTGCTTATTTGATGATTAGTGACGTGCTTATTGAGTTTATCTTTGCTTGACATCTTTCCTCGCGCCTGTATATATATTTATAACCTTACCCGTTAACCTCAAATGTCATGGCGGGTTTACTGTCTTAAAATTGTTAATTTGAATAATGTTTTATTAGGTTCGACTATTTTAAATGACGGGTTTTTAATTGACAGTGTGTAGGAACGATACAGCCGAGCACGTATGTTGCAATGGATTTACCTGCACTTCTTGGCAATCTGCAGTTTAATGACCATTTCAAAAAATTGCAAAACGCATGCCAACAAATTTTCCTTGACCCTTCTCAATCAAACCTAGATAATTTAAATTCCATTTGCGGTAATTTTGACCCTAATATATTGGGAAATTTCCTTCGTTACATAATTATCCCTCTTGGAGCACAGTTACAGAGGACGTAAGCCAAAGCATTATTATAGTTTAATTGAATTGTAGTTGTTAAGGATTTAAGAGTGAAAGGTAATTAACCAGATGATGTATTGTAGGAACAGAACACTAATGAATCTGATTGGGCTCCATTGGCTCCAAAACTATGTTAACTAAAAACATTAATTAAGCCTGTACATCACTATTATACAAAATATTTACAAGATAATATTCTATTTATTTAATTTAAACAATCACTCTAAACTGTATTGGGTGCCATGACACAAGGATGTTTCAGACAGACATTTGAATTTAAAAGTCCTGTGTCATAGTACACACATGATCAACTGGCCATAATGCATGTCAATTTGGAAAGAAATACAAGTTATTATTGACATAGAGATACTGGAGTGAGACATATTTCTAGAATGATAACTTGAATTGTTAGAAATAGTCTCACACATGGAGAAGTGGTTTTTTGTATTGATTACAGCCTGATAACGGACAGTTACTTGATGAACAGAACTAACAAACCACTTAATAGAATTATTATTTGACACTTATTTATAATACCATCACAAATTATACATAATGCCAAGCATATGAGTACTACTTAACCATACACCTATGTTACCTACCTAAAAAGTAAACATTAATAAAATGAGAGTCAATATAATCTATGTTGTTTAAATGACTATGAAGCATAGAACATGTAATATATAGGTAATAAATAAAAAACATAATTAAAACTGTGTACAATGATCTCAGGTAAGAAAAAACGCCTCGCTCCTTCACTGTTCTTTATTCGTTGTGACAGAGCGCTTTCAGAGTATACGCTCCATCATCAGTGCCCTGCTGGCAAACAAATACCATAAAAACGTAGTACAATATGTCATTTAATTTTAAATTTTAATCTGTGAAAATAGTTTTTCTTATTTCTGTAAATATTCACTGGGACAGTAATTTAAAAAAAATTTTAGGTTGTAATTTAAAGTTGTATGTTTTAACTCTTGACCATCGACATGTACATATATTTTCAAAATTTTTCAATTAAATGACATATTGTACTACGTTTTTATGGTATTTGTTTGCCAGCAGGGCACTGATGATGGAGCGTATGCTCTGAATGCGCTCTGTCACAACGAATAAAGAACAGTGAAGGAACGAGGCGTTTTTTCTTACCTGAGATAATAATTCCTTCACCATCCAGCACCTCAAAATTGGATGTGTACAATGAATTCATCAGTAGAAATAATTTCGTACTATCTAAATAAATATGTTTATTTATTTTTAAATCTCTAGAGATGCAGGATAACATACATCAATAAATACATATGATGGCACAAAAGTTGTGTCTGTATTTTACAGTAAAATAAGATTGTATTAAAAAAATTCTATCTTATTTTATCCTGAAAGTATAACCACCTGTGTTGGACTGTTTTGAGCCATGTATCAGCCAACTCATGAAAAGCTAACAGGATCTGAAGAACTCACAAAAACTGTTTTAAACTTATTCCCCAATGGGAATAATCCATGAGTGAAGTGCCAGAGGGGTGAGGTCAGTCTTTATCAATTTTATTCAGAAATATACTTGTGATACGAGGACGAGCATTATCTTGTTGTAGAAAAACTCTGTTTCGATTGGCCAGAGCAGGATATTTCTGAAACAGAACTTCATACACCCCCTCCAGTTGCAGAGAAGCAGTGCAAAATTCAACACGCCTGTGAAATTCCACCATCACACAACATGACTTTATGTACAAACATATCATGTCTCATAAAAGCATTCGGTAAATAATCCTTATGTTCTGGGCTGCTTGTGTGTATCAGGGTTGTGTTAAAAGATCCATTTTTTTGTCACAAGTAACCATTCATTCCAAAAAGTAAGTGTCTTTAGGACTGGTGAATGTTGACATTGTTTACCGGACACTTGGCTTAGCCGGCCGTCAAATAATGAGTATGACCAGCCTCTCCCAAAGTATCTTCAAAGGGGTTTCAGATGACAGCGTTTTGTTCCCACAGAAAGGCATAGAATAGCCGATAGTGGGGGTTACTGGTCGACTGATTCTCATTAACTGCTCTTTCTATAGCTTTAGATGAGTGCTCAGTATATAGTTCATTTTCGAGTGGTGGTGCTGCTGCTGTTAAAACACCCAAACCAATATTCTCAGTCTGGCTCAAAACACTCTTCTTCTTCTTCGATTCACATATTTTTCATGCAGTAGCCGCTCTGGTAAATCTTTTCAATAATTTTTCAAAAGTTTCCCAATTTTTTTGAATTCATATTAAAAGTTATTGATTTGAAAGAGTGAACCATTATTGTTTGAAAGATTCTCTTTCTGATGAAGAAGAGTAGTTAAGGATTAAAAATTGGTACAGAACAGGATAGATATACAGACAATTTAAATTACCAAAGTTTTGTCATCCTATGTAATGAATAACAACATTTAATTTTTATTTCTATCGAATAACTATCAGCCTTTATGAAAATAAGTTTTTTATTATTTATTTATTAATTTTCTATCTGTTCTAGAGATACAATTTCATGTCGTATTGTAGAGTGTTTGATTAAATTGTTGGAAAGAAGTATTGTGACTGATCTGAACCTTTTTTTAAACATATACAGCCTAATTGTGCGACAGCTTCAAGATGATAATGGTCCTGGTGGTAAGTATTATGTTGCATAATATTTCCGTTGTAGATTTACTACCCTTGAAGGAAAAAAAAATGTATAACAAATACCTGAGTTGCTCTGCTTCCAGTAAAAGGATACTTGCATTTACCTCAAAAAAGAGTAGCCTTAGATTGTTGAAATTTCATATTTTGCCACAGTTTTTGTAATAACTTGTCCTCTATTTTGATTAATATTGACCATTGGGAGGGGAGGGGGGTGTTTGAGGAGGGTGAAAATAAAAAAAATTACAAATGTTTTTGTACTTACAAGAGTTACTGAGATTTGTTTAGGGTCTTTTTTAATTATCATAAAAATATCTATGTTATATTCTATGACATTTTTTTATTTGACGCATTGGAACAGAGATACCATAGGTCATTTTTGAATGAAATCATTTTAAGTGAATCACGGCAGAGCAAGTTGTATATGTAACTTAATAGGAGCACAATGAAGTCATGTTAGTGTTCACTCCAGATTTTTTTTATTTCTTCTTTCTTGCATAGAAGCCAAAAGTCTTAAATATCTTTCGTTTATTTGTTTCATAAACCTAATATCAACATGGTTTGTTTCTTTTTGGATAATTTTAATATTGTTAGCAATTGTGTTTACTAAATATAATATTTATATTTTCATTGTTTTGTAGTGCGAGAAAGTTCAGAGGAACTAAAGTTAGCAGTTTTGAAGTGTATTACACAACTGATTAAGAGCAGTTCAAGTGATGTACGTGAGAGGTTTATGTCTCGGAAGTATTATTCGAAACTTAGTATAGGAGTGTTTTTGTGTGCTGAAATAGCTAAAAACGAAAAATATGTTGTACTGAAGTTAGTATTATGTCTTTATAGTGAAATTTGTCTTTTTATGTATATAAAACAGTTGTATTGCTTCATATCAAATAAACATTCATTATTATATACCAGTTTTTAAATTCATTCTTCATTGTGTGAATTACAATTACACAAATGTTTTATATAATTTAATAATACTATTTAATGATCTATTGATAATTCTATTTGTGTGTGGTACATGTTACAATCAAGCAGCGCAATAAAGGGGGTGGGAGGGTTGCATGTGGTAAATCAACAACTGTCTTGCCTGCCTTGAATATGATTTCCTTTATAGAATTCTTCAAGATCATTTATTTATTTATATCAAGTATTTTTAAACTTTTGAATGCTAATGATTACAGAGCACTGGTGTAATGTAGTAAAATAGGAGGTGTAACTTGAAAAAAGTCTGCCACACGGGAGCTGCATTAACTAAGCAGATCTTCCTTGGAATGACCAACTGATGATGTTTTGTCTTAGGATATCTCAAATTTTGATTTTCTATCGCTCAAATAATAAGAAACCTATTAACACAAATTTAAATATGAGATGACTACTGATGAAAGTTCTTCAAGAAATAATCCCATGAGTAGGAGTTGGGGGTTAACTGAAGGCTGAAAACAAAAAATACTGATGACTCATTTAATGTTCGCATGGTAGAAATATTAAATGATTATCAAGGTTGATTGATAATCTTTAATCTTGGAATAAAACATTTTACGACATTTTAACTTATTGGTAATCAGAGAATAGTTGGTGGTTTACTAAGAGCCCAGAACAAAAATTAGAATTCTGTTGATATTCAAGGCAGAGAAAAAATGTATAAAACAACATTTGTTGAAAATTAAATTTCCAACAAGATTGATTCTATTACATCTTTTGGTCCAACTTGAAAAATATTATATAAGAGAGTTTTTCAAGTTTATTATTTTTCTCCTCTCTAAGCCCCCTCCCTCATACAGTTCTAATTTTAGCCATTGACTAACTTATTTTAAGTTTTACATAATATTAAATATCGAGTATATTAAATTAAATATTAAATATCGAGTTTGGTAACTATCAAACAAGCAGTTAAACACCCATACATATATATAAATAAAACATATGACCAGACCACATTTCTGTCTTCTGGATAGGATCCATGGACATTTGAAATAGTTTCTCGAAAATCGCTTCTTGAATACCACATTACAGCTGATTTATGCTAAAAGTAGAATTCGATGCTATCTGATCAATTTCATTGTCTTTGTTGATAGAATATTTATTTATAAGTTGAAAAATATCTACCTCACCTTCTTTTCCTCCTGTGCAACAACAAAAAGGTGAATGGGATGCTCGCTTGTTCCACAAAAATTTTATAGTCTTGCTGAGCAGATATAGTACTGATTCCTCTGCAGCTCAAGAAAAACTACACCGGAAAGGGACTGGCTTCAAGTGGATCAAATATTTCACAAATAACATCCAGTGCCCACTGAGGTTTTTCTCACTAAAAAAATATAAAATCAAACCAGAAATATTCTCATTATATTTCAATCTTATGCTTGATAATTGAGATAAAGGTTACTTTTAACACACCACTTTAAACCTTGCAGGGAATATATTAAAACTATAAGTAATTTATTTATTTATATTTAAATTTAGTAATATTATTGAAAAAATTTCTTCTTTATGGATTAGTTGTATAGTTTTATTATATTATTTGTTTATTGGCATGTGGTATGTCTTATGATTATATTAAACTTGTGTTCTTTGTTTGCTTCAAATATATCTGATTCAATTGTATTTTTAATGATTTGAAGAGGATCATGGTTGGTTACTTGATTTCAGGGTTGAAGCGCTGAATTGTTTATTATATCTTACTCATGTTACTGATGAACTACCCTGCAATGTAGAGTTCAGGAAGGATTTGGCTCATGTTATTATGCTAATGGTACCTGGTATTTGCAGTGCTTGTTACAGCATTATCAATAGTGATGATACTCAAAATCATAAGTCAGTCGTTGTAAGTAATTGCATGTAAGGCTTTATAAAGTTATTCATAACTACCAAAATTTGAATTGAAATTCTGCATTAAAACATCCTTGTTCAAAAATTTTTAAAACAAGTCAATTAAAGTATTAAATATTGCTTATTTTGTCAGTATCATGAATCTAAGTTGGATTTTTAGAAATTATTTATAGGTTGGTTGGACTATTAAAGTTTCAGAATCACGAGCATTGTTTTCATTAAAAAAAAGTAAATATACTTTTTTAATATGTATATTTTAGGGACACAAAACAAAGGGATTGTGAGAGCACAGTAAAATAAATAAATGAGTTGAAATTTCCCAACCTGTATGGAAAAGCTTTGCTCCCCAATTCCTTCAATTTATTTGCTGTTTCTTTTGAAACAAGATCTAGTTCTAGTATTTTTGTGCAAGACCTTTCTGATTTACCAATGCAGGAAGATTTTCGCTTAGGTTTTTATTTATTTGGTGAATTTAAAAATAGTTGTTGGTAATGACCCCACATAATGGAATAGAGAATGACTTCTTTATAGATGGCTGAAATTTTTTGGGTGTGATTTTGGCTTGATCATTTCTCTTTCAACATTTTACCTCTGGGTAGAGTATGTATGATGACATAGAGTGTGATATATAATCTATTTTTAATTAGAATCAATTATCAGTTTGAGAAAAATGACAAAAATGTAACCAAACGGAAGAAAATATCCACATTATAAAAAACAAACTATATGTTGTGATCAAGAAAACTGAGATAAGAAATTTACATGGTATACTTATAAAATATATAAATAAACAGCAAGTCGATTAGATGTAGCTATGCTTCTTCTGGAATCGATTTTTCGAAACTTAAAACTTTGTGGGTAATTGATTTTTACACCGTACATCATTTTAATGTATCAATATTATCAATTGAGTGGTGTGGTCTTCTCCATTATGTGACCGCCAACATGTTAAGGTCGAATCTTTTTATACTAGTGTATTACTCCTGAAGAGACGTCATAGAGGGTGCAGTACATGTAGAAAAAATAAATCAGTGGAGCTAGTTCACGTGTTTTTCATCTCATCACCTTTGGCTATTTCTCCTTCAATAAATATTGAATTGAGGTCATATTCCAATAATAAAAACAGAATTGATTTCTATAAATTGCTACAAACATTGCCAGAGTAAATCATCAAGTAAATATAAGTGCTCATTAATAATTTTGATTTTTAATTTCTGGTTATTACTATCAGATGTTTAGCAGTATATAATAATTTTGTTTCTTAAACTATTGATTTAAAGATCTTTTTCACTTTTGCAATTTGATTTATAATATATACAATAAATCAAGTTCACCCAAATTTTTTAAGCTGTTTAGGCAGTTTTAAATACTCAAAATTCAAGTTCACATTTTTAGTTTCCCTTCTTAAATTTAGTGTGTATTAGAAGGTGGTGATTTTTTTTTTTCATATTAGGAACTTTTATTTTTCTCAAATCTATAAAATTATATCTGAATAAGAAAACTTTTCACCATTATTTTTTTGTATATTTGTTTCTTATATGTATTATCTATTTATTGCCATATTCATATTTTGGTTACTTTATATGTTTTATCAATTCATTGTTAACCAGCTAGCTCTGAGACTTTGGTTTCGCCTTTTGGGAAATGTTCTTTATGCAGAGATTTCAGAAAAAAATCAAACTATATTTAAGCTTGTGGAAGCAGATGAGAAGAGTAATTGTTCAGATAAAAATGATTATCCAGATAATTGTAATGAAGAACTTCTTAAAACCTTGAAAGTAACAAAACTGGATAAAGAGTGGATAAAAAACTCTGACAAACATCTCGTTAATGTCACAAAAATGATGGTCACATGTAAAAGGCATCAACATTGGAGTGTTCGTCATGAATTATGCAGAGCAGCATATCATTTGCTAAATAAATGTGGCTTGTAAGTATTTTTTTTTTTTTTTTTTTTTTGATTAACTGGTTACATTGGAAGGAGTCATGGTTATATTTTCCATTAGTAGTTGAGCTTAGATTTCATGTTTCTAGTCAATCCAGTTTAAAGAGTTTTAAAATATTTTTCCAATGTGTAGTTAAAAGTAAAGTTCTTCACCTCGGAGTTAATGTTTTAACCAATCTCTTGATATGTCACCATCTGACTTGATTATTTATTTATTTATTAACGTTCCCTTTATGCAACTATGGCTAATTGGGATGGGTTATCTGCAGGTTTTCTAGCCAGGGTGGGACTAAGGATTTTATTTAATGAGTTTTTCACTAAATAAATTTCTATTTGCCCAAATAGGAATCGAACTCACCACTCTGGGTTTACCATGTGAGATTAAAGCCAACACTTTAATTCACATGGCTAACCTCAGCCCCTCTAACTTGATTATATTCTGACAAATTATTCTTCAAGCTAATGTAATAAATATTGAAGAAGATGATTTACTATAATAAAATTCAGTTTTAAATACATATTTAGTAATCTTTGAGTTTAGGGTTTAAAATCCTATTGTGCTTTTAGCAAATAAGCAGAGATTATTGGAAGGTCCTATCCAATCTTTTATGTAGATTCTTGATACGCAGAACTCTTGAAGTCTTCAATTTGATTTCTGGGAAGCCTGCTCCCTGGTTATCTTTAGACAACCATTCCCTCCTATCATGCCTGGGGCTCTCGCACTTCTGCTCCAGTAATTTCTTGAGTAAATTTGTATATTAATATTGGTAGAATTCAAAATTATATCCTCTTCTTTTAATTGAAACATAAAGAACTCAAATGAATTGATATTTGTTTAAAGTGATTTTTGGTTCACATTCCCTTCCTTTTTTTTGTGGGGTTTGGTTGAGGAAATTTATTTTCAGCTTCCATTGGGCATACTCTCAACCAGATCATCGAATCATATATGACACTTTTTAAACTTCTTTTCCAATGCACTCTAGTTTGTTTAACTAGTGTGTGTGTGTGTGTGTGTGTAGAAATATTTCTACTAAAGAATCCTAGGATTAGAAAAACAGTTCAACTCATATTAAAATAAAGAACCATACATTTAATCAATGCAATCTAGGTTTTAAAAAATCATTTCTATGATATTCTCAAAAAAAGTAATTAATCATTCTCGTCAAACAATACAAAAATTTTTATTTTGAAATTCAATGTCTACTTTATAATACTATTAAATATTGTATAATTAGAAAAATATAGAATAATTAGAAAAGGTTATCAACAGGTTTACACCATATTCTAGCTATGGCGGGACTAAGAATTTTATTTAGTGAGTTTTTCCCTAAATCACTATTGCCCACATGAGAATTGAATTCATGACTTTTAGTTTAACAAGAATATTAAGACCTATCTTAATGTACATTGTTGTCAAGAGGTGTATTAACGAATTTAATTTAGTCCGTCATTCAGTTCCATCCGAACAAGTTGTCCAATCAATCAATGAAAATTACATCGAATTGTAGAATATTCAATCAGTCATTTAGGTATTTTTGTTGTGGCAAAATGTTATGTAGTCATCTTATTAGTCTCTAGCTATTTTTGAAAAGCCTTACTTAACTAGAGTTTGGAACAATTCTTTATTCAGTTAGATTTCAACCACCTTTTGTGACACAGGAGACACTAGAAGTAAGGGTAAAGTCATTTAGATCATTTATTGCTTTAATTTTTTCCTATATTTATGTCCAATTCATGTACGTAATATAAGATCTTATAAACTTTAATTTATTTTACTTAAGTTTTTTTATTATTAAAAAAATTATAAGTACAGGTGCATGTTTATTTTAATTTATTTCTGTTTATTAGGAATATTACCGAGTCTGTTGGGTATTTAGTTGAAACACTAATCTTCCTCACTCAAGATGAAAATAATATTGTTGCCGAATGTAGCCAAATGTTTATTAATCAATTAGCACTAAAGTGCAATGAGATGAATATTAGATTGGTTGGGGTTGTGGAAGAAAATCTTTATTTCCTCCTAACTCGACTTCCAAGAATTTTTCATGGAGCTGGTGAGAAACAGTTCATTTCACACTTTAATACTAATTAGGAAATATTGTAAGAATATGGTATTTAAAATCTTGTTTTAATTTTATTTTTGAATTCATTACACTTTTACATAACAACTTATCAAGATTCATAATTTTAAACCACTGTATTCATAACTAAATTAGGGATTATAAGGTGGGGACCACAATTTACAATTATGATTCATATTTTCTTATTAATAAAGATAGACAATATTTTGATATTCATCTTTTATGGCATTTTGTTTTGCATACATGTTACCAAACTTTAATTATTATACACTCACACTCTCCAGTTCAGGTCTCCACTCATTTAGGCATTACTTTTCCTTTAGAGCCCTGTTTTCATTCATTACTTCTTTCAATTTTGGTTCTTTGATTTTATATTCGTAGCCCTTCTTTGCAAATCCACCTCTCGGTGAGTTTTAGCAGATTTCCCTTAAGGGAAATCAGCTATTGACGTTGTACTCATGACGTGATTTTTTAAATTTTTCTTCAAATTGCCATCGATCCTATCCAGGAGATGACGAAAATGAGGTTTGTTCAAAACTGTGTGTATATATTTATTTGTCTGTTACCGCTCTAGCATTCACAATTTTTATCTTATCGTTACCAAACTTGATATATATTTGTTTTATACAAAAAGAAAGATCAAGTTCTTTAACGGCTGAAATCAGACCAGAGGGAGGGGGGAATTTCAAAAAAATTTTTTTATTTGCATTTTTTAGTTTCCTGTCTTCAGTAAACTCCCACTCCTACTCATCTCATATTGACAATACTCTATTATCTTATGAAACACATTATTTAAAGCTTAAACACCAAATATTGTCCTATTGAACTTTTAAGTTTTGAGGTAAATGCAAATATGTGACACACGTGGGAAATCTGCTTAGTTAACGCAACCCCTGCATGACGGACTTTTACATCACCAGGTTCCAAGTAGTCTAACTTCAGGGACACGCACCTAAGTGTGCACAAACACACACCCATGTGCATACACACACTCAATTCCCTGACATAGATTTTATTGCATATCAAGTTTATGTGTGTGTGTGTGTGTGTGTGTGTGTGTGTGGGTGCATGCGTGCGTGCATGTATGAGCACATGAGCCTTAGGTTCATCTTTGCTATTTGCTACTATTTTTCTATTAATTATCTGTATTTGACTGTTTCAGACATAACTTTAAAAGAAGAGCAGTTAACTCTTCTGTGTGGATTTTTGGATATTTTGGGACCAGAACATGTACCTGTAATTTTTTATTCTTCCCAGCATTTAGAGAGGTTCTTACATTGTTTGATAATTTGTGCTACTCCTGATTGTAGTGGGATAACTCTTTTGGAGGAAATTGGATTCCTAGGTAAGTGGGTTCCTAACCATTCATAAAAAAAAAAAAAAAAAAAAAAAAAAAAAAAAAAAAAAAAAATACGAGTATTATGAAAACAATTTTTTTTTCTTTTTTTCTTCTGTTAATAGCTTTGAAGTCATACTCTGAGAAGCCGAAATGGCGGCGTCTTAAACATTGTGATACTGATAAATGTGAAGAAAGTTTAAAAAAAGTTTGCTCCAAACTAGTGGAATACTCTGATTTGGAAGTACTTATGAATACTCTTCTTGACAGTTTCAATGCTGAAAATGTTTATAAGAACAACATTCTTGTTATTTTTGTTCTATTATTTTCTTCAGGTAACATATTATATTTTACATTATTTGAATGTAAATACTCTTTGAATGAAGTAATATAGTTTGGAGAATTTCAACTATCTGATTTTTTCGAAAATATAGTTTTACTACTAGAAGCCACTGAACCTGATTTTACCCATACCTGTCAGTTTTGTAGAGGAACAAAACTAATCTACAGCAGTTTGTACTGTTACTCTACTATACCCATAGCACAATCTCCCCATCTCAGATTTTACTCCATTTAACTTAACTAATCAGCATTTGAGGTTATATTCATGAGGCGAGTTTTATGAAATTTCCTCTCATGCCCATAGGAGATGACAAAAATGAGATTCATTTAAAATTATACACAATCTTGCCAGTAGGTAGCATTTTTTATTTGCCTATTACCAAACTTGATATTTAAATGTTCTATGTAAAACTAAAGATCTTACTGACATATCACTTTATATGCACATTTTATGTTTCATTTATAACATTACTCAGTATACCAATTAATGGACTAGTTCCACTTGTGTATATGGATACTGTCATACTGGCTGTTTGAGACCACCGTGACTCACTGATCAGTGAGTATTCTTCAGTAGGCAGGAGGAAGTTTCTAATAGCATTGTAATATTTGCAATTTTTAACTTTTGAAGGTTTTGGAAAATGTTTGCAACAGACCTACCATATAGGATCATCCAAATGTAGTTTTAAAGGGAGTCAAGCAGCACAAAACAATAAATATCTTTGCTTCTTTATACTGTATTGACAGGTTTTATTTGGAATTTTATTTTATGTCAGTTGAAAAACATTTTAGATTGAACTTTTTAACATTAATGCTAAAATGACATTTATTTATTATATAGGTTCATCAGAAAAATTTCAAAATCTCTCTGGTCTGTTAAAAGATATTGTTATCACTTTAATGGAAAACTCATCATCATGGAATGTACCTATTAGTATTGATAATAATTCAACTGACAAAGTCGCTATACAAGAACATATTGTACAGGTTTGTAAACACTTGTCTTTTAAAATTAGTATCAATAACTTTCGTCAAATTCAACTTTCATTATTTGGTTTATGTTGCATACTTTTTTACGGCTACAATTTTCATGTGGTCTGCTCTCTTTAAATGTAGCTGTTATTACTAATAAATAGTTTATTTTTTTCCGTCTCATTTTTACTTAATATTTATCATTGTATCCATTAGTTATATAGAAAAATAGGAAGAAAGAAGATATTCCTTCTGTAAGTAAAATTATTATTGTGATACCAGTATTTCTGAAATAATGGTGATTATTATTATTTTTTAAACAGCTCAGGACAGATAATACATTAATAAGAAAAATCAATAAATAAAAGATATTTCTCATGTTAATTGTACAAAAGTACCAATATAATTGATTTTAGTCTCTCTAGTATTTAAGGACTTTCTTTCCAACTATTGTTCGCTATAATAATAATTTGCAGTTTATGGCAACACATTGAAAACAGCAAAGTCTGTCTGTTAACGCTCTAGCAGTCGCAATTTTTGTTTGATCGTTACCAAACTCCATATTTAATCGTTTTATGTAAAAAGACAGATCAAGTTTATCAACAGCTGAAATTGGACAAGTGGGAGGGGGGGGTTTAGAGGAAGAGATTTTCGAAAATTCAAAATATCTCCGTTACTATAAGTCGGATCGAAAACATGTATAGAATCAATCTTATAGCAAATTAAATGTACTATAAATATTGTTAAATACATTTATTCCTTACCTTGAATATTAACCAAGATATTTGCATTTTCAATTTTCAGCCTTCAGCAAACCCCCACTTCTGCTCATGTTAAACTAACAATACTCAGTTATGTAATAAACCACATTATTCGAACCTTAAATAGCAAATATTGTTTTCAAGAGACTTTATTATACAACATACCGGGTGGGGCAAAAGGTATGAATAGGTTTTAAAGGGATGTAAAACAAAAACAACTCAACTTACCAAAATTATCTTTGTAATTAATAAATCAGTACATAAACTAGTTTTTTACACTAAGTTTTAAATATGGTGTCTGAAAGATGATGGCCGTTAACAGCGATACACTCTTGAAGGCGATTTCTGAAGTTTTCGTCAGCTCTTCTGCACATTTCGATGGGTATTGCCGTAACTTCCTCCCTGATTCTGTCCTTAAGTTCTTCCAGGGTATGTGGACGATGTTTAAAAACCTTTTCCTTTAGGTATCCCTAAAGGAAAAAGTCACAAATGCTCAAATCTGGTGAGCGCGCAGGCCACTCCACGTCACCCCTCGCGGAGACGAGGCGCAGGGGGAACATTTGCCTCAATTTCTCCATTGAAATCCTAGCAGTGTGGGATGTTGCCCCGTCCTGTTGGAACCAAATGTCCCCCAGATTAGTCGCTTCACTTAATTCTTCCAGCTGAGGTTCAAAAAACTCTTCTAACATTGTCACATAACGCTCAGCAGTGACAGTGACAGTTCGCCCATTTTCCTCAAAAAAGTAAGGACCAATAATCCCGAACTGGGATACTGCGCACCATACAGTCACTTTAGGGGAGTGAAGTGGCCTCTGGTGAATTTCCCTTGGGTTTTCATTAGCCCAATATCGAAAATTCTGCTTATTAACAGCTCCACACAGGTGGAAATGGGCCTCGTCACTGCTGAAAAATGTTGAATTTGCTGGAATTCTCTCCAACATTTTGTGGCAGCAGTTTAAACGATTTTCGAAGTCACGAGGAATCAGCTCTTGAACCACCATCATTTTGTAAGGGTGAAAATGTAAATCTTCGTGTAAAATTCTCCTTAAAGATCTGCTAGACATGCCCAAAGCAACTGCATGCCTACTGGCTGAACACCTGGGAGACTGTTCAATAGCATTTCTTACCAGAATAACATTTTCAGGGGTTCATACTGTTCTGGGTCTTCCAATTGCTGAAGGAGTTGCTGTTGAACCAGTGTTCTCTAATGCCCTCGCCCAACGTCTAATTGCATTACCTCCAGGGACGTCACCCCCTACAGGAATATTGAAGTGCAGTCTGAAGGCCCTCTGAGTGGCGATAACAGAACGGCCATTTTCAAAAAACGTCTTCACAGCGAATCCACGATGCTCTCCCGTCCAAGGCATGGTTGCTACTGAAAACTAGACCCTCCCACGCCTTTAGCGAGGCCCAGCCCACCTTCCCCCCACCACCACAAGCTGAGCGCCAGCCAGACAAAACCGGTTCATACCTTTTGCCCCACCCTGTATATGCAATCTTGATGCCTTTATTGTGTTACACTTGTTTCGTAGGAATATGAAGCCCCTGTATGTAAGTCTCCTTCAATGTGGTAACAATTTATCTTTAATTAAAAAAATATTTAATTTTTATGCACTCAGCATAAAACTGAACCATCTTTATGATAAAAGCATGTTGTGCATTGGATAAAATCTATGGAAACTTATAGGATGAATAATTAATCTGTAATACAATTATAGAATTTTAAATATCAGTTGTAATATGTTAAATTAGCTATTCGTTCCTTCTTTTAGCAGGTGTATTTAAAACTTACTCTTTTTGTATTAATTTATCCACAGGAATTATTCAGAAGTAATATCTTTTTGAAAAATTATTTTTGGGTCTCCCTCATTTTGAATTTCTACATTTTTTAAGAATAAGAAAAGTTCTGGTAATTAGGTCCCAAACCTCAAAATTTTGATTAATTCTCAATTATTGAAGAACTATAGCTACAAACAACTTGTGCTAACTATACTTCCCTTCAAAGCTTCAAAACTACTTCATTTTCACTTCCTATATAGCCAAATTACTCCACTTTTTGAATTATGGGGCTTCCCGTCTTTATATTAGTATTTCTATTACTTGTTTCTTTTCTATTACCAAAGCTTTATGTGCATTTATACTGAGTTCAAATTGACCTGGATAGTATATACTATAAATGAATTAAATAATTTCTCTTTTCTTATAGATCTGTTTGATTGTTGAAACCATTGGATGTATATCAGTAGCTGCTGGCCCTGCTGTATTTTCTCCTCTGCTCCTCCACTGCCTTTATCCCATTCTCGAATGTTCAGGAAGTCCTATTAGACTCATCTCAGATGCTGGTTTGTCTCTTCTAACTTAATTGTATAATTGTAATGCAGTCTATTTCAATTAATATAGTTCTTCTTTGTAAACAGGGAATGCATCATTACAGAAGTTGGCCAAACTTTATCTTGATGGTAGTGTGAGCACTCTAATAACAAAAAATGCTGACTATCTTTCCCATCATGTTATGTTGAAATTGAGACGACCTGAAAAGAACCCAAGGATACTGTCTGTTTTATCGATTATTATGGAACATTTCTCACTTACTACTCTACCATGTCTTCATGATTTAATTAATGATGTAATTTTCATTATTATTATGCATGTTGTTTTTAAAAACATGAATTTTGTGGTTATGGTTTCTGTAAAGACAACTAGCAGAATGTTAAATAAAATGTGATTAAACAGCAAAGCAGGTAACAATAGTGTTCTCTATTACATAAAGCAATGACTAAAAAAATACTATTTAGGACTTTTGAAAGAACATACTATAAGGACAATAAAACCAAATTATTAATTAATGAGACTGAAAAAAAAAATCTAAATTTAAAAGAATCTGCATTAATAATTACGCTAATTTAATAAAATAAGGATCCGAGCTCCGATCATAGAAATTATAATTGATTCAGATCGGAAAGAATTTTTATATAATTTTGACAGGTGAACAACTTCAATAGCTACTTTTTTTAATGAAAACAAAAAACCTCTAAAAACACTAAAGTCCCCTGGTTTTCAATTACTGTTTGATGTACGAAACAAATGTGTAATACCAAAGTTGTTGTAAATTAAATTTACATTTAATAGATTAGTTATTTATGTGAGATATATGTATGTTACACCAAAACTTCTCAAATAAATTCAGGGAGAGTCAAAATGGAGTAAGGACCCGCGGCGAGGGTAGTAGACCATTCGCCATGTTGCCAGATCTACCCTCTCGCTGAGCCTTCTATGACGTTTTCATATTTCTCACATATTTTTTCGTAGTTCAAATGACTTTATAAGCATAAAACCAATATTTTATTTTTCGTGATTAAATATCTGAAACAATGGCATCTATTATATCGAAGGGTAACAAGTATTTTCGAATTTACAAAGCTTTCAAGAAAAATATGATTTTTAATGCAAAAAAGACATTAAATGTTTTTAAAAATATTTATTATAGAAAAATGTTTAAAAGAAAAAGTACCAAAAATGAAAGGAAAAGTTCTGAATTCCAAAAAGTTTTCAAAGTGAAAAAAAAAAAAAAAAATTAATCCTTTAACTGTTTTTGTATGGAAAAAATATGTGTTTCAAAAGCTAACAACGATGTTAAAGCTCAAAATAAACAAAATGTTATATTAAATAATAAACAAACTTAATGTATGTTATTATTTTGTTATGTAATAACATGTTATAATGTTTTTGTATCTACAGGGTATGCCTAGTAATTATCCCTTTGGACAGAAAAATCTGCAACGTCACAGTCTTCTGATTGGCTAAGAGGCCTTAGTACGGCCTCCCCACCCTTCTCCCCCAGGGGACCTTACTCCCTGACTCTACTATACATCAAAATTTATCATGATCACAATACTTCTTTGATGGACCTCTCTTCAATCACCTTTATTACTCAGCCATTAGATTGGTGTTGTGAATAGTAAGAGAAATATTTCACTTATGGAATATTGCAAGAGAAGTTGGGTTTGAGTCCAGGCTAAGCTAGACATTTTTATCTAATATAACAAAATATTATAAATAAAGATAGTATACACCACCCTTAAAAAAGAAAAGGTGTGAATTAAAGAAATACCCTAACTAATTTAAATTGAAGACATCATAAAGCGTTATGAATATTTAGCAATTGTGACAATTTTATTATGTTAAATTTAAATTAAGCTGTTAATGAACTATACTGAGCATTGATTTATATTTTAGGTATTAATACAAAGCCCTGGAATGTTTCAACGTACCAATGAAACTCCATTCTTACACGTATTTAGCACATATCTACAATGTATTAAAAAATGGACAAAGCCATCTGAAAATATTTCTACTCCTAAAATTTTAAAGAAAGACAACACGATAGCTGAACTATTGAAATATAAAGAAGCTATTATAGCTGCTGATGTAGAACAATATGTTGAGGAAACTTCTGACAATTACACTGATTTTAGGTATTGACTTTCTTTTTGAAAAATATGTCATAAGCAAAATTGTTAATAATTTATTATTAAATATTTAATTAATGGTCTGTATAGTGACAAAGAACCTTATTGTCTTGCTATTGTGTCAGAGTCTTTGTATCATAATAATGTGTGTGTATATATATATATATATATATATATATATATATTAATGTAAATTAATTTATGAAATTATGCATCTATCTATACATTGCGATTCTTGATTTTTATTCACGTACAATTCAGAAAAAATTATTTTGCCATTCATGTGAGGGACAGGGCTTGGGAATATTTTACCAAAGATTTATATAATCTAATCTATATGTATATATATAAACATGAATACCTATTTCTCTTGATCACGGCATTATGTGTAAATGGCTGGATCAATTTCGCTAATTCTTTTTTTGTTGCATTTGTTATTGTCGGGAGATGGTTTTTATGAAAGAAAAAATTAAGTAAGTTGTGCGGAACATTATTATTATTATTATTTATTAACGTCCACTTTTTGCAACTAAGGCTAATCGGGACGGGTTATCTACAGGCTACCACCCCTTTCTAGCCAGGGTGGGACTTAGAATTTTATTTAATGAATTTCGTCACTAAATAAATTCCCGTGCTCAGGCGGGAATCGAACTTGCCAGTCTAGGATTTGAGCAGAACATTAGAAAATTTAAGAAAACTAATGACCATATTATCTTTTCTAATGCCTGAAATAATAATTACGATATTTTTTTCCTATTGGTTTTTCGCTCAACATGGACATAATATAAGTTGTTTATTTTATTATTTAGAGTAACTTTTCTTATATAATTTTTTATTGTACAACACAGTATAAACGGGATATACACTAAAACCTATAGTGGGAAAAAACAATTTTATGGGGCACAAAAGAGAACCGAACTAAACAAAACTCAGTATGTTGATTAGCATCAACTGCTCCGTGATTATAAACTGTATTAACATTTCTAGGGACAAACAGGATTAGGGGTTATAAGAGAGGCCTAAAATGATTTTATTCTCTTAAATGATTTAATTCTCCTAAAATGCATTTTACTTTTTAAAATTTCAGTTTAGTTTTCTACTAAAGCCACACTTTATTGAAGTTTTATTGATTGCAACATTGAGGAATCTGATTATTTTGTTATTGTTTAATATTACACTTTGACAGTGAGTTTAACTGAGAAATAAAATGATTATTTATTTTATTTTAGCCAATTTATGGAAGATCAACATCATATGGAAACAGAAGAAGTAAAAGAGACTAATCTTCCTGATCATATAAAGTTGACTCAGGATATTCTTACTTCGTGTTTGCACTTTCTTCCTAACAATGATATTTCAAGACTGGTTTTAGTTTTAGAAGTATGTTACCATTTATTTAACTTTTTAAAGTAAAGAGTACAAAGGTACAATATATCTAATATAAAGGCTACTCAATATATCTAGTACAAATATGCCATCATTTATTCTTAATCCTTCTTTTGGGTGTGGGTTAGAATATACTCACGGTAAGGCCTTTATTTCATGGAAGGCAACTAATTAAGTCTCAGTGGGGATATGGTATTACTACTCTTTTTTTAGCAGATTTACCTTAAGGGAAATCAGCTATTGTTTTTATATTAAGGGTGTATTACTTTCATTGCTTGTCTTAAGTCTGGAGAAAATAGGTGGCTTGAGTATGGGCATCCTCACCATTATAAAAAAGTCCGTCACGCAGGGGCTGCGTAAACTAAGCAGATTTCCCTCATGAAGTTTTACAATAGAGAAATCTGCCTAATAACAACTGTAGTAGTAAGGAACCTCTAAACCTATTCAGGAGGGACGAATAGTTACGGAAACGGCCGCCAGAGCTCTCGGCGGAAAGTCCGAACATAGCCGACTCTTGCCGACCACACGCAGAATACAAATGCAAATATCTCGGTTAATATTCAAGATAGGGAATAAATGTATAAAACAATATTTATAGTAAATTTAATTTGCAATAAGATTGATTCTATACTATTTTTCGATCGACGTATGGAGATATTTCGAATTTTCGAAAATCCTCCCCTCTAAACCCCCCCCTTCCCTTTGGTCCGATTTCAGCCGTTAACGAACTTGATCTTTCTTTTTACATAAAACGACTAAATATCGAGTTTGGTAACGATCAAACAAAAATTGCGACCGCTAGAGTGGTAACAGACATATATATATATATATATATATATATATATATATATATATACAGTTTTGAACGGACCTCATTTTTGTCATCTACTAGGTAGGACTCCTTGAGACTTATGAAGAACAGTTCCTGGAAGGACCCTTTCAGTGACTCGAGAAGGAAGAAGAAGAATAGGAACTAAGTGGTATTAGGACTAGATATAGGCATGTGGGTCATGCAGATCTTTGGAGACTGTACTGGTGGTAATGTTAGATATATGTAGTAGCTCTGAAGAAGATTGGTTAGAGTGAGAAGGATTGTGCTCTCTTTTGATAAGCAGTTATTGATAAATAGTGGATCTTGATGGAACCAGTAGGGCACCGGGTTTATGATAAGAGAACGTTTTGGTGTGCACTACTAGGATACAGCTGTATTGACTACAGACTGTGGAGAATCAAATTGAAGGGAAGTTCTGTAATTTACAATGTTTTCTCATATGAAGATAACCAAAGAAACACTGGCAAGCCCGGGTGGAGGAACTACAAACCAAATGGATTGTATTTTAATTAGATCCAGGCTATTAGGGTGTTGACTATTTTCCAAACAATTTCCGAGTGCTAGATAATACATAATTTGTATGTTGCTGGATGTGGGAGTGCAGATCTGGGAAACAGGTCTCAATAACACAAAGTCTTCCCGCCAATTTATTTATTCACGCACAAGGCCTTTCGGCACTAACGTGCCATCATCAGGTGCTAACCAACAAACAACAAAGAAACAAGCTTAGGCCAAGTTATGCATCCAACAATTACATTTTGAAATATTTAACAAAATAGAATTTCATGCTAAAATCAGTCTTACGAAAACGTCCTAACTTAAAACTACTAGAATCTAAGTCAAACATTAAAAGAATATATTATAGTTCAATTAATTAAAATAGTTAAAGTGAATAAATACTCTAAACATTAACAAACACATGTATACCCTATAAAAAAGTTACTATAAATTAACAATTATCCTACCTTCTGCTGTATAATTGACGTTAACGCCACGGCTTTGGGGCCACTACTGGTGACTAGCAGAGATGGAGGAGGCCTACTCAACAGGACAGAACTTGGCATTTCCAATTGCACATTTAGGCAGACACCCCTCCGTCTCTCCAGCTCACCGGACCAGTCGGGAATATATAAAATCATATGTGGAGAATGTGGTGCGTATTATGTGGGAAGGACTTCAAGGAAATTAAAGAAAAGGTGCCAGGAGCATCTGTCGAGAATGGACTCAACGTTCCTCCAGCATTTGAGGAAAGAAAAGCACGAAGATGCCCCACACGAGGTAGCTTTATTGGCGAGGGAATATAACCACAAACTAATTCAGAAATTGGAACCTCTCTACATTGAGAGACGTTTTCCCTGCTAGATAATTGCACTGAAAATGAGGTTTTTTCATTTTCAGTGCTAGATAATTGCACTGAAAATGAAAAAAACATATTCTGTAGCTAGAGAAATGCTGGTGGATAAAACCGTTTAGAGAGTACCTCCTTTAGGTTTACCGGCGTCAGCAGGGCAGACTGAGAAATGCAAGCAAAACGCAGAAGGTTAAGTATTATAATAAAGGAAACCTTCATCTCATAGAGAATGTAATTAAGAGTTGGAGTTATAGAAAATTGTATAAAAGGTTCAACATTTATCAATCCATTTTGAAATCACCAGTTATTAAAGAAATTCCTCTCCATACTTGTATTCACTTTTTAATCGATGACAGAAAATTTAATATTATTTATAGTTGTATTTTATAGTACAAAATTTGTTATGTTCCCCCTTTATTCAGTTTACATTCATTGCCCTTTTTTTAGATTATGGCAGATGGTGTTCTTATTTTGTCAAATTGGCCAGATGTTTTGTTACCTGTCATTCATAAGATATGGACACCTTTTGTTGAAAGATTTAAAACTTCAAATAATGCCTTGGTACTGGACAGGGCTTTTAATTTGTTGAAAATTCTTGCTAAGTATTCAAGAGACTTTATCAGGACTCGGACATTCAAGTAAGTTTTTTTTTCTTAGGTAATTTGATATACTAGTGGGCATTTTTTATAGTTTTCTTCTCATCATGTAAATCTTCACTACTCTGGGTGTCTAGAATCCTATATTTCTCAAAGTTTACTTTTAGTCCAATATTTGTTCCCTTGTCTATTGTTTCGCTTAGCATGTAGAGCACTTCTTCTGGGAAGAAGTGTTTTAGTGTAATGAAAGTTACCAAATTCCTGTTCCAAATATTGTCATAACTAAAAAAATTCAGAATATTTTAACAAAGCTTGAAGTCATTAAAATTTAATCATCTAAATAACATGTTTAGAGTAAAGATGAAAACTGTGCTGGTTAAAGAGCCAATCTGTGATTATAAAGTAACCATATAATTTTGTTCGCCCTCTATATAGAAGCCTAAAATGAAATTAGCCAACTCACCCTTTTGGAATAAACAAATCGAAACATTTTTAAAACTTTTACTATATGTTATTTTTGAAAGTCCAAGGTTTATAATCAATGTTTAAAACTAAATAAAAAATTGAAGTATATCTAGCTTTATTTCAAAATTAAGGGTTTATAAATTATGATTTTTGAGCTTTGGAGAGAACAGTGCAGCTTTCCATTAATATATATGTCCAAACTCAGATTGTATAGCTTTGAATCACAATTACTTTATTTATTTATTTATTGGAGCTTCGCAGCTTTGGCGATGTTGCTCTAAACTAAAGGATTTGTAACTTTAAAAAGAAAACAAAAAAAAAAAACAAACAAACAATACAAACAAAAAAAATTAACAAAATTAAACAAAACAGAAATGGAACACAAAGCATAAAAAGAAAACAAACCAGAAAAGGAACACAGAACACAAAAGGAACACAAAACATAAAAGGATTTACAAATCATAAAAGGATCAAAACACAGAGAGATAACACAAACAACAGAGATGATATCAAAACAGAAATGGGAAAGAAATAGGAACGCAACTCAAAACAGTACTGGAATAAAAAAAAATAGAACACAAAAGGCGAATTTAAACACAAAAACTGAATGAAACACAAAAACGGAACTAGAACTCAAAAATGTAAATGGAACTCAAAAACAAAATGGAACTCAAAAAGCATGAATGGAAATCAAAAAACAAATATTGAGTACAGCAAAGATAAAAATAAATGAGCAAGAGAACAAATAAAGACAAAATTCAAAGCTAGGTGAAAACTGCAAATCAAAACTATTGATATTGGACAATAAAGAAATCATTAATAAAATATTTAAATATCAAATAAATAAATCAATAATTAAAATAAAATTGGTGTATAAAATGAATAAAAGAAATTTAAAATGATTAAGGTTTACATAAAACATAAGTTTTTACTAGTGACTATTTACATAAAACTCTGTACTCCCTAAAACACACTGGGGTGAGTGAAAACTCATACACCCACACACAACACAATTACTTTAGGAGTGGCTTTGAAGACTTCTGCTTATGCTTAGCAATCCCCAGGACTACTTTGTCATGAAGTCTATGTATGATTCCCGTAATTTTCTTATTTTTAAGTGTGTAAGTAATTGATAGATCATAAGCCACCAAGTATGTCATCAAACTGAGTATTCATCTTGGGCAAACAGGGACTGAAAACATCTTTCTCTTTGTAGTATTTTTTATTTTCACAAGAGGCAAGCACACAATTCAACTAATCTATATATATATATAAAATTGTAACCTCTGTCTGTACATTGATTTTTTTCACGAAATTTCTCGATAACTTTTCGTTTCACATGTCATAGACACCATAACTGCATTTTGTTTTTTTCTTGTCTGTTTGTTTGTTTGTTACCTTTTCACGCATAAACGGCTGAACCAAATTTTATGAAACTTGGTATGTATATTACTACTATCCCAACTTAGACTTTAGGCTATATTAATATCCTCTGAGACGAACAGGAGTGGGGGTTGTAAGGAAGGCCTGAATTTTAAAATAGCGGTATTTCGTTTTCTATTCGTTTTTCGGCAAATATGAACATATCAAAAGTTGTTTATTTTGTTATTTAGAGTAACTTTTGTCATATTCATTTTTGTCTTTCAACAAAGTATAAACGTGATATACACTATAAACTAAAGCGGGAGTCAACTATTTCATTGGGCGCTAACGATTAGACCGAACTTAAAAAAACTCGGTATGTCAATTAGCATTAATTCCATAATTATAAGCTATATTAAAATTTTTAGGTTAGAACGGGAGTGGGGGTTATAAGTGAGGCCTGAAATAAAAATTTGGGATATTTCATTGTCTATTTGTTTTTCGACAAATATGCACATAACAAAAGTTGTTTACTTTATTTAGATTAACTTTTGTTTTATACATTTCTCCAGGAACAATGTATGGAGCAAGTAATTTGCGTAGAAATATTGGTATGCTCAACAATTCATTCCAAATTGAACTATGAGGTACCTCACCTGGAAAAATTATTTCAAATCTATGTTAATATTTTGTCCTTAATAACTGAAATCTATGCATAATGCACATGGGACGGGAAATATGACAATTTGGAGGGCAGTGAAGACTTACATAAAAAATTAATTTTATTATTAACAAATGCCAACAACGGGTATTAACCCTAAACACTGGGACGGGTAAATTTCAAAATATTGTGCAAAGTAAAGCCGTGCCAAAAAAATACCATCACCATTCAGCCTCAAATCAATTCCCGGGCGAAGCCGGGTATCTGAGCTAGTAATATAAATTGTAAATAATTATGTATTTAGAAAATAAAGTTTTCACTTCATTTTAGTTATCTCATTACACTAAAAATATAGGAAGTTTATTCAATAATGTATTATTTGAATTATTAATATTCAATATTTATCATTTTCTATTTTTATTAATTTGTATTTTTTTAGAGAAGTTTTTCCACGATTGTGTAAAGTGTTGAAGGATAACTCCAACAGGACAAGAAAGGAGAGATCTTCTGATGCTCTTATTTTTACTCAGATGTACAAACTTCAACAGAATCTTCTTTCTGGGTTGGGGGATGTAGTAATAGATTTAGAAGCATTGCCAAAGCAGTTATGTCCATTGCTCGATGCAGCTACTCCTTATTTAAGTTCAAAAATGCCTTCGTTGTTACGAGTAAGTAAACTTTTCTATTCTAAATCAAAAAGAGTATATAATTTATATTATAGTATATATAATTTATTAACAATTAACTTTCTTGGATTTATATTTTTGAAATGAATAAAAATATCACGTTCTAAAAGAAATTTAAATAAAGCATGCAATTGGTAGAAAAACCTAAAAATTCTGTAGTGTCTGTCGGAATTGATGGTATTTGTAAATTTAGCTATAAGGTTCTGGTTAAAAGATCCATCAATCACACTAAAGACATAATTAAACAAGAAATTAATAATAAAAGTTCACATATATTTGCTGACAACTTCAAAATATTAACACTTTGACTTATTATGAAAAGTATTCCCAAATAAATGAAAACAATTTCATTAAATTCATTAAAGATAAAAAAAAAAGAAAAAAAGTAAGTAAAGATGGCGATCTAGTTTCGAATAGAGATGTGTGGTTAAGCTAAATACTGAAACACAAATGTTGTGTGTCCAAAGTCTTCTGTACCACAACCTAACAATCGCATAAAAAATCCTTTCTTAAATTACTAATTATGCTCTTCATAAAGATTAAAATGCCCCTTTCATTTAAGAATTAATTCTCAATTGATTCGCCAGGTCTTATGTCATACTGAAGACAATTATCCAGGTCTATTATTTTTGTTTCCTCTAACTGTTCATCTACTCTATTTCTTAAGGGCTGTATTAACTATTCTGAAGAAATACATAATAGGCAGTTTCTGTCACCTTATCACCACCTTTTTACGTGTTATTAAAATATATTATTTTATATTAAAATATTCATGGAAGCTTATACAATAGTTTTAACAAGACATTTATTATTTCTTTTAGGAAAAATGTTTGCAGTTATTCATGGAGATTGGAGAAAAGTATCCTGATCTAGTTTGGTTACATTTGATGTCTGTATACCCCATTCCTATCGAGTTTAAAGCCCCTCTTGACGGACTCCATGATTACCAGGTATAATATCACTATCCTTTCATAAGTGTATATATTCAGTTTTAATGCCAAATTAATTATTTTATCTGAATTAATAACCAATTTGGTATTTTAGTTTGAAGCACGACCCCTGAACAAAGAGGAGTTTCATTCAGCAGTTGAACAGTTACTGGCATTTTTGTAAACTACAATTTGTTTGAAAATATTGTATATATATAAAGTGTTGTAAAACATCTTGTTTGTAATTTAAATAAAAAAAAATGTAAAAATGTAAATAAAAGTATTTTTCTAAAAATTTACTACATCCTTCACTTACAGTTCCTTTCATAAAAATCATCTACATGTACCCCTTGAAATTTTTTAGAACTGAAAGAAATTTTATTGGGTTGTTGGGAAAGTCATACATTCAATTATAGCCTCAATTTAAGAAAATATTCAATGTGTTTTCAAGGCTAATGGCTCTACAAGAGATCTGTTTGAAGGATGGTTGAAGTAAGTGTTGGATAACTAGTATCTTCATAATATTATATGTATTTATTTTCTTTCTTTCTCAAAAATTGTGCAATTATCAAACAGTAGTTTTAAAAAAAATAAATTATTAATAATTTTGCTTTAGACATACTTTCAAAACGAAAGATAATACCTAAAATCAGGGGAGTTTCCAGATGTTTCCTCAATATATTGTTCTAAATCAGCAGCAATAATAGCCTAATTTTATTTCAATAGTTCAGAAATTATGTTTCGTTCACTAGAGTTTTAGGATTAGACATTTTTTCAGATGGTTTAATCCATTGTTTAATACATAAAAGAAAGTCTGTCACACAGGGGCTGCAAAAACTAAGCTGATTTCCTACATGCTGATATGACATAATACTTATCCCTACTCCCCTATATTCTATTTTTCTAAATAAAAATCTGATGAAGTAGTGGTTTAATGAAGGCTGAAAAAAAGAAAGTATGAATAA
Organism: Riptortus pedestris; assembly: GCA_019009955.1. NCBI lineage: Eukaryota > Metazoa > Arthropoda > Insecta > Hemiptera > Alydidae > Riptortus > Riptortus pedestris. Next base: position 31,218,567 of record CM032231.1, read on the forward strand.
CACGCTTACTAAATGAGTTACGAAAAAAAGGAATATAACAACAATTGTATAACATAACTAGTTCAATGAGATTGGTTCTATAACATTTTTCAATTCGACTCATAATAACAGAGATGTGGTTTCTTAGACTTCTTCACTGGGTTGGATGTTCTTCTTCTCCAAACTGGCTTTCTACTCCAGCGGTCTTCTCGACCAAGCTTTATTATGCTAATTTTCGGTAGCTCTACGGCTACTATCTATAGCCTATTCATCACCTATTATCAATCCAGAAGGGATCTAAAAAAGTGATGATGAATAGCCTGAAGAAGGTTCTAGGAAAACTAGATATAAGAAAGGAGAATAACCAAGATATTTTGAATTTTCAAAATTCTCATCTATACCCCCTCCTCCCCAATGGTCCGATTTAAGCCATTAACAAATATGATCTTTAGTGTTAAGTGAAACTGTTAAATATGGTGTAGGTCAAATAAAGATTTTCGACTCAAGAAATAAAATCTTAATTGATGACATCATCACACATCGTATAATACATTGTATTTGCATTTATCTCACATAATTAAGGTCCATTAAAAACAATATTTGGAATTTAACATTGAAATAACACGTTTCATGATATATTGGCCTTTCTTTAATATTACAAAAAAGGGAGAGGAGGGTTTATTCCTGACAAAAAAGTAAAAAATGCAAGTATCTCAGTTTATATTCAAGATAGTGAAAAAGGATATAGAAATTTCCAATTGCAACAAGATTAGTTATATACAATTTTTCAATCCGACTCATAGCCGAGATATTTTGAATTTTCCATTTCACCTCCACCCTCTGAACCCCCATTCCCCTCGGTCCAATTTCACCAATTAACAAACACGATCTATTCAAATTCCCTCCCTCCTCCCCCTTGTCTGATTTCAGCAATTAACGAAGCACGTCCGGACATGAGCCGTTTGTTCCATTTTATACCATTTTAAATGCCGTTAGTACGTTGGTATAGAACATTCCTTCCCGTGGTTCAATACTGATTCAGCCAACTAGCCGCTAGATTGCTCTCTCATCGCATTTATGACTATCAAAAGTTCTATTCCTTTATTTTCTGGGCTCCTCATAAAAAAGTCCGTCACACAGAGACTGGATAAACTAAGTAGATTTGCCACTTACTCATCACGCCATAAGTCTGACCTCACCTATCACTTTTTTTTTTTCAGTAGTGAAAAGTGTACGTAAAAAGGAATAGAAATTCAATCTGGGAAATGTTTAATGGCTCAGGAGTCACTAATATTTCAGGCTTCTGTCAATATTGTTATATACATTTTTTATCTATCTGGAATATTATCCTATATAATTGCGTTTTAAAAGATTTTCCTTAAGGGAAATCAGCTATTAGGGTCGTAATCATGCCACAATTTTTGTACAATTTTCTCAAATGTCCATCTGTCCTACCCAGGTGATGACGACAATGAGATCCGTTCAAAATTATATATATATATATATATATATATGCTAGCTAAGGTACCCGGCGATGCCCGGGAAATCATTCTTGACTGACTAATGATGGTATTTTGATAGTAAGACTTCAAGGTGCACAATTACACTTCCCTCCACGACGTAATGATTTTCCGAAATAGCCAACCCTGAAGGGTAACTTTTGGGGATTAATAGAATAGAAATTTTATTTTTGAAGGATAAATGAAAATGTGTTCCTAATCTATCCCTCTACACTTTTTGACTCACCGTTTTTCAATAGTTGAAACTATAATCATGGGTAGCATTTATTACAATTAAACATCATCTATAATGAACATATTTCCTTTCAAAAGCCAATCCGAGCTCACATAGTATAGGCAAAGTTTTATACGTAAGATTATAGTGAATCTCACTGGAAATCGCTTCCAGTAATGCCAGACGGGAAATAAGTAAACTCAATTAACTGGTAAGGCCCCCGTCATCTTCCGCTCCCGCATGAGACTTCTCAACATTCTTCTTCTTATATTATTGATGCAAAACATTATTTTATAATTTTATTAAATAATAGTGGTACCCTGAAAATATCATATCGAGTTTAAACGCATATTGTTTTAGCAGATTTCCCTTAAGGGAAATCAGCTATTGAGGTTGTACTCATGACGGAATTTTCGAAATTTTTCTTCAAATGTCCATCGATCCTACCTAGTAGATGACGAAAATGAGGTCCGTTCAAAACTGTATATATATATATATATATATATATATATATATATATATATATATATATATATATATATATTTGTCTGTTACCACTCTAGCGGTCGCAATTTTTGTTTGATCGTTACTAAACTCGATATTTAGTCGTTTTATGTAAAAAGAAAGATCAAGTTCGTTAACGGCTGAAATCGGACCAGTGGGAGGGGGGGGTTTAGAGGGGAGGATTTTTGAAAATTCAAAATATCTCCGTTACTATACGTCGGATCGAAAAATTGTACAGAATCAATCTTATTGCAAATTAAATTTACTATAAATGTTGTAATATACATTTATTCCCTATCTTGAATATTAACCGAGATATTTGCATTTTTATTAAATTTGGGCCGATAACGGATTTTTGAATTTCCCGCAATAAGCTAGTTCGGCCCTTTGCCGTAACTGTTCGTCTCTCGTATGGAGATTTCTCTATTGTATAACTTCACGTCGGAAATCTGCTTAGTTTACGCAGCCCCTGCGTGACGGACTTTTTTGTCATAATGACATTACCATTAACGTTTAATTGTTATTATATTACATATTTGTTTCAATAACATCAAGGTACATTATACAAATTAAATAATGGAAATGCTCTTATAGTTTATATTTCTATTGGAAATAAATAACAAAGTTATTTTCTAGGAAAAATAAATAAATGAGGAGGGGGTGACGAAGATTTATAACCTCACTAATCCGAATCATACTTTGAACTATCTTATAAGACGAAAACATAGCATCATTTGTCATAATATTCATTTATTAATACCCCTTCAATAGGTACTAATATAATTATGGACTCCCGTTTAGCGTATATCCCGTGTTTACTTTATTTTACGACAAAAGTGAATGCACACAAAAGTTACTCTAAATAACAAAGTAAACAACTTTTGTTATGTGCACGTTTGCCGAAAAACAAATTGAAAATAAAAAAAGCGAGTTTTTCATTTCAGCCTCTCTTATAATCCCCACTCCCCTTTGAACCTAAAATTTTTAATATAGCTTATAATCATGGAAGAATTAATGCTAATTCACACACCAAGTTTTGCTAAGTTCGGTTCAATCGTTAGTGCCCAACAAAATTGTTGGCTCCCGCTTTAGATTTTAGTGTATATCTCGTTTATAGTTTTCTATACGACAAAAGGGAATATAACAAAAGTTACTTTAAATAGAAAAATAAACTACTTTTGTCAAGTGCATATTTGCAGAAAAACCAATTGAAAACGAAATACAGCTACTTTTAAACTCAGGCCTCCCTTACAACCCCCACTCCTGTCCTTCCCTAGAAATGTTGGTATGGTTTATTATAATGAAGGTGTTAGTGTTAATACACGTGCCGAGTTTTATTTAGTTTCATTGAGTCTTTCGTGGCAAATAAAATTGCTGACTCCCGTTATAATTTTTAGCGTATAACTCATTTATACTTCGGTATACGACGAAAGTGTATATAACAAATGTTACTCTAAATAACAAAATAAACAACTTTTGTTATGTGCATATTTACCAAAAAACCAATACGAAAGGAAATATCGCTATTTTTAATTTCAGGCCTCCCTTATAACCCCACTCCTGTTCGTCTCAGAGAATATTAGTATAGCCTAAAGTCTAAGTTGGGCTAGTAGTAATATACATACTAAGTTTCATAAGTTTCATTCAGCCGTTTACCAACAAACAAACAAACAAACAGACACAAAAGAAACAAAAAGCAGATATGGTGTCTATGACATGTGACATGTCTATATATGTGACACGAAAAGTTATCGTGAAATTTCGCGAAAAAAATCAATTTACAGACAGAGGTTACAATTTTATATATATATATATATATATATATATATATATATATATATATATATATATATACACATATATATATATAATTTTGAATGGACCTCATTTTCATCATCTCCTGGGTAGGATCGATGGACATTTGAAGAAACTTTTCGAAAATCGCGTCATGAGCATGACCTCAATAGCTGATTTACCTTAAGGGAAATCCGCTAATACACAATCCAGAACCACAATGAGTTATTGCGGCTATCCGTTAATCAAATTCATCCCTGGAGATTAGGTGAGCTGCATGGGGGAAGTTGAAGGACAAGAAGTGTTTACATTATAGCCGATTAAGGTAACTTGTATTAAGTCCCATAATGCTAGATAAGGATCTAGACAGCGTGTCTACTATCCTTTTTGTAATGAATGACACAGGCCTCCAGTATTAGCATGAACCAGGGTCAAGATCCTCTTCCAAGGGCGACCGGCACCGTAAAGGTCAAGAAGCTATTTTATTGCCGTTACTTCAAACTCACCCCGCCAACCGGATTATTAGTCTAATTTTTATTCGGAACATCTGCAAACAGCAGGACATCTTCGCATTCAATATATTTTCTCCTTCTCAAAATGCTTATTCCGTTTGACAACAGGCCTATTTTTAAAGTGTAAAATAGTTTTTAAACGAAGTATTTTAAAGATGGACATCATATAACTTTAATAGGTACTATAAATGACGACGGGAGCTGTAGGTTTATGGAGTCGCTTGCGGCAGTACATAAATGCTCACAATGGCTTTAAAACTTATAGACCAAATAGCCCAGTAGTAAACTGCTAATAGCAGATATCCCTTAAGGGAATCACCTATTGAGTTACGCACGATAGAGAACTCAAGACTCTATTTTCGAAAAATTTCTTCAAATGCCCATCGATTCTACCCAGGAGATGACGAAAATGAAGTCCGTTCAAAATTATCTATCTATTTATATATATTTGTCTGTTAGGGCTCCAGCAGTCGCAATTTTTGTCATATCATTACCAAACTTCATATATAATTTTTTTATGTAAAAAAAAAAAAAAGATCAAGTTCTTTAACGGCGGAAATCGGCCAAGGGGAAGGGGGTGTTTACATGGGGAGAATTTTGAAGATTCAAAATATCTCCGTTATTATGAGTCAGATCGAAAAATTGTATAGAATCTATCTCATTGCAAATGTAATGTTCTACAAATGTAGTCTTAAACATTTATACTCTAACTTCAGTATTAACTGAGATATTTGTGTTTTATTAGTTTTCAGCCTTCAGTAAACCCCTACTCCTAATCATTTCACATAAACAATACTCTGTTATATAATGAAACCAACTGTTAGTGTGTTACCTCGGAATGAGAGATAAGCTGAAAAATCGTATAGACTTATCGTATTTTGACACTCCAAAATTTGGGGAAATTGTTGTCCCAAAAGTATCATAAAATCTCGCGACCGCGTCTTATGATATTCAAGGTCAAAGGTATTGACCCGGTCACGCAGGGGCTGCCTAAACTAAGCAGATTCCCCACGTGCGCCAAATTTTTGCCATTATCTCAAAACTTAAAGAACCTAGGCTTCAAACGAAGTGCTTCATAATATAACAGTCTATTGTTAATAAGACATGAGTGGGAGTTGGAGTTTGCTGAAGGCCCAAAACTAATACAATGTAAATATCTAGGTTAATAATCATGATAGTGGGAAAAACGTACATTAAAATATTTATTGAACATTAAATTAAAATTAAATTATTTATTAACGCCCACTTCTAGCAACTCAGGCTAATCGGGACGGGTTATCTACAGGTTACCACCCTTTTCTAGCCAGGGTGGGAGCAAGGATTTGGTGGATTACGTCATCAAGTAAATTCCTTTGCCTAGGTGGGAATAGAACTAACCACTCTAGGATTACCATGTAAGATTAAGCTTTAACTCACTTGGCTAACTTGAGCCCCTATAGAACATTACATTTGCAATAAGATTGGTTTTATACTATATTAAGAATTTTAGAAATTCCCCCTCTAAACCTACCCTGCACTGGTCGGATATCGACCTTGAACGAGCTTTAGTTTTAAATAAAACGTTTAAATATCAAGTTTGGTAACTATTAAACAAAAATTGCAACCGCTAGAGCGTTGGCTGACAAATATATCTATATATATATATAAAATTGTAACCTCTGTCTGTACATTGATTTTTTTCGCGAAATTTCACGATAACTTTTCGTTTCACATGTCATATACACCATAACTGCATTTTGTTTCTTTCGTGTATGTTTGTTTGTTTGTTTGTTTGTTTGTTTGTTTGTTACCTTTTCACGCATAAACGGCTGAACCGAATTTTATGAAACTTGGTATGTATATTACTACTAACCCAACTTAGACTTTAGGCTATGTTAATATTCTCTGAGACGAACAGGAGTGGGGGTTATAAGGGAGGCCTGAAATTAAAAATGGTGATATTTCGTTTCCTATTGAATTTTCGGCAATTATGCACATAACAAAAGTTGTTTAATTTGTTATTTAGAGTAACTTTTGTTATATACACTTTGGTCGTATACCTAAGTATAAAGGCGTTATACGCTAAAAATGATAGCGGAAGTCAACAATTTTATTTAGCACAAAAGACTCAACCGAACTAAACCAAACTCGGTATGTGAATAAGCACTAACGTCTTCCTTATAATAAGCCATTCTAACATTTCTAGGAACTGGCAGGAGTGGGGGTTATAAGGGAGGCCTGAAATTAAAAATAGTGATATTTCGTTTCCTATTGGGGTTTTGGCAAATATGCACATAACATAAGTTGTTTATATTGTTATTTAGAGAAACTTTTGTCTTATACACTTTTGTCGTATACCTAATTATAAAGGCGTTATACGCCAAAAAGTGTTAGCAGAAGTCAACAATTTTATTTGGCACAAAAGACTCAACCGAACTAAGCCATAATCGGTATGTGAATTAGCACTTACGTCTTCCTTATAATAAGCCATACTAACATTTCTAGGCACGGGCAGGAGTGGGGGTTATAAGGGAGGCCTGAAATTAAAAATAGTGATATTTCGTCTCCTATTGGGGTTTCGGCAAATATGCACATAACAAAGTTGTTTATTTTATTATTTAGTGAAATTTGCTCAGCAATTCTTTGGAACTACAAGGTACCTCACAGGGAAAAATTAATTCAAATGTATGTTAATATTTTGTGCTTAATAATTCTAATCTATGCATAATGCACAGGAAACGGGAAATATGACAATATGGAGAACAGGTAAAGTCTTACATAAAAAAATAATTTTATTATTAACAAATCCACAGAAACGACGGGCATTTAAACTAAACACTGGAACGGGTAAATGTCAAAATATTGTGCAAAGTAAAGCCTTGCCAAAAAAATACCATCACCATTCGGCCTCAAATGAATTCCCGAGCGAAGCCGGGTATCTGAGCTAGTATATATATATATATATATATATATATATATATATATATATATAAAATTGTAACCTCTGTCTGTACATTGATTTTTTTTCTCCTAATAATGTTGTTTTTTAGACTTATATGGTAGTTCTATGTATAATTAGGATTAGTGAGGTTTTAAATCTATGCAGCCCCCCCCCTACCACCTTTAATATTTAATTTCACTAGGAAATAACGTTATTTATTTCCAATGGAAATGAAAACTTTATGAGCATTTTCATTATTCAATTTTTATTACGTAATTTTTAAACAAAGTCACGCTAAATGTACACAAGGAGTGATAGCGGAATTTGTGGGGAATCACTCGGAGCGGGATTAACAGAAAATATGCGCATTATAGATACTATTTAATTATAATAAATGCCATCCGTGATTGTGATTTGAATTATTCACGGTGTGTCAATCAGTTGAGAGGGATTGATTGGGAACTCATTTTCATTTACTCTTTTTAATTAAAATTTCTATTCTATAAGTCCCCTACAGTTACCTTATAAAAAAATAATAGGCCCAGATGGGAAGTATAATTGTACACATTGAAGCCTTGCTATAAAAAAACCCTCAATGTTCAGGCCTCAATAATTTCTGGAGCGAAGCCGGGCACCTTAGCTAGTATATATATGTTACCGCTCTAGAGCTCGCAGTTTTTGTTTGATCCTTTCCAGACTCGATATGTAAGCATTAGGACTAGAGGGAATAGGGTTTAGAGATAGGGAATTTTGAAAATATCTCCGTTATTTTAATAAATCGAATAGTAAAATTGTATAATACCAATGTTATTAAACATTTAATGTTGCACAAATTATATTACGTACATTTTTCTGAATTTTGAATATAAACCAAGAAAATTGCATGTTTTTAAATTTGTGACGGACTTTTTTTATTTGTCTACTCTCTACACATCAAGCTTTGTTGCTTACGATACAGTTTGTGCCAGTCCCGACATGAGCCGTTTGTTCTATTTTATACCATTTTAAATGCCGTTAGTACGTTGGTATAGAACATTCCTTCCCGTGGTTCAATACTGATTCAGCCAGCTAGCCGCTAGATTGCTCTCTCATCGCATTTACGACAATCAAACGTTCTATTCCTTTATTTTCTGGGCTCCTCATAAAAAAGTCCGCCACACAGAAACTGCATAAACTAAGTTGATTTGCCACTTACTAATCACGCAGCAGGTCGGACACTACTTATTATCTTTTTACCATGTCGCACAATTTCAAGATTATACGGCGTAAGAATTCACGAACTTTTAAAGTATTACATTTATATTTACGAACTTATAAAATATATCGTTATATATATATAATTCTACTATATGGTACGTGTGTATGTCAACGAGGCCTAAAAATAAATATCGATATTTCGTTTCCTATTGGTTTTTCGGTAAATATACACAGGATAAAAGTTGTTTATTTTGTTATTTAGAGTAACTTTTGTTATATTCATTTTTGCCGAATAACAAAGTATAAACGAGATATACACTAAAAGATTAAAGTGGGAGCCAACAATTTTATTGGGCACCAACAAATGAACCGAACTAAACAAAACTCTATACGTGAATTTGCATTAATTCTTCCATGATCATTAGGTATATTAAATTTTTTACGTCGAACGGGAGTGGGGGTTATAAGGAAGGTCTGAATAAACAATTGGCGATAATTTATTTTCTATTTGTTTTTAGGCAATCGTGCACATACTAAATGTTGTTTTTTTGTGTTATTAAAAGTAGCTTTTGTTTTAAACATAATATTATTAAATTTATTATCTTAATCGCTTGAAATATCATACAGGACAACGTCTGTCGGGTCCGCTAGTATATATATAGAAAATTAGAAATAAAAAAAAAGCTTGTTCCTTCTCAGAATCACTAAATTGTAAACAAATGCTAGGGCATTTCTTCAATTGTTTTCTCTGTTTTGGAGCTAAACGTTCTTAAAGTTGAAAAATATAAATCTGACGAAAGGAGGAGCATTTTCATTAAATCCATATTTGTATCAATAAAAGAAGTTTTACTTGTTATTGTGTTCTCAGAGTTACCTTATGGCTTTGTATTGGCTTTCCTTGTTTCTTGGTAATTATCAGAAGAAGCATGGTAATTATAAGTCGAAAAAAATGATAAGGTATATCAGAGAACACAATACAAGGAAAACTTCTCGTATTGATACAATTATAATTGCCTAATTGGTGAAATAATAATAGTAAAGAAATAATCTCAGGCCCATGTATGATCAATTTATTTAAAGACACTGACATATAATAAATACCGTGAATAATGCCTCAATAATAAATCTGTAGTTTCATCAATTAATTCAGTGAATTTTGGATTATTAATTGATTTACCTTTAGAAACTAATTTCAAAATGGACCTGATTGATTATTATCTCTTTCAGATATTTCAAGAACGCTATTGGGAAGTTTAATTTTTTTTTATTCAACCAATCGTCGTATTTTGTTTCGAATGTTCCTGAAAAGCTGTAACAGAGGTTCCACTTTTTTTTTTGAATATCCAGGCAAAACAATAGTACGAACTTTCTGATAATCTCCTTCATCAGAACGTTGCGGTAAATTACATTCTTGGACGATTCTATCAAATAAAGCATCTTATCTGGTGTTTGGCTCATTACTGCGCCAGACATTTACAGTTGTGCATTGGTTATGAAATCTTAAAGCACAATATTACCGTAAGAAGCAGCCAAGCGCAGGTAAACTAGGAATCAATATAATTGTAAAGCAATATACTTTTTATGGTTAAAGTATAAAAAAAACCATTATTTTACGGGTTTTTTTTAAAAAATCAATACCTAAGTTCAAAAATTAATGAAAATTTCTTATTAATCTTAATGAACAGAACTTACCCAATTTTTTTTGTTCCCTTAAAGGAATAGGGGATGATATGAGGGTGATTTATCACTTCAATGGCATCATGTTTTATGTGATCTTATGAAACAATATTGAAACGTTCCATGTTAAACTGAATGACAAGTTTGATAATTACTGACATAGGACCAAGAGCTGTAGAGGTTTAGAGAAGGGGTAAATTCTGCAATAGTATATGACCTGGATAGCACCGAAAAATAGAACCCCAATTTTGAGTAGTGTTATTTTCTACATGTTCCCCTACGTTGGAGCAATTATGCGCGCACACGCACTCACGCACATACACAACTTAAAACGCAACTTCAAATGTTTATCAATTAAAGTAGTTAAAAAAAAATGTTTTCTATAAAATTATTACATTCATAAAATTAGTCTTGGTAGGGAGAATAATCATATTGATGAAATTGTTTATCTCTTCTGATTTGTTCCGGGTATCTGCTCCTGCGGACTTCACGTTCATAGAAATGCTAATTTGCAGCAACACTTCGATTGCCTTCTTCATGATGGTCATCGCTACTGCTTGTAGGTTGCAAGTCCGCGGACCAAACTAATAAATAGCTACCGGTATTCATAGGACAGGTCCCCTCCATTCAGTTACATGGGATAGTGTTCACCATACCACATCTTTCTGTCTTTTGAACTTTTCTCCACCGGTCAAAGGGGTTAGACAGTTACCCTTTGAGCAAACAAGAGATTGACTTTCCCCTCTCTGTTACTACTCATGGGTTTTTACTTAGAAATAGAAAATATTTGGTGAGATTACATCACAAGTGCGTTATACCAGGGTGTAGGAAATCTGCTTAGTTTACGTTGGTCCTGCGTGATGGACTTTTTTCATATCATAAAAGCTATTATTATTGGGAAGTAAAAAATGTGACAAACCGATTTACGCATTTATTCCAACTGAAGGATATAACTACTTAAATATCTTCTAAAAATGTAACATTGCATTTTAACTTTGAAAGGGAAGTACAAGCGGTTATTACTCTGTTTGAATTTTTTAAAAATATTTTGGATCTCCCTAGGAGTCTGAAACTATAAAACAGCGAGCAGTCTCGACTCACTAATGATGAGGTCAAAAACCTGAATGTGTTTTTCTGATGCAAAAATAAATAAATCCTTAATAATGTGATTCAGGAATAAAATGCTGATGAATTGGTTTCGGCTTCCCCGAGCCTGCTTTGTTATGGGTAACCCGTTATTATTATGAAATATGGATTTTATAAAAACGTGGAATCCTATGTAAATGTTATTTGGCTTTGCAATAAATTAAATGATTTAAGATAAAATTATATTTGACACGAAATGACTCGAACCGACAGGGTTAAGACAGTATCAAATGAGGCTACTTCAAGCAAAGCTTTAATCGAGCCATGGAGCGAAGGAAGGTGAAGAATCTTGGGAATATTGTAGGTCACGACAATTTCATTGTAATGTTATTTGGAGTAATCATTATTGGGCAGTGTTAAGACAGCTCCAGAAAGAACATTTCTTCGAAACTTTATTTCAAGGCTGGTCTCTATCATCGTTCCTCGTGATGTTCCAGTTATTGCTGCCATATTACTATATATATATACTAGCTCAGATACCCGGCTTCGCCCGGGAATACATTTGAGGCTGAATGGTGATGGTATTTTTTTGGCAAGGCTTTACTTTGCAAAATATTTTGACATTTACCCGTCCCAGTGTTTAGGGTTAATACCCGTCGTTTCTGTGGATTTGTTAATAATAAAATTAACTTTTTATGTAAGACTTCACTGTTCTCCACATTGTCACATCTCCCATTCCTGTGCATTATGCATAGATTTAAATTATGAAGGACAAAATATTATAATAATAAATTATAATTTGAATTAATCTTTCCCGGTGAGGTACCTGATAGTTCATGTTGAAAAGAATTGTTGAGCAAATTTCTCTAAATAACAACTTTTGTTATGTGCATATTTGCTGAAAAAACAATAGGAAACGAAATATCGCTATTTTTAATTTCAGGCCTCCCTTATAACCCCCACTCCTGCCCGTCCCTAGAAATGTTAGTATGGCTTATTATAAGGAAATCGTTAGTGTTAATTCACATAGCGAGTTTGGTTTAGTTCGGTTGAGTCTTTTGTGGACTCCCGCTATAGTTTTTAGCGTATAACTCATTTATACTTCCGTATACGGCAAAAGTGCACATAACAAAAGTTACTCTAAATAACAAAATAAACAACTTTTGTTATGTGCATATTTGCTGAAGAAGCAATAGGAAACGAAATATCGCTATTTTTAATTTCAGGCCTTCCTCATAACCCCCACTCCTGTTCGTCTTAGAGAATATTAGTATAGCCTAAAGTCTAAGTTGGGCTAGTAGTAATATACATACCAAGTTTCATAAAATTTGGTTCAGCCGTTTATGCGTGAAAAGGTAACAAACAAACAAACAAACAAATAAACAAACAAACAAATAAACAAACAAACAAACAAACAGACACCAAAGAAACAAAATGCAGTTATGGTGTCTATGACATGTGAAACGAAAAGTTATCGTGAAATTTCGCGAAAACATTCAATGTACAGACAGAGGTTACAATTTTATATATATATAGATATATATATATATATATATATATATATATATATATATATATATATATATACTAGCTCAGATACCCGGCTTCGCTCGGGAATTAATTTGAGCCTGAATGGTGATGGCATTTTTTTGGCAAGGCTTTACTTTGCATAATATTTTGACATTTATCCGTCCCAGTGTTTAGGGTTAATACCCGTCGTTTCTGTGGATTTGTTAATAATAAAATTATTTTTTTATGTAAGTCTTCACTGTCCTCCATATTGTCATAATTCCCGTTTTCTGTGCATTATGCATAGATTTGAAATATTTAGGACAAAATATTAACATACTTTTGAATTTTTTTTTCCCGGTGAGGTACTTGATAGTTCATATTAAAAAGAATTGTTGAGAAAATTTCTCTAACTAACAAAATAAACAACTTTTGGCATGTGCTTATTTGCAGAAAACCCATAGAAAACGAAATACCGCTTTTATTTCAGACCTCCTTTACAACCCCCACTCCTGCCCGTCCCTAGAAATATTGGTATGGCTTGTTATAATGAAGGCATTAGTCCTAATACACGTACCGAGTTTTATTTAGTTCGGTTGATTCTTTTGTGCCAAATAAAATTGTGGACTCCCGCTATAATTTTTAGCGTATAACGCCTTTATACTTCCATATATGGCAAAAGTGCATATAACAAAAATTACTCTAAATTACAAAATAAACAACTAATGTTATGTGCATATTTGCTGAAAAAGCAATAGGAAACGAAATATCGCTATTTTTAATTTAAGGCCTCCCTTATAACCCCCACTCCTGCCCGTCCCTAGAAATGTTAGTATGGCTTATTATAAGGAAGGCGTTAGTACTAATTCACATACCGAGTTTGGTTTAGTTCGGTTGAGTCATTTGTGCCAAATAAAATTGTGGACTCCCGCTATAGTTTTTAGCGTATTACGCATTTATACTTCCGTATACGGCAAAAGTGCATATAACAAAAGTTACTTTAAATTACAAAATAAACAACTTTTGTTATGTGCATATTTGCTGAAAAAGCAATAGGAAACGAAATATCGCTATTAGCAGATTTCCCTGAAGGGAAATCAGCTATTGAGGTTGTACTCATGATGCGATTTTCGAAATGTTTCTTCAAATGTCCATCGATCCTACCCAGGAGATGACGAAAATGAGGTCCGTTCAAAACTGTATATATATATATATATATATATATATATATATATATATATATATATCTATCTATCTATCTATCTATATATTTGTCTGTTACCGCTCTAGCGGTCGCAATTTTTGTTTGATCGTTACCAAACTCGATATTTACTCGTTTTATGTAAAAAGAAAGATCAAGTTCGTTAACGGCTGAAATCGGACCAGTGGGAGGGGGGGTTTAGAGGGGAGGATTTTCGAAAATTCGAAATATCTCCGTTACTATACGCCGGATCGAAAAAGTGTACAGAATGAATCTTATTGCAAATTAAATTTACTATAAATATTGTTATATACATTTATTCCCTATCTTGATTATTAACCGAGATATTTGCATTTTTATGAAATTTGGGCCGATAACGGATTTTTGAATTTCCCGCGAAAAGCTAGTTCAGCCCTTTGCCGTCACCGTTTGCCTCTCCTATGGAGATTTCTCTACTGTATAACTTCACGTGGGAAATCTGCTTAGTTTACGCAGCCCCTGCGTGACGGACTTTTTTTAATTTCAGGCCTCCCTTATAACCCCCACTCCTGTTTGTCTTAGAGAATATTAATATAGCCTAAAGTCTAAGTTGGGCTAGTAGTAATATGCATACCAAGTTTCATAAAATTCGGTTCAGTAGTTTATGCGTGAAAAGGTAACAAACAAACAAACAAATAAACAAACAAACAAACAAACAAACAAACAGACACCAAAGAAACAAAATGCAGTTATGGTGTCTATGACATGTGAAACGAAAAGTTATCGTGAAATTTCGCGAAAAAAATCAATGTACAGACAGAGGTTACAATTTTATATATATATAGATATATATATATATATATATATTAGCAACAATCAAAATTCGTTATTTGTCTACACAGACGGATCAAAAACTGAGACAGGGGCCGGTGCAGCAGCGGCTATAGGGAATGTAGGTTATAAAATACGATTACATAATAAAGCATCTGTATATTCAGCCGAACTTGAGGCTATAATTCTTGCTCTATCAAAACTATAGCAATCCCCCACCACCAAAATACTGCTGTGTACCTACTCTCCTAGTTTCTTACTCTACTTAGGAAATCTTTACAATTCACTTATACACAAATCTACACCTACCTACACAGTCTACACGAGTACAACATAATTATGATGTGGCTACCGGGACATACAGACATAAAACAAAGTACTGACATCGACAGGCTGACTGCATAAGACATGAAACGGGTAATTAAAACACAAGTACTTAACGACTGGACAACCGACTGGCTACTAAATGACAACAAACTCCGAGAAATACTAGACAACCCAAACAACGGAAAATCTAACCAGACGAGATCAAGTGGTGTTGACTAGGCTTAGAATCGGACATTCATACCTCATAAACCGTAAAGATCGACCTACACACACTCACTGTAACACAGTACTGACCATTAAACATCTCCTGACTGACTGCAGACTACGTGAACATTTGAACGTACCCAACGACTTGTACGAACTATTAACAGAAGGTAGCCCATATATAAATACACTCTTAAACCACTTGAAGACAACAGACATTTCCGACAAACTTTAAAACTCACCTACCCTACTCATTTCTCTACGTTTTATATCTCTGTATAACACATTTTTAATCTTGTGTCTTAGACTTCCATACCCTCATGTCAGGATTTATCTCAAAATTTATAGTTTTACATAGCTTTATTTTAACATTTCCTTAATTTTATTTCCATATATTTTATACTATGTTTTAATAATTTCGATAACATTTTTTTCTTAATTTTAAAATTTTAATTTAGAGAATTCAAATAAATGGTACTGAGCGACATTGCCTAGTTGTGGAGCTCTTCAAATAAATAAATAAATAAATAAATATACATATATTTACATAAATTTTAAGTAATAATAGACCTAATCCTAATCTCACTAGAACCATAATTGAAACTTGGTACGTGTGAAATACAGATCATTCATCGAACCTACTCATCAACATGTAGCTGAGACTGTACTCTGAAATTGGGTCACTCTGTATCTGTAAGTTGAAATAATAACACACTTATGCGTTGAAATATGTACTGTTGAAGATAATTTTAATTCTTCTATGAGTAATAGAATTGTAAATAATATTTTCGGTACCCAGTACAAATTTTTGAAACTAATAAACTTCAAATAGAACTGAATAGAATTGAGTGGGATGATAGAGATGTCGGCGGATAACTTGGTCATTTGCTGACCATGTAGTTCAATACGGGCAAGCCATATTTCTACAAGCCTGTCAACAGTCGTGCTCTGTAGGTTGTTTTAGCAGGTTTCCCTTAAGGAAATCTGCTGTTGAGGTCGTTCTCATGACGCGATTTTCGAAATATTCCCTCAAATGTCCATCGATCCTACCTAGGAGTTGACGAAAATGAGGTCCGTTCAAACACACACACACACACACACACACACACACACACACACACACACACACACACACTTATATATAAGTATAGATATTTATACATTCGTCAGTTACCGCTCTAATGGTCGTAATTGTTGTTTGATCTTTACCAAACTGGATATTTAAACGTTTTATGTAAAAATAAAGATGAAGAGAAGTTCGTTAACGCCTAAAGTCTGAGAGGGGTTTAAAGGGGGAATTTTGAAAATTCGAAATATCTCCGTTATTATACGTCTTATCTAAAAATTGTTTAGAACCAATATTATTGCGAATTTCGTGATCTATGAATGTTGTTACCTGCGTTTTTTCATTACCTTGAATATTAACGGATATTTGAATATTTTAGTTTTCTGTCTTCTGTAAACCCCCACACCTACTTATGTCATATTAACAATAAGCTTCCATGAGTTCTCATTGAACTTTTTCTTTTTTAGATAAATTCAAATACGCATTTGGGAAATCTGCCTAGTTAACGCAGCTCCTGCGCGACGGACTTTTGTAAGTTTTTTTTGGTCTCTCCTTATAGGTCTGACCACATTCCTACTGGCGGGACTAATGTAATTGGGAAACAAGACATCAGTTCCTTAAACTTACATAAGGGGCGCTGAGATTCGTTGGTGATTTAAGGTCTTAAGACTTTATAATAAAAGTAAAAAATATATGTTGAAGGCATTTTAAAATGGAGAAAGGAGAATTAAAATTAATAAAATACAAATCTGGTTTTCACGGAGAAAATAACATACACAATTAAAATCACTAACAAAATAACAGAAAAATAAAAATATTGCGTGGTTGAATGTAATTAAAACTTAGAAAATGTTATAGCTAATCATTTGCAATTAATATTAGATATAATTGAATAACTGTATTTGCTTTAAGAAGTGGTGGTAGAGGGGAATTTCGAATATTCATATCTCCCTAATTATGTGTCTGATCGAAAAATGATATAGAACCAATCTTATTGTAAATGTAATTTCTATAAACGTAAGTCAAAAGATGAATCGCCATTGTAGCGGCTTCTCAAATAAATAAATATTAACGTTGTTACGTACATGTTTTCACTATCTTGATTATTAACCCACTTACTTTAATACTTTTATTTTGCATTTTATAGTTTTCGGCCTTCAGTAAACCCCCACTTCTACTCATGTCATATTAATAATAAGCTACTATATTATGAAAAACATTATTTTAAGCATAAATATCAATTATTGTTCTCACTCAACTTTTACGTTTTGAGTTAAACTCAAAAACTTGACGAACATGGGAAATCTGCGACGGACTTTTAACGTTCATAGTTAATATTGTTAGTGCTTTGTTTTTACTTTTGTTATTTGATACGGTTTCGTGATATTTGACTTTCTAAAAGGGAAAATAACGTTTGATGTCGTGTCAATAAATACATAGTACAGTATGCGTATGCATTTGAATAGTATGCATTGCACAAGAATGTGTGTGTGAATCATGTTGCGTGATCGTTTTCTCATCTCGTAGTTTAGGAATAACAAAGGTTATACTGTCTACTTAAAACACATGTTATATTTACGTTGGCCCGATTAACCTTAGAGCACGTTAATCAATCAATACTTACGT
The DNA here is from genome assembly GCA_019009955.1 of Riptortus pedestris. NCBI lineage: Eukaryota > Metazoa > Arthropoda > Insecta > Hemiptera > Alydidae > Riptortus > Riptortus pedestris. Next base: position 31,236,713 of record CM032231.1, read on the forward strand.
TTTAGCAGATTTCCCAGAAGGGAAATCAGCTATTGAAGTTGTACTCATGACTGAATTTTCGATTTTTTGATTTTTTTCTTCAAATGTCCATCGATCTAGGAGATGACGAAAATGAGGTCCGTTCAATACTAAAATTTGAGTGATTGAGATAAAACTGATTCTGATTCATTACAAATTACAGCACTAGCTTTAGTAAATTGTTTTTAATAAAATTAATATGTTATATTCAGATATATTTCATTAATTGTTTGTCTTTCCTGCCTTTCTATGCAGCGCTACGAGGTTATGCATTCACGGTTATGTTACCTGTATGTATATTTATCTATTGTAAACCTTCGGGTGGGAAATCTGCTTAGTTTACGCAGCCTCTGCGTGACGGACGTTTATTAGAATTAAAATCTCTTCAATTATAATCACTTAGTGGGAGGAAATAGCCATATAGTTGACATGAAATTTAGAAAAGTGTTTTTGAAACTTCTGTTTGTTCCGGGTAACTGTGAGAGGAGGCATTGGCTCGTGAGGTCGTGGTGTTGGGCCCTGAACTTGAACCCAGCTGGCAGACTGCTTGGTGGGGTCTCCCAACAAACCAGTCCTACCACTCACCCCCAACCACCGCTTTTTCCCCTTCCCACCCTTTCTCTGTCTCTCTCTCTTATATTTTTCACCAACTTTTACATTATTTGGGTCAGCTTATTAAGCTCTATTTTATAAGTCCTAAATCGGTGTCCTGCTTGTCATTGACTGAATACTGAATGAAAAATACTTGTAGCATCTAGACCCTGTAAAGATTTTTTTTTGGGTTGGCTTTCAGGCTGATTTATTTATTTTATTGATTTTTTTTAAGTGATATTCATCAATCTCAAACTTTGAAGTTCTAGTATAATGTGTCCCGATATGTGTATGGCTGATAAATACAGTAATTCAAGTCTGAATTCCCTTCTTTAAAGAAAATTTAATGATTATAATAATTGTTTTGTTTGTGTGCGTGCACATGGGTTTTGTTTGCTTGTATGTTTACTTAGCTCTTTATAAACTCTTTGGAATACATGCAAGGTAAATATTTCATCTTTTGTTTTAGTGTAGCAAAAGTGAAGGCTTTTCCCTTCTTCCCGTCATAATGCAATTCATGACTTTCGTTCCCAGTAACTCACATTGCGCATAAAACTCAGGTGATACATCCATTTTATTTAAGAATTTATTTATTTTGTTTAATATTTTTTATTTGATTTCCCTATTATCCAACGTGACTCTAAGTATTTTTTTTCAATTCTCACTTTTTAGTTTTGAGTTCTATCATTTGTTTGTTTCTTTGTTGTGTTCGATTTCTATTTATTGTTCGATATCAATTTTTTGTTTTCCATTTCTGTTTTTCGTTTCAGTTCTGTTTTCTGTTCCATTTATGTCTTCTATTTCTGTTTTGTCTTCCATGGCTGTTTATGGTTTTCCATTTTGTTGTTTCAGCTTGAAATGTATCATATCCAGCATCAAGCCGAGCTTGAAATATATCATATCCAGCATCATGCTGAGCTTGAACTGTATCATATTTAGAACCAAGCCGAGCTTGAACCGTATCATATTTAGCATCAAGCCGAGCTTGAAATGTATCATATCCAGCATCATGCTGAGCTTGAACTGTATCATATTTAGCACCAAGCCGAGCTTGAACCGTATCATATTTAGCATCATGCTGAGCTTGAAATGTATCATATCCAGCATCATGCTGAGCTTGAACTGTATATAATTAGCATCATGCTGAGCTTGAACTGTATATAATTAGCATCATGCTGAGCTTGAACTGTATATAATTAGCATCATGCTGAGCTTGAACTGTATATAATTAGCATCATGCTGAGCTTGAACTGTATCATATTTAGCGTCAAGCTGAGCTTGAACTGTATCATATTTAGCACCAAGACGAGCTTGAACTGTATCATATTTAGCATCATGCTGAGCTTGAACTGTATCATATTTAGCATCATGCTGAGCTTGAACAGTATCATATTTAGCACCAAGCCGAACTTGAACTGTATCATATTTAGCGTCAAGCCGAGCTTGAAATGTATCATATCCAGCATCATGCTGAGCTTGAACTGTATCATATTTAGCACCAAGCCGAGCTTGAACCGTATCATATTTAGCATCATGCTGAGCTTGAACTGTATATAATTAGCATCATGCTGAGCTTGAACTGCATATAATTAGCATCATGCTGAGCTTGAACTGTATATAATTAGCATCATGCTGAGCTTGAACTGCATATAATTAGCATCATGCTGAGCTTGAACTGTATATAATTAGCATCATGCTGAGCTTGAACTGTATATAATTAGTATCATGCTGAGCTTGAACTGTATATAATTAGCATCATGCTGAGCTTGAACTGTATATAATTAGCATCATGCTGAGCTTGAACTGTATATTATTTGCTTCATGCTGAGCTTGAACTGTATATAATTAGCATCATGCTGAGCTTGAACTGTATATAATTAGCATCATGCTGAGCTTGAACTGTATATAATTAGCATCATGCTGAGCTTGAACTGTATATAATTAGCATCATGCTGAGCTTGAACTGTATATAATTAGCATCATGCTGAGCTTGAACTGTATATAATTAGCATCATGCTGAGCTTGAACTGTATATAATTAGCATCATGCTGAGCTTGAACTGTATATAATTAGCATCATGCTGAGCTTGAACTGTATATAATTAGTATCATGCTGAGCTTGAACTGTATATAATTAGCATCATGCTGAGCTTGAAATGTATATAATTAGCATCATGCTGAGCTTGAACTGTATATAATTAGCATCATGCTGAGCTTGAACTGAATATAATTAGCATCATGCTGAGCTTGAACTGTATATAATTAGCATCATGCTGAGCTTGAACTGTATATAATTAGCATCATGCTGAGCTTGAACTGTATATAATTAGCATCATGCAGAGCTTGAACTTCAATATGAATGATTATTGACCAAAATCGAGCTCGGAAATAAGAGCGGAAGTAATATAACTCGCATTACCACGGCGGAAAATAAAAAAGAGATAAAAATGAATTACACATTCTCTGTTGATTTTGTATACTTGAAGGGTGAACCTTTATGGGGCTATTGCTATAATATCGGAATGGAACTATGGTCGGAACACAGTATCGCTTTTTCGAACACAATATTTACATACCTTAAACCTTTTGTCTTCCTTGATGTTAATAAATATAGGCATTTTTAAAAATATTTTCTAGCTACCCTTGTCATTAACAGGTTGAGATAGAAATGATTTAGTGAAAATAAATAGATTGGTTTGACAACCTCATCCCGTCATATTCATCATTAATACAAATGACCTGTAAAATGAACAGTTAAAGTGCTGCCGTTCATTTGTTTTACACAAAATATCATTGTCTATCATTTAGACAAATCCATGCTAATATCCGAAAACTAATTGGTATAATAATGGTTTCCTTTCGAAATATAAATATTGGATAATGGAAGCACTAAATAATCTGTAAACTAAGATTGTATTATCTTAGCATCTGCAGAAATCATACGATAAAATGTTGTTGAAGCATTATGTTGTAATACGTTAGAAGAATGTTTGAGGTGTAAAGTATCAAAATATGTGGAGTGAAGAATCAAATCTCTCATATTAACAATAATGCGTATGCAAACAATTTCAGTCTCCTTCATGAAACACGAGTAGTTTCATGAACCCCTCTTTCTAGTTGATAATTCGAATTCTCATATAGCCTATGTTGTATAACTATCCCAAGGTTGACTCTCAGATATAAAAGATCATAGAAATCCACTCTAGGTTTACAGTGTGAGATAAAGGTCAACGCTTTAACTCGCATGGCTAACCTGAGCCCCCTAGTTTATTTTTAAAATAGTATATTTACAGATTTCCCCTAAGGGAAGTCATTAGCTCATTTCCCCTAAGGAAAATCATTAGTTCATTTCTCGTAAGGGAAATCAGCTATTGAGGTCGTACTCACGACGCAATTTATGAAATGTTTCTTCAAATGTCCATCGATCCTAAATAATTTATGACGAAAATGAGGTCCGTTAAAAGTTGTATCTATCTGTCTGTCTGTGTGTGTATATATATATATATATATATATATATATATATATATATATATATATATATGTGTGTGTGTGTGTGTGTTCATTACCGCTCTAGTAGTCGCAATTTTTGTTTGATCGTTACCAAATTTGATATTTAGTCGTTTCATGTAAAAAGGAAGATCAAGTTCGTTATCGGCTGAAATGGGACCAGGGGGAGGGGGTGTTTAGAGGAGGAGAATTTTAAAATTCTTATTGTGAATTAAATGTGCTATAAATATCCTTATATACATTTATTCTCTATCTTGAATATTAACCGAGATATTTGCATTTTTCAGTTTTCAGCCTTCAGTAAACCCCCACTTCTACTCGTGTTACATAAACAATACTCTGTTATATAATAAACCACATTGTTCTTAGCTTAAATACCAAATATCGTGTTCAATTCATCTTTAATATAAGAGATACATGCAAATATGTTCTGTTGACCATCCCCTCTCCTAAAGTTCTTAGACAACTAAAAGAGTGATTGAGATAAAACTTATTCTGATTCATTATAAATTACAGTACTAGATATAGTATACAGTTATCAATCAAAATAATACTTTATATTCTGATGTCATTCAGTAATAGTTTTTCGTTCCGGTGAGTTGGGCACACCTGTTTGTTTACATTTCAGACGCTTCCCGTCGGGGAGTTTTCTTATTATAGTTTGTATTTATTAGCTTAATATTCACGGTGGTGTTACCAGTTTGAAGATTTATCTGTTGTAAACCTTCACGAGGGAAATCTGCTTAGTTTACGCAGCCCCTGCGTGACGGAATTTTTGGGCTTGAGTTTTATTTTCTCAAAATTAGCCAGAACGCGTCTTTCTTCAATATCATAATCCTTAGAGCTAATAAATTTGAAAAGTCGGCCATGTGACTGAGATACTTTTGTAGCAGGGATTGTTGGCTAGGATATCGAATGGCCATCAGCAATTGGGGGAACCGTTCTGGATGTATTTAAGTCTGGATGGATCATCATTTGACCTGTCTCCCGCAATTTGAATCCCAAATTTGTAGCACATCCCAATCCCTCTTATTTCCATATTACTAGAGGTTTCCAGATTGTTGGTATTCGACTTGCACCATTATTCCGACCTTCTCAAAATTATATATTTAAGCTAATACCCGCAGATCTTCATGAATTTCATTCGCCCCCCCCTCTTTAATTGTGTGCTCTTTTTTAATCTCCCAACGGAAAGAGCCTGAATTGTAAACAAACTGGCCAGCCAACCTCTGAGAGCTTAACAGAAAGAAATATTACTGAAATATATCTGAATATAACATATTAATTTTCTTCATGACTATTTACTATTTTTAGTGTTGTAATTTACAATGAATCAGAATAATTTTTATCTCAATCACTCAAATTATTAATCCAAGAACAAAAGAATGGGGGGGGGGGAGGGGGTCAACAGAACGTATTTACATATATCTCACAAAGTAAAAGTTCAATGAAAACAATATTTGGTATTTAACCTTGGAATGAAATGGTTCATGATATAACAGTTTATTAATAGTATAACATGAGTAGGAGTGGGGGTTTACTGAAAGTCAAATACTATAAACTCCAAATATCTCGGTAATAATAATATTAATATAATAATATTCATAATGCAGAAAATATATATAGAACAATATTTATGCATCATTCAATTTTTTTTTTTTTTTTTCAATTTTATTTATTAATGGACACCACATCGAAGGTGATTGGCCCTTTCAAAAATAATAACAGGTAACAATAGCAAAAAAACATACCTTAACAGCAAGTAACAATAATAAATATCTTAACAACAAATAATAACAAAAAATATCTTAACAGCAAGTAACAATAATAAATACCTTAGAAACAAGTAATAATAACAAATTCCTTAGCAAAAAGTAATAATAACAAATACATTAACAACAAGGGACAATAATAAATACCTAAACAACAAGTAATAATAACATATACCTTAGCAACAAGTAATAGTAGCACATAACTTAGCAGTAATACTAATAATAACAAGTACCAAAAAAAAAAAAAATAAAAAAAAAAAAAAAATAAAAAAATAAAAATACATATACAGTTGGTGGATGATTAATGTATGTTAAATGTTATCATATATTTCAATTTTGTGTAAGTATGAGAATATATTGTTAATGTGTGGGCTGCCTTCCGTCAATAGTTCTTGTAAGTCGTAGGGGAAGTCCTGGTGTTGTCGTTTTCGGCATTCTGTCAGTATATGTCTTATAGTCAAGGGAGTGTTACAAGTTGAGCAAGTAGGTCTGTCAGTCTTTGTCATTAAGTATGAGTGTGTTAATTTAGTGTGGCCGATTCTAAGTCTCGAGAGAACTACTTCTTCTCTTCTAGAATTTCTGAAACTTGATGGCCACATGCAAATAGTGTTCTTTATAGCTCGAAGTTTGTTTTCAGTACTTGTGTTAGTCCAGTCGGTTTGCCATGTATCAAAGATGAGGTGTTTTGTTTGTCTTGAAATATCTTCATGTAGTACATCTATTTGCTCATAATCAAGTTTTCCAGCTGCTTTTTTGGCCTCAGAGTCGGCAGTCTCATTCAGTCCTAGGTTTTCGTGTCCTGGTAACCAGTAGAATGTAGTGTGTTTATTTAGAATGGTAAGCTCATGTTTTATTTTTTTGGCTATTGGGTGATTTGTGTAAATATTGTTTAGTATTTGAAGGGAACCTAAGGAATCCGTGCAAATGATAACGTGTTTGCTTAGTGATGTGTGGGTGTTGTTGAGGGCCAATAGAATACCTTGGAGCTCGGCTCCTAGAATACTGTAACAAGGATGCAGTGTCTGCGAGATTACATTTCCCTCTCTTACTGCAGCTGATCCAACTCCCTTCTCGTTTTTAGACCCATCAGTGAACCACAAAGTGCATCATTCAATTTGCAATAAGTTTGGTTCAATACAATTTTTCGATCCGACGTACAGTAACGGAGATATTTTGAATTTTCGAAACTCCTCTCTAAATCCCGCACTTGTCCGATTTCAGTTTAGTACGAACTTGATCTCTCTTTTTACATAAAACATTTAAATATGGAGTTTGGTAACTATCAAGCAAAAATTGCGATCGCTAGAGCGCTAACAGACAAATCTCTTTCTCTCTCTCTCTCTCTCTCTCTCTCTCTCTCTCTCTCTCTCTCTCTCTCTCTCTCCTCTCTCTCTCTCTCTCTCTCCATACACACAAACACACACACACACACACACACACACACATATATATATATATATATATAAGATCGACGGACATTTGAAGAAAATATTCGAAATTCGCGTCATGAGTACGACCTTAATAGTTGATTTTCCTTAAAGGAAATCTGCTGAAAAAGAAACTCACTGTTGTTTTGCTGCTCAAAACGACAAACTCAGCTAGGTAGGCAAAGAGTGCTTTTCATTAGTGTGTAGCTTCTGAAGCTGTGTTAGGGTACGAAACATGTAGGACGACCTGGAATTGAAATATTTTACCCAATTTACTTATTTATTATCTCCAGGGAAAACGTTTATAGAATTTGTGGCGAAGAAATTAAAGGCGAGACATAGAATTGTCCATCTCTCGCAGAACTACGAAATGATCAATTGAGTCTACAATATCCATCCTGTCACGAAACAATGACTACAAATGACGTAAACATTTTTTTTTATATACTGTTCGAAAAACCTACTATGTGTTAACGAAATGTCATTAATCAATAGACTTGTAAGTCTAAAACAATAGGCGTAAGTTTTAACCTCAATCAAAGTTAATTTTTTTTATTGTAATTATCTAAATTACATTTAACGCTTGTTTTATGCACATCATTTTGTGTCATTTTACAAAATATTTTTGATTTACCATTTGTATACACATGCCACATTTTACCGGATCATCACGTTTTTATGAAAATTTCCCTCGGGGGAAATCAGCTGTTGAGGTTGTACGCATGATGGGATTTTCGAAAAATATCTTGAAATGTCCATCGATCCTACCCAGGATGTAACGAAAATGACGTCCGTTCAAAATTGTATATATATATATATATATATATATATATTTGTGTGTGTGTGTCTTGACGCTCTAGCGGTCGCAATTTTTGTCTGATCGTTACTAATCTCGATATTTAAACGTTTTATTTAAAAATGAAGATGAAGTTCGTTAATGGCTTTAGAGAGGGAGAATTTTGAAAATTCGAAATACCTCAGTCGTTATGCATTGGATCGACTAATTATATAGGATCAATCTTACTGAAAATGTAATGCTCTGTAAATGCTGTTATATACATGTTTTCAATATCTTGATTATTAATCAAGATATTTCATTTTTAGTTTTAGGTCTTCAGCAAACCCCCACTCCTACTCATGCCATAGCAGTAAGCAATTATATTATGAAGCACTTTATTCGAAGCCTAAATGCTAAATTATGATTTCCATGAACTTTTACGTTATAAATGTAAATACGTGACGCATGTGGGAAATCTGCTTAGTTAACGGATCCCCTGCTTGACGAAAATTTTTAAAACTCGTTCTACTCACACATAAAACATGATGTATGCCCATTAGTGTGTGGCTGCGAATGCCTTATAAATGAATAAATAACATCTTGTTACGTCCCTTCAATCACACATAAAGTATTTATAGTCAACTGGTTTATAGATGCCCAGATATTCTACTAAATCCTTTGGAAAAAGAGTCTATCACCACTGCATCTAATTAAGTGTTATGTGCAAAGATAGCTGGGACGCCATGCTAAGTTGACACTGAACTTTTAAGAAGAAATTAAGAAATGAAGTTATTGTATTTTATAAGTATATACTATTATAATTAATATTCTTCCACATAATATAATAAAACGCAACATACTTTGACTTTGCGGGGTGGGGGACCAGTCAGTTACGGGGTGAAGTTTAAGTTCATGGAACTCATTAGGAACTGGTAACATCAAATGAAAGACAATGTTTAATGAACTAGGCACCAAGTTAAATACTAACATAATTAGCATTATTTATGAAGTTTTTTTTTAGCAACATCGCCACAGCTGCAAAGCTTCAATAAATAAATAAATTATGAGACTGTTAACAGTTGAATGATTTAAAAAAAACAGCTTATTGACTGTTTTTCTTTGAAGCAAATAAGCAGTTAATGAGGTTGAAATCATGACGTAATTTAGACAAAAACATTTCCAAATGCTCAGCAATGCTATCTAGGGGAGGATGATGTCCATCACGCATGTGCTGCATAAACTAAGCGGATTTCCCCTAGCTGCAATGACATTATGTTGACGTCATCCCAAATTCCAATCTCTAATTATTCAGCAATAAGAAGCCTACTTCAAGGACTTGACATTTATATTGGTACATACTTAAAATGAAAATCGCCTGAGTAGGAGTTAACCAGGGGGTTACCAGAAGATTGAATGGATTGTAAAATGTTGTCTTTAATTTTCGGCTGTAGATTATGTGGCGAGTTTATCGCTCTACCTCTGAACTATGGCCACTGCCGTTTAAGAAAAGTCCGTCACGCAGGAGTGGTTTCTCACCCAGCACATGTGCCACGTATTTGCATTTATCTCAGAAAGTAAAAGTTCAATAAGGACAATATTTGGCATTTATGCTTCAAATATTGTGCTTCATTATATAACAGCTTATTGTTAATATGACATGAGAAGGAGTCGGGGTTTACTGAAGGCTGAAAACTATAAAAGTCCGTCACGCAGGGGCTGCGTAAACTAAGCAGATTTCCCACGCGAAGGTTTACAATAGATAAATATACATACAGGTACTATATACTACCATGAATGCTCAGTAAGTGTACAAGGCTGAATTGTAAACAAACAGGCAAGCCAACCTCGTAGCGCTGCACAGATAGACAGGACATACAAACAATTAATGAAATATATCTGAATATAACATATTAATTTTATTGAAAACAATTTACTAAAGCTAGTGGTGTAATTTGTAATGAATCAGAATCAATTTTATCTCAATCACTCAAATTTTAGTAATCCAAAAACAAAAGAAGGGGGGGGGGGGTCAAAAGAAAATATTTGCATATATCTCACAAAGTAAAAGTTCAATGAAAACAATATTTGGTATTTAGGCTTCAATTAATATTTTTTATAATATAACAGAGCATTGTTTATTTTACACTAGTAGAAGTGGGGGTTCACTGAAGGCTAAAAACTGAAAAATGCAAATATCTCGGTTAATATTCAAGATAGTGAAAAAATGTACATAACAACATTTATAGAGCATTACATTTGCAATAAGATTAGCTCTATACAATTTTTCGATTAAGAAATAATCGATAATAACGGAGATATTAAGAATATAAATCCCCTGTAAACCCCCCTCATACTGGTCGGATATCTGGCATGAACGAACTTGGATCTTTCTTTTTACATAAAACGATTAAATATCGAATTTGGTAACGATTAAATCAGAATTGTGACCGCTAGAGCGGTAACAGACAAATATATATTTAATAATAATTTCGAAAATCGCGTTATGGGTACAGCCTCAATAGCCCCTTAAGGGAAATCTGCTACAGTCTGATTAGAACTTTAGGGTTCGTGCTGTCAAAAACTGTTCTGATTTATTTCGTTTCCTTCACATTATATTTAGTTCTGATAATTGGATATTAGGAGAAAGATAGACGCCAATTAGCGTAATGGTGTACCGTGAATCCTACATTTCTCAATATGTGTGAAAAACCCCTAATGCATGCTATCACGCAGCGCATTGATTTGCTGGTCTCTCTCTGCTATTAACTCACCTTGCTCTTGCCTTGAACTATTTTGTCAAGACTCATCAATGCCACGATAATTTCACGCCGTGTACCTCCCCCAAATGAGTATATTCTTGACGGAATACCACCAATATCCTCAGATCTTTCCCATTTTCTGATGTGAAAGTAGGTCGTATTTTTTAAGCTATTGAGGTTGTACTCATGCGATTTTTGACATTTTTCTTCAAATACCCATCGATCCTACCCAGGAGATGACGAAAATGAGGTCCGTTCAAAGCTGTATATATATATATATATATATATATATATATATATATATATATATATATATATATATATAGATATATATTTGTCTGTTACCGCTCTAGCGGTCGCAATTATTTTTTAATCGTTACCAAATTCGATATTTAGTCATTTTATGTAAAAAGAAAGATCAAGGTCGTTAACGGCTGAAATCGGACCAGGGGGAGAGGGGGGTTTAGAGGGGAGGTTTTTTGAAAATTCGAAATATCTCCGTTACCATACGTCGGATCAAACAATAGTATAGAACCAATCTTATTGAAAATTAAATTTACTATAAATATTGTTCTATACATTTATTCTCTATCTTGAATATTAACCGAGATATTTGCATTTTTATTATTAATAACCCATATTATTCGAAGGTTAAATATCAAATATTGTATTCAAGAGATCTTTCTTATAAGAGATACATGCAAATATGTCCTGGTGACCCCCCCCCCTCGTCCTAAGGTCTTGATTTACTAAAATTTGATTAATTGAGATAACAATTATTCTCACTCATTATTAATTACAGTACTAGATATAGTAAATAGTTCTCAATAATATTAATACATTATATTCTGATATATTTCAGTAATTGTTTTTCTTTCCGGTGTGAGGCTGGCAGATCTATTTGCTTCTTGTCGGCATGTTATTGAAATTGACTGGAACATTTCTTATTTCCGTTTGTATTTTTAGTCACTTAATATTCACGTTGGTTTTGTGTTAGCAGAATGTACATAGATTTATCAATTACTCAACTTCACGAGGGAAATCTGCTTAGTTTACGCAGCCCCTTCGAGACGGACTTTTTAAAATGTAAAGTTGTATAAAACTGTCAAAGATGATATCTTTTGTATATGGTGTAGATTAAGAAGCTGGTGTAAATGTGATGAGAGGCGACTGGTGGAAGTGGAAGGGGCAGTCCGTAGTCAGTCTGCGTTTGACTCCCTTCAGTGTAGCTAGCCCCTCACACAGTCCTAACTTCATGTCAACTCATATTTACGTAAGTAAACACATATCTCATTTTTGACAATAATAAAATAGTCAAACACATTATTTCCACACACACACACACACACACACACACACACACACACACACACACACACACACACACACATATATATATATATATATATATATACTATATACTAGCTAAGTTACCCGGCTTCGCCCGGGAATTCATTTGAGGCTGAATGTTGATGGTATTTTTTTTTTGGCAAGGCTTTACTTTGCACAATATTTTGACATTTACCCGTCCCAGTGTTTAGGGTTTATGCCCGTCGTTGCTGTGGATTTGTTAATTATAAAATTAATTTTTTTATGTAAGACTTCACTTTCCTCCATATTGTCATATTTCCCGTCTTCTGTGCATTATGCGTAGATTCGAATTATTAAGGACAAAATATTAACATAGATTTGAATTAATTTTTCCAGGTGACGTACCTGGTAGTTCATATTGGAATGAATTGTTGAGCATATCAATATTTCTACGCAAATTACTTGCTTCACACATTAGTCCCAAAAAAATGTATAAAACAATAGTTACTCTTTTGTATATATATATGTATGTATATAAAATCTTTTAAGGTCCACTTCCAAGATATTCTATTTATTCATTCTTGGGTTGAATACGGATGTGTTACGAAATTTTAAATTGAATTAAATTTACTACAAAATTTTCAAGTAGCTGTTAATAAACTTTTTAAAATATTCTACGAATATCTATTCCCAAGACTATACTATATCTGTAAAAAAATAAAAAACTGAGGAAATAAATATAAATTATTTGTACCTTTTTTTAGTAATGGCATTAGACGTCTTATACCTCACTTTAGTATAGTCATTTTTTCCAATTTATTATATAGTTAAATATTTATTATTGTTTTATATTTTTGATAGGAGACAGAGTAAACCATTCTTTTCCCGGATGGGTTTGAATATTACATGCATCATTCTAACTAGGCTACTTTTTTTCTTTCATTTCGCTTTTTTTAATTCATATTTTAACTTTTTAAACCAAATTCAATAGGTATACACCAATGCTCTGGTTGCTGTTCGTTTTGTAAATTATTTTTTTATAGTTAATTAGGTAAGTTTAATTAAAGATTGGTTTAATGGAAATGGTTTTATTTGTGGTTGTTCATTATTAAAATTGACCCCTTTATTTGAATTTCACATGAAGATTAAATTATTTTTTTCTCTCTCTCTCTCTCTCTCTCTGAATATATATTATATTATCACTTATCTGTTTTGTCCATTTATCCTGTCGTTCTGTTACACGGGTTATTTTATAAATTTATTTCAGTCATTCTTTGTTTGATTTAATTATTTTTCCCATACAAAGTTTTTCCTTGTTTTAATTACTGTCCATGGAATGGATTTATTGGTATGCTGTTTGTAGGGATTGAGTTTAATTGGGCAGCTGGCATATTTTAATTAAGTGTTTTCCCTCTTGTCGAAGTAAATAAAAAAATTTCACTTCCATTTCTGAAAAAAAAAAAAAAATTAGTTGTGATGATTTAGAAAGAGTGTTAAAAATGCAGAAAAAGCAAACGGGAAAAAAACATTTACGACTATTTCGATAATTATTAGTAAATTTCCCTTGTGGGAAACAGTCTTTTCTGGTATTCTTCATGACGCGATTACAGAAACTTTTCTTCAATTGCCCGAACCTACCTGGTTGAGGGTGAAAATGCGGATTCTTTCTTTTAATCTGTTTACACGTGCGTGCACACACGCATGCGCACACAGTCACACCCACTCATACGCATACACCAACCCACAGTCGCTTTGTCACGTTATCACATGCAAGCAAGATCAGGCGCCTCGTCACACACAAACATCCCCTATACAAGACAAGTCCACGCTCTTGATAATCGTACATACACGAACACGTAAAAGACACGCACTTACACACTCTCCCGTACAAAAGACGACACACACATATACACTTTCACAAATATGAAAGGAATGAAATATGAACATATGTACACAAATATAACACGTACAGACACCTGTTATGCCTGTAAAATAACACGCTCACGTCCACTAATAAATACCCACATGCACACGCAGGTAGGTGTCACCCATATGACACATACTCATGTGCGTGTGTGTGTTTGTATATATGTATACACACACACGCGCGTAAAAGCACAAGCACACACACGAGGCACATATGCGCACGCAAGTACACGGAAACGACTTAAACACAAACACACACGCACGTACAAGTTCACTCACAAGTACACGCACTCATACTCTTGTCTGTCAGTGCTCTAAGCGCCACAAATTATATTTCGTCATTTTTCAAGTAGAAATTAAGACGTTTTAGCAGATTTTCCTTAAGGTAAATCAACTATTGAGGTCGTACTCATGACGCGATTTCCGAAAAATATTATGATGCACTTTACATGAAGCCTAAATACCAAATATTGTTGACATTGAATTTTTACGTTTTGAGATAAATGCAAATATGTGATGCGCGTGGGAATTCTGCTTAGTTCACGCAGCCTCTGCGTGATGGACGTTTATGTAGTTTACCCCACGTTTTATGTAGATCTTCTAAAAGACCAACTCCGTTAAGGCCAAGGATGGTGTAGAAACGGGTCCTAATGCGAAATCGGAATAATATTTTTTCTCTTCTTTTTATGGTCTGATTGAATAATACAATTTCATTCTCGGCAAAGTAATCTCATAGAAATGATGAGTTAAGACACATTTTACTTATTCAATTATTTTCGGAGATAATTATATTTGGAACTCTCAGTGTTTTGGAATGGGCTCGTCTGCTCATTATTAGCATTTGGACTAAAACTCTGATTCCCAGCTTCTCTACGTTGGGCTCTAAGTGGCGAAATAATACAGACTGGAATGTGGAGATAGCGTCATCCGTTTGTAATTACACTTCATGGGGAACGTGTTTAGTTTATGTCTGGTTGATGGCCTATGTATATTTAATTCTTTGCTTTTTTTGTAGAAAAAATATTCATTTTTTAAGCAATGTATTAGCAGATTTCCCTTAAGGGAAAACATTTGTTAATTATTGATTGCCATATGTCGTAAAAAATGATTTTTTGATTATAAATTATAAAACATGTTTTGAAAATGATCTATTATTTATTCTTCGTTTATTTCGCTCTTAGCTCAATTTCTATTTTGCTTTTTTACAATGAAGGAAAAATATATGACGTCAAATATTTGGTGTTGATTGCTGCTTGTCTTTTAGTTTTATTCTTTGAGAATTTTCAAAATCTTTCACTTTGCTGGAAATCATGAGAGAGATTTCCTCGGAACCGTCTTGTATAAAACTATGTAAAATAAATGATTTTTATCACCGTCCATTTAGTACTACTAAGGCTAATTGGAATGAGTTATGTACAGTTTACCAGTACTTTTTATTTGTCAGATAAAGTATATTAATTTATGACCCCTGCTAGATTACGATTCTAGTGCTGTAGGATTATGTCCTAGTGTAGTATATTTTGTCCTAGTGTAATACATTATGTTCTAGAGTACTAGATTGTGATTCTAGTGTTGTTGATTATGTTCCTAGTGTAGTAGATTATTTCCAAGTATAATAATTTATGATCCTAGTGTTGCAGATTAATTTTCTAGTGTAAAGGATTGTGTTCCTAGTGTAGTAGATTATGTCTTGGTGTTCTAGATTATGTCGCAGTGTAGTAGATTATGTCCTAGTGTAATAGATTGTGTTCCTAATGTAGTAGATTATGTCTTGGTGTATTAGATTATGTCGTAGAGTAGTAGATTATGCCCCAGTGTACTATATTTTGTCCTACTTTAGAAGATTATGCCCAAGTGTAGTAATTTATGATCCTAGTGTTGTAGATTATCTTCCTAGTGTAATAGATTGTGTTTCTAATGTAGTAGATTATGTCTTGGTGTTTTAGATTATGTCGTAGAGTAGTAGATTACGCCCTAGTGTAGTATATTTTGTCCTACTTTAGAAGATTATGTCCAAGTGTAGTAATGTATGATCCTAGTGTTGTAGATTATCTTCCTAGTGTAATAGATTGTGTTCCTAGTGTAGTAGATTATGTCTTGGTGTTTTAGATTATGTCGTAGAGTAGTAGATTATGTCCCAGTGTAGTAGATTATGTCCTACTTTAGAAGATTATGTCCATGTGTAGTAATGTATGATCCTTGTGTTGTACGAGTAGATTATCTTCCTAGTGTAATAGATTGTGTTCCTAGTGTAGTAGATTATGTCCCAGTGTAGTTGATTATGTTCTAGTGTAGCAGATTAAGTTCTAGAGTAGTAGATTATGTTCCTAGAGTGATATATTATGATTATAGTATTGTAGATTATCTTCCTAGTGTTGTAGATTATGTTCCTAGTGTATTATATTATGATTCTAGTGTAGTCGATTGGGCAGCACATTATCTTCTGAGTGTATTAGAATATGACAATTTCGGTTTGTGGTGTACAAGTCATTATTAGAAAAATTTATGTCTAGCGCAAGTATCTATATTTTCCCTTCTCGCAGTCATGCTTTCGGCTTAGCTTGCTGCCATGATCAGGTAGTCTCTACTGTAGAATAGACGAAATCTGACGCTCTGAGTGTGTGTGTGTATATGTATGTATATATATATATATATATTTGAGTGTATGTGTGTGTGTTTAATATAAAATGGGGCGCCCTAAAAAGAGAAGAGAGTGGTATTGTCCAATGTTAAGCTGTATATCAACTGTCCGCTCCACAATCCATTGTTCTATGATTGGCTTTATACTTACAGCCATCGAACTGACTAGAAATTCGCAAGAAACAGTTCGAGGTTGCCCCCCCCCCCCTATTTATAAGATTAAACGTTGCTCATACATCGATATGTTGGCCTACTCGACAGGAGCAAATACGCTTCTTGTCTATAGTAAAGTGTGTTATAAGAAACCACAATAATGAGCCTGCATTGTTGGAAACAGTAAATGACAGCAATACACAACTTGAAATAAAAGATGGCACCCTTCAATAATGTGACTCATTAAATTAAACTTCATGAAAACAGTCCAATGTCAATTATAAAATGACATTTCTTTAATATTATATAAAAAGATGTGCAGACCGGAACCAAATCATAGTTGTGCACTTTTATGGAATGTTCGGTCAAGTGCGTGGTAAAAAATGTAAAAAAAGACTGCTTTGCCTACGTTTCGGCTTTATTACGTTTTTCGAAGAGAAACTGTAATTAATTTGTTCAGCATTACGCAGTAAATGTGAAGTGCTGAAACATGAAAGCTGTATCGGCAATAGTAGTCTAAATAGTAATAAATCCGTCACGCAGGGGCTGCGTAAACTAAGCAGATTTCCCGCGTGAAGTTTAACAATAGATTAATCTACATACTGCTAACACTTGACACCACCGTGAATATTAAGTGAGTAAATACAAACGATAATAAGAAACCTCCCGACGGAAAGCATCTGAAATGTAAACAAAGACTTCAGCCAACTTCTTACCGGAATGAAAAATAATTACTGTAATATATATGAATATAACGT
This sequence comes from Riptortus pedestris, assembly GCA_019009955.1. Classification (NCBI taxonomy): domain Eukaryota; kingdom Metazoa; phylum Arthropoda; class Insecta; order Hemiptera; family Alydidae; genus Riptortus; species Riptortus pedestris. Next base: position 31,254,353 of record CM032231.1, read on the forward strand.
ATTGATTTGATTGAAAACTATTTACTATATCTAGAACTGTTACTTTAATGAATCAGAATACTTTTTATCTCAATCAATGAAATTTAAGTAGTCCAAAAACCTAAGAAGGGGAGGGGTCATCTGAACATATTTGCATGTATCTCGTATAATAAATCTCTTAAAAACAATAAATGGTATTTAAGCACCGAATAATGTGGTTTATTACATAACCGAGTATTGTTTATTATTAGTGGAAGTGGGGGTTTGTTGAAGGCTGAAAACTGAAAGCAGGGGCTGCGTAAACTAAGCAGATTTCCCACGTGAAGTATTACAATAGAGAAATTTCACGAGAGCCAAACACTTACAAAAACGGCCGAAATAGCTTTTGGCGGGAAATTCACTTTCGTCCGTTACCCGCCCACATTTAATAACAATGCACATATCTCGGTTAATATTCAAGATAGAGAATAAATGTATATAACAATATTTATAGTAAATATAATTCGCAATAAGATTGTCTCTATACACTTTTTCGATCCGCCTTATACTCGTAGTAGCGGAGATATTTCGTTTTTTCAAAATTCCCCCCTCTAAACCCCCCTCCCACCGATTTCAGCCGTTAACGAACTTGATCTTTCTTTTTAGTAGATATGGATTTTGGTAACGATCAAACAAAAATTGCGACCGCTAGAGCGTTAACAGATATATATATATATATATATATATATATATATATATATATATATATATATATACTCATATACAGTTTTGAACGGACCTCATTTTCGTCATCTCCTAGGTAGGATCGATGGACATTTGAAGAAAAATGTCGAAAATCGCGTCATGAGTACAACCTCAATAGACGATTTCCCTTAAGGGAAATCTGCTAAAAAGTCCGCAATGGCTGCCCTAACTAAGCAGATATGTGGGAAATCTGCTAACTAAGCAGATTTCCCACATGACCCACATATTTGTATTTATCTTAAAATGTAAAAGTTCAATGAAACCAATACTTGGTATTAGACTTAGAATAAAGTAGTTCATGATATAATTGCTTATAATTAATATGACATGAGCAGGAAGTGGGGGTTTACTGAAGGCTGAAAACTATAATATCCAGATATCTCGGTTAATATTCATCATTTATAGGCAATTAAATTTGCAATAATATTGTTTTTATATACATTTTTAATCTGACTTATAATAACGAAGACATTTCGAATTTCCTCCCCTCTAAACCCCTCCTCTCCCCAATCAGATTTCAGCCGCTAACGAACCTGATCTTTCTTTTTACATGAAACGCGTATATATGGAGTTTGTTATCGATAAAGAAATAATTGCAACCACTTACGTGTTAACGGACAAATATATATATATATATATATATATATATATATATATATATATATATATAAAATTTTGATCGGACCTCATTTTCGCCATCTCCTAGATATGATCGGTGGGCATGTGAAGAAATTTATCGAAAATGGCGTAATGAGTACGACCTCAATAGCTGATTTCCCTTAAGGGAAATCTGCTAAAAAAGGTTTGGGCACAGTGCCTGCACTATAAATGAAGTCTGACTCAATAATACTGATCTATCTCGAAATTTTTTACCTCGAAAAGGGTAATAAAATTACCGGAACATCGGTAAAGCAGTCATTTTGATTTGTTACCACCCTCTTGACAGAGTACCACAAAAACGAATACAACTAAAAAATTCTTTTTTGAATGTACATCGTTTTAGTTTTGTCTTGAGTTAATTAGGCATACAAAAATTCCGAACGGGCATGTTAGAACTGACCTTGCTTCAATTGAAGCTTGAGAGGAAAATTGCGGAATATTTAATTTAGTCCATAATTCACCGAATGAATCTAGAATCATTATCGTTCAATGATAAATAATGCTCATGCTGTGGTCCATGATTTATTCCCTGAGATTGGATAGGTTGCCGTACTAAAGAGACAGTGGTATCTTAATACTTAGGGAAGAATAGATATTGTATGCAAATGAGGAAGTAAAGAGGAGCCTGGTAAACCCACCATTGCTGGTACCAAAGTGGAAGATCTCTCAACATCTTACTCAACAATTATTTTCTCAGTCTTCTTCCTTTTGAATACATTCATACCAACACATTATGGGTTATTGAAGTGCGGAAGTGAAAGTTCTTATTTCTCCATTTGCTTAATCGGTTAATCTACGAATATTTTTGAGGATCGCATTTCTGTAATAGGCAGTGCCTGCCTGTCAAACATTCTGGGAATTTTCTCTTTCGTAACACCCTGACATGGAAATAATTTTTTACCTAGGTGATTTGATAAGATCACGGTCCCAAACCATGACAACTTTTCAAATATATTCCCTTAAGAGAGCCCGAAGTCAAGTATTTGCTGATTCCACTTTTTGGATATTTAGTGGACTGTAAGTTAACTATTGTAAAAAAATATAAATAAAGTATATGGGCTGGCCAGATAAATAGGAAAAAAGTCCGTCACGCAGGGGCTCCGTTAACTAAGCAGATTTCCCCCACGTGCTGGCATTTATCTCAAAACTTAAAAGTTCAATGAGAACAATATTTGGTATTTAAGCTTCAAATAAAGTGCTTTATAACATAATAGGATATTGTTAATATGAGATGAGTAGGAGTGGGGGCTTTACTGTAGACCGAAAACTAAAAAATGCAAATATCTCAGTTAATAATCAAGATAGTGAAAAATTTACATAACAACATTTATAGAACATCACATTTACAATAAGATTGGTTCCATACAATTTTTCGATGCGATGCATAATAACGGAGGTATTACGAATTTTCGAAATTCTCCCCCTCTAAACCCCCCTCCCCCTGGTTCGATTTCAGCCAATAACGAACTTGATCTTTCTTTTTTTATAAAACGATTATATATCAAGTCAACAATTGCGACCGCTAGAGCGTTAGCAGACATATATAACGGACCTCATTTTCGTCATCTCCTGGGTAGGATCGATGGACATTTGAAGAAAAATTTCGAAAATCGCGTCATGAGTACAACCTCAATAGCTGATTTTCCTTAAAGGAAATCTGCTAAAACACCCCTTATTGAGGATGTACTGATGTTGAAAGTTTCAAAAAACGTCCAATTTGTCGGTATCTATTTGGGGTACAGAAGTTGAGCTGTTGTATCTAAAGGCTAAAGCCTGGCATTTGTTTCCTTGAAGAGGAAGTTCTTATTTTGACGAACTCTAACAGCATAGGAAGAGGATCGCAATGGCATGCAGTGGTTTCTCGTTGCCTTCTCTTAAAACTATAACACAATTTCCCTTAAGGGAAATCAGCTATTGAGGTCGTACTCATGACGCGATTTTCGAAAAATTTCTTCAAATGTCCCTCGATCCTACCCAGGAGATGACGAAAATGAGGTCCGTTCAAAACTGTATATATATATATATATATATATATATATATATATATATATATATATATATATATCTGCCTGTTACCGCTCTAGCGGTCGCAATTTTTATTTAATCGTTACCAAACTCGACATTTAGTCGTTTTATGTAAAAAGAAAAATCAAGTTCATTAACGGCTGAAATCGGACCAGGGGTAAAATTCAAAATATCTCCGTTACTATAAGTCGGATCGAAAAATTGTATAGAACCAATCTTATTGAAAATTAAATTTAAGCAAAATATTGTTATATACATTTATTCTCTATCTTGAATATTAACCGAGATATTTTCATTTTTAATAAGTGTAACGGACGTGCTATGATTCCCGCCGAAAGATAGTTCGGCCGTTTCCATAACAGATCGGCACTCGTATGGAGATTTCTCTATTGTATAACTTTACGTGGGAAATCTGCTTAGTTTACGCAGCCCCTGCGTGACGGACTTTATTTTCAATACCCCTTCAACAAAAATGAAAATATGCAGAAAATTGTGTAAATTTTATCACTCTGATACTCTATATTCTATTGATTTTCAGAACGAAATACACAGTTATAATTATTAATTAAATTATTTTTTGAATGAGGGGAACAATTTTTGTACCTGCCGTGGAAATTGTATATTTTCTCCCAATCGATCCTTTAAACAGTTTAAACGCCGTTTTAAACAAGTTTAAAATTGTAGTTACTATGCTGCTATTCGTGAATTTCCATCTATGTAATTAATTATTAATTATCTTCAAATCCCGAAGGAAATTGGCTGAGTACGCAGGTCTGCAGTGACAGGGATTTAATATTAATAATTACAGTGTTTCCTCGAACACAAAGCTCTCTAATTGGTCTGTGGTTTTCTAGCTTTAATATTCTACTTCCTCCGAAAATTTACTGTTAATTAGACATTTAAACCACAAATCTGTATAACGAATTTATTTATAAGTTTCATTTGATTAACATCGCCATCATAAACCATAATATAAGGAAATTATATGAAAAGTTGATCAATTATTATTCAGTGCCGTATGATTTAGAAGAGTTGAATGTGTACCTAAGCAGCCTCTTGAATTGGATTGGATAATTTGGAAGTATAAGGAATTGAAGCTGTTTCACCTCCGCCACATTCAGCCAATACAGTGGCTTCAATGAGGAATCATTATAGACTTTTTATGCGAAATCCCATTACACAAGTTAGGGAGTCTCAGATTTCTTAATAGCACAACCGGAGCTCTCACTTTAAGCCGGAGTTTTGAACTGGTAGCCCAGAAGGCGTAATTGAATTAAGAAATTGTAGTGAACGGTTTCTGCTTCGTCCCACATCTTGTCAATAGAAGTATTGACAACTTTCTGAGCTTCGAATCTGTCCAGAATCCATTGGTGGAGACTGCCTGATTATCCTTAGGACCAAGGACTGCTCCCTCCCACAGCAACGAGTCTGAACAAGAAAGAAAGTCCTTGAAAATAGGATAGAGAAACTGTATAAGCTCTCCAAGCATTTAGACATCTACTGTTCTATACACGGGGAAAGGATAGCGTAACCGTTGGTTACATCAGGTTTTCCTTCACCAACTTTTAGCATAGTGTCGGAGAAAGACTTTTCAAAATGTTTTCATAAATAACTCCTTGTTCAATTGTAAGACCAAGGTGGAGCAATTCTTGTTTATTATAATTATGCTCTTGGATGTAAAATAAATTATGATAATTGTTGTTGGAGAAGGCAAACGATATCCAATAGTTTTATCTATCTAAGAGGGCCGCAACCAAAGAAGAATATGAGGGTGTGGGAGGCCTATTTTTGCCACTCTACAGAGTACATAATGCTGATGTACTTTCCAAATGTAATTTTTTTGTCAATGTGTCAATTAATGATTTCACTATTAAATGAGAAAAAAAACTCTTGCCACAATATAAGACTGTCCCTGGGTGATTGGCCAGGGGATAATTCATATTTTATTTCCTCTCAATTCCGGTCATCGTTATGAATACATTAGCGTTATTGGAGTGCAATTATCTAATCTTAGTTTTTGTTAAGGGTCCGTCTGCATACCAATGCTTCCGTTTCAAGTTTAGCAATCACATCAACCCAGAACTGATTACTGAGTTGCTTGAAATGCATGATCCCATTATAATCGGACGTACCGTCGTGCGGTAACTATAAAATTTTGCCCAGGAAGTTCTTTTTTTTATCTGTACCTCTTCGAGTAGTAGGGTCAACATGGTGGTACAGAAAATGGTAACCATCTTCTCCCCAACAAAATATTGAAGGATATTGAAGATTATCGTAGGACCGGTGGATATCGATATCCTCATAAGCCTTCAGATAGGGGATGGAGGACTATATTTGTTTTGCCGCTTTCTTGACCAACCAATATCACAGCCATTTCATCAGTGGTATGCACGTTGTGCAGACCACGAGGATCATGGCTGGGTACACGATCAGCTGTGATTCTTAAGTTATAAATGTCTACCATTGCCCCCAAAACCAATAGCTCATATGAAACTGCGAATCAAAAAATTTTCTTGGTACAACATTAGCTGTAAAGATACAACTATGTACTTCAAATTTTAAATTGTTACAATTCAAGTATAGTTACAGAAATTACGAACTAACGTCAGTCTGAGGAAGTAATGATCCAATTAATTGATAAACTTACCCAAGAATCTTAAAAGTAAGCATATAATTTCCTTCAGTTACGATATTAGTTTCAAGAGATGCCATCTGAAAACAATTATTATAGGCCCTTATATTACTAAGAAAATGAGAGTTGAATAAATGTTGTGGAGGCTTCTCAGGTAGAGTTCCAGAAGCTCTGATAAAGCTAGCAGTGACTCATCTGCAACTTTTCCGCACTGACTCATTTTTCCATTTCAAAGCCAAACAGTGTATATGAACTCATATTTAAATAAATCCTCCCGGAGAAGGTGCCTCATCGGCTGCACCTTGCAGCAGCCAAACGTTCAAGGCGAGTGCATCACTCTTTGCTACTCTGTAACTGATATGTGAATCTCTGTCAGGTTGCTGGCGAGTTTCACAATCCTTAGAATTTCCAAAATGGCGACTGAGGAATTTAGAATGCATAGTCGCAACAGCTTGACTCTAATTAAAGACAGCCACTGAATGATAAATGTGGCCCTGAGAAGCTCCAAGGCGTATCGGACAGTTTCGAGCGATGCATTGCAAGTGATGGCTGGCCAGCTTCCGTTAAACCTGGAGGTAGCAAAGCGGGTCGCTATGTACCAAGCAGTCAGGGGATTGCCGTACAAGATATGAGAGTCTATCTTCACAATAGAACAGCAGGACCTCAGAGAAACACTCCACCATATTGAAGAAACCATCTGGGACAGTTGGCAGAGTCGCTGGACCAACTCCAGCAAAGGTAGGATGACCTACAAATTTTTCCCAGATGTCAGGACCAGAACTAAGCTGACATGGTACGTCCCAGATTTCTTCTCCAGCCAACTTATCAGTGGTCACGGGGACTTCAATAACAAACTACATTTCTTCAAACGAAAGGAGTCCCCATTGTGTTCCTGTGGCGAGTTGATACAGCTGACCACGTGATCCTCCAATGTCCGCGTTTCAACGCCAAGCGTATTCGGCTAATGAGTGCTTTCTCATATGTGAACTGGCCTCCTGAGAGCTACCACATGTTTGTAAACGACGCTGATAGATTTTCAGCCTTCAGGACCTTTGCCCAAGAGGTGTTGAAAGACAAGTAAAATTGAATTTATTTGTAAATTATATGTATAGTTTTATGTGAGTTTAGGTTAGTATTTAGGCTTTAGGTATGTAGGCTAGCTAATTAGGCTCTTGCTGCCACTTCTTTGAACAGAGGCAAAGGAGTCGCAGCTGCGGGTTTCCCTAGGATTTTTCGGACTTAAACTAAATCTCCCAAATGTTGCACTTTAATGCTTAGCCGTGCTCGGTGAGTTAGGCTAAGTTACCTGGCCCAATTTATCTATTCAAAATTTTATATCTCTTATTAAATGGAGACCGCTGGTATGGGGAAACCCAAAGGTTCAGCGGGGGCAGAGGTGGGAAAACAAAAAAAAAAAAAAAGCTCTGAGAAGCGATCAGTTCCTCGCTGCAGTGATCAAATCCCAACAATTGCATGTCGAAACTTATTTGATTCATGTTATTCGTCTATTACATCGCAAAACCTCACTTAGCATGTCGCTAACGGTCTACAGATTGGCGGGCTCAAGTCTGTGCCACAGATTTGATTTGCGCCTTAGACTCAGCAGCCTTCCCATCTACATGACGCATGCTGTAAGCAGACCGACGGGCTGAAGTTTTTACTTCAGCATCCGCAGTTCTCTCATGTACATAACGCTGGCGGCCAGCGGATAAACGGGCTAACGTTTGTATCTGAGATTCAGTAGCCCTTTCTTGCCCATGACTTTGCCCGTTCGCAGCTAGTCAAGTCGCCGCTAATGAAGATCAGAAAGGCTGAGCTATGTTCCCAAACCTTGCTGTTCGCAGACCAAAACAGGCATCTAGTTGTGCGATGTAATGGCCTCCCTCTCCCCTCATTAGAGCTCGATTGTCTCATTGTTCCAGCTTTGCGGGAGAACTTGAGGATCTTCATTTGCGTTTTGGAATTTTTTAATACTTAATTAAAGATATAGCGGTGACTCGCTCTCAAGCAAGTAGTTTGCCATAAAGAACGCTCTGTTAACCTTGTCTCCGAGGTAAAATACCGCATGTTTAAATATATAGACGGGAAAAGTATATTAAGTGCGAGTGTTCCGTGTAATGTTGTGCAATATGTGACTTTTTTAAGTGGCTGTTAAAACTTTGTTTTCCTGTAAATAGAACTTTTGTCCTTTCTTGTAAATACGGGTATACCCACCTTAAGAAGAAATTATTGTTTTTAAAATACAAGTTGCAAGAGAAAATGACTTTTTATTTCCCCTCAGTCCACAAAATTGGAGATCCCGACGCGATTTCTACTCTGCATTAACCTTTTCTTTATTATGCCAAATTCAGATGTTTAGCCTTTTTACAGTGGACGGAGAAACTTCACCCAATACAGTTGCACAGCAGATCGAAGCTGCAACTATTAAAGCCCAGCTTCCAGCTTTTTGAAAAATGACCCTAAAATCTTCGCCTCCAATGTGAAACTGGTTTCGCTCTGTATGGCGTCGGAAATTCAATAAAGCGTTTCAGATTCGTTCTCACAACTTGGCCAGGAAGCTGGGAGAGATTCCATTGACTTGGTGAGATCTCATCCAGAGAAGAACACGTATGAAACTAAAGGACTGAATAATGACGAAGTCTATCTGACTGAGAGGGCTGCCCGACTGGGTGCAGATCGCTCTAGTGGCCATGGAGCAGAAGGGCCTGACTAAAAACTCAGAATTGTCGGCGCTCGCATAACGGAATGACAGTTTGTAGTATAGCAGCTCCGAAAACCACTCGCGCTACTGAGTCCAATGCTTATTATAACGACGAGTGGTTGCTAGTTGCCATTGAAAAGCTGTCGGAAAGAATGGCAGCTCTGGGGATGCGAGGAAGACCGCAAGATGCGACAGGAGCATTGTTTAGCCATGGAGGATAGGTTTACCAGAGGGCCGGAAGCAGTACCGATTGTGCTCATATCCGAGCCTACCTATACCCCTGATTTCCACAAGGATTCCACGCTTTCGAACAACCCAGACAAATTGAATCCAACCTCTTTTTGAAAATCTCAAAACTTCGTGGTTTCCAACGTGTCAGGACTACCTCATACCACCCAAAAGCCAACGGGTGAGTTGGTGAGTGAACGACACCGCACTGTGACTTCTCTGCTCGATGTTAACAACTGGACTCTCGGGCTGCCACTGGTGTTTCTTGCACTACGTGCCACTATCCGCGACGACAACGTCACCCGCGCAGCCGTGATTTCATATGGACAGCCTCTTCGGCTACCTGGCCAACTTCTGGAAAAATCCAAGCAGCCCCGGAGCACAAAAAAATTATCCGCCAACTTAGAGAGCACATGGAGCAGCCAAGCCCAGAAGCTTACAGATAGTCTACGATGAAGACCTTCGTGCAACGCAACCTGCAGAACTGTTCCCATGACGTTTTCAGGGATGACACTGTGACAGTCAACAGTTATGAAAACTCCCGGTTGAGTCACTAGGGCCCCACCTTTAATATTCACTAGTGAGTGCGGGCTAGTGGCTACACTTTCAAATAGGTTATATGAAACTGTGATAACAAGTTGTTTCCTCAGATACATTATATATTTTTAACGATCTTATTAAATTATTTTGTTTATTATTCTGCCCAATCCGCACACTAAACTGGTGACCTCGAGGGTGTGAATCTTTCCCTTTGTTGTTTAAAAGTGTGGGACAAGACCTATTGAAGAGAAGATTCAAGCTAATCCCAGCATTAACACTCCTTTTGTGGAAGCAGGTGTATCTTGTGCAGCTAGGATACCTAGCTTTTGGAGAGCAGAGGCTTTTGCCACGAGTAATTTCGAGTAAATTAAAATTTCAATTCTTAGTGCCAAATCTAGAACATGAAGTGATGGATATAGGCAAACAGCTTCCTGCAAAATCTTTATGAGGGTTTGAATGTTCGACTCACTCACATTTTTGCCCAATTCTCCACACTAAAACACCATTCACCGCCCTTTGACCCTGCCCCACCTTACACCGGCCCACACCATCCCATTCCCGGGAGGACGGTGTCTATCGAAAGACTGAAACCTGCTACAGGACAACAAGGACACCAGTTCCAGTCACCAGTTGCAATACCTTCTACTGCAACGACTGCGCCAATCCTAATTACTCTGCCGCAGAAGAGCATTCTACAGACGAGTGTCGAACCCGTCCGAGCAGTCATCCTCGTCTCGGAAAATACAATATGTTTTTATTACATAGAGATAAAAGGGTTATTATAACTACGAGTGTTCCTTGTAGTGATAGCTGCGACTGTCTTAAGCGGCTGATGAAACTTTGTCTTCTTGTAAATAGACTTTTTGTTGTTCCTTGTAAATATTCCCTCTTTACGACGAATAATGAGTGTTTTTAAAATACATGTTGCAAGTGAACAAGACTTTTTATTACCCCTCTGTCCACGAAAAATTTCACGAGAGCCGAACAGTTTAGAAAACGGCCGACCTAGCTTTTGGCGGGAAACTCACTCGCATCCGTTATCCGCCCCGATTTCATAAAAATGCAAATATCTCGGTTAATATTCAAGATAGAGAATACGTGTATATAACAATATTTATAGTCAATTTAATTTGCAATAAGATTGATTCTATATAATTTTTCGATCCGACGTATAGTAACGGAAATATTTCGAATTTTAGGAAATCCTCCGCTCTAAACCCCCCCCCCCCTCCCACTGGTCCGATTTCAGCCATTAACGAACTTGATCTTTCTTTTTACATGAAACGACTAAATATCGAGTTTGGTAACGATCAAACAAAAATTGCGACCGCTAGAGTGGTAACAGACAAATATATATATATATATATATATATATATATATATATATATATATATATATATATATATACATTTTTGAACGGACCACATTTTTGTCATCTACTAGGTAGGATCGATGGACATTTGAAGAAAAATTTTGAAAATTCCGTCATGAGTACAACCTCAATAGCTGATTTCCCTCAAGGGAAATCTACTAAAAGTCCGTCACGCAGGGGCTGCGTAAACTAAGCAGATTTCCCACGTGAAGTTTTATAATAGAGAAATTTCAGAATAGAGAGTCAAACAGTTACGGGAAGGGCCCGAACTAGCCCTTGACGGAAACTCACGACTAGACCGCTAACTCCACGACTAGACGGCTAACTTCAGTTAGCCGAACTCATCTCAGAAGCTGAAAACAGAAAAATGCAAATATCTCGGTTAATATTCAAGATACAGAATAAATGGATATAACATTATTTATAGTAAATTTAATTTGCAGTAAGATTGCTTCTATATAATTATTCGATCCGACGTATAGTAACGGAGATATTTCGAATTTTCGAAAATCCTCCCCTCTAAACCCCCCCTCCCACTGGTCCGATTTCAGCCATTAACGAACTTGATCTTTATTTTTCAATAAAACGTTTAAATATTGAGTTTGGTAACGATCAAACGAAAATTGCGACCGCTAGAGCGTTAACAGACAAATATATATATATATATATATATATATATATATATATATATATATAATTTTGAACGGACCTCATTTTCGTCATCTCCTGGGTAGGATCGATGGACATTTGAAGAAATTTTTCGAAACTCGCGTCATGAGTACGACCTCAATAGCTGATTTCCCTTAAGGGAAATCTGCTAAAAGTATTAATTAATGAAATATTTAGTTGGCGAGAATTTAGTAGCAAATAGAAGTCAGTCAGAACAATGTGGTATTCATTTAACTAAATTCGTATTCAGTAATATCCAGTAAAATAACTCCACATGTAGATAATAGAACTATGTATTACACTTTGATGAAAATTAACCGTTTAATTATTCTGTGAGTAAACTAAATGGCCATAGGTTGATCTGAAAGCTACGCTTTGTAGTTGCAACCATTCAGCCTTGTCGTTGAAGCTGCTCTTTTCATATCACTGTATCATCCAAATCCATAAGGTGTCTTTATAAAAGGATTTTCAAGGCCTACCTCTTCCACTTTGTTTTTGTTTATATACCAAGGTATATATGAATCTAACGCGATAAAAATATGTCTTTATTTATTTATTTATGTACACTTATTTTTATCATTTACGTTCTTATATACCTTGGTGGAAGCTACTAAAACATCAAAGTAAACTGGCCGAGGTTCAATAGATGACAAAACTAACTGAATATCTATCACTCCCCACTCTATAGAGTTCACGTCCTTATAGCTCTTATTCAGGAGTAGTAAAAATAGGTACAGTAAAATGATTCGACAAAGTCTCGATTTGACTTGGTAGTATGGTTGAATCATTTAACAGTATTTGTGCAGGTCCTGAAGAGACGTATTAAAATACGTGAAACATATAAGAAAGGGAAATATATAAGTGAACGATATTCAACTTGTTTTTTCATTTTAAAAAAAATGTTGCTCCGGGATAATTTCATTCAGAGGAAAAAGTAGCTTCAAAATTGTAGCCTTTGCTTTCATTCGGAAGGAAGGGTGGAGGGATGAGTCAAATAAAGAAGCCACCCTCTGCAGATATGGAACAAGCTTGAAGACAGACGAAGGATTATTGAAAATTTCGTGGGAGTTTTTAGGGGCTGCTATGATAAGTCGGAGCTTATCATCACTGCCCTGGAACGACCCAGAAATACAATACCTTTTTTCCAGATCATTGTCCCTGGCAAAGGAAAATATCAGCCAAGCAGGAAAAACCAAACTTTTATTCTTTGATTAGTAATGTCATTGAATAATTCAAGTGTGTAAGAAAAGCCTGATTTTTTTTTGAGGGAAAAGATCACTCAATTTTTATTGAAATTTGAGTTTTTATAGAATAATGATTTATTTGTCTTACATAAAGCAATACTTTTAAACAAAATATAATACAAAATAATAAGAATAATACATATATATTTATAATACAATATATTTATATATACATGAATTTTATATTTATAAGTATTTAGTGAAGAGCTGATATCGAAATTACATCCTTCTTATCGTGTTTCTTCGTGCACCGCTCCCAGTAACCTCTGATACCCTTAGTGTTATTGCTTCGTGAATGTACTTGCAGATATTATTTAGTTTGTCAAGGGATGTGATCTGCAGGAAGTCAGGATCGCTTCCTTGCGATGAGATGTTGAACTCACAGCTTGGTATTATGAACATAAGTCCATGAAGTGTTCTAGGGTTTCATAGTCCTCATGGCATACTTTTCATACAGCTGTGGTATCGATGGCTTGTAATTTTTTATTACAGTTTATTTATCTTCTTATCACATTGTCCCAACGTAGTCTTAGTTGGCTGATCATTCTTATTTTCTCAGTATTAATTCTGTATTGTAAGTATTTATTATTAACATAAATATGTTGATATATGTGCCTAAAAGTGGAAGGCTTTACTCTATCAGAGTCCCTTCTTTCTATGTCTAATTTGAGTTATTAGGTGGAATCAAATATTAAGGAAAGATAAAACTTTGTTGGCAGAAGAACAGAACACCTGTTATGTTTGACACTTCTGTTAAACTCGATGCTGAATGTAATTATTTTTTCTTTTAACTGCACGTTTTTATATAACATTATTGTATATTAGTATTTTGTAAATTGTTATTTTCCATTTCTCAATTTACAGTTCTTAGCTCTCATAGCAATATATCTTCAAGGTCCCAAGAAATTGTATTAAAAGTGGATAATTTGTGTCATCATCAGTTAATAATATTGTTTGGCGAAGTTTATGGCACAATACGAACGGCCCTGCAAATCAAATCAGTGATCCCTCTGTCTGAAGCTAACTTTGTCAAGTAGTAGAGACGAAAATCATAATATTATTGTCGGCATTTGGAACTTTCAAGTCGTTTTATTATTATTTAACTTCTAAAATCTTAGAAATTATGTCGAGTTGAAACTCTCTGTTTAAATTAATACAGTTAAAATTAATTTCAAAATTTATCACTAACTTAGTTTTCTTTTCAGTTAATATTTCTTTTCTATAGATATGATACTTAAAACTCAAGAGAAAGTATTTTTAACTGTATTTCTTTTTAAACATTAAAAACACAGGGAAATCTGTTTAGGGGAAAGTGGGATAAAACCGGGTAGCTAAGGTTTGAAGGCTTCCAGAAACCACAATTTTTACCACAGATAAGTAAACTATTGATGAAATAAAGTCTACTTATATGTTAACGTAACTACAGTTTCAGAAACAAAATCTAAGTTTTTAAAGAAGTTTTTTTGTAAAAAGTCATTTTGTCCGGTTTTACCCCGCTAGTAGGGTAAAACCGGGGACATGTTTTTCTTATGGGAAAACAAAAATGTAAAGATTTTAATCAAATTAATATTTTTTTGTTAAATCTATAGTTGCAAGATTTATTATATTGTTAGTCATTATACACGCTTTTACAGTGAAATAATTAAAAAGGGTAAAATTATAGCTGCTACCCGGTTTAACCCCGCACCTAAAGTTTAAATAAAACATTGCGTCATTCGGGCGTACCAAACGCTAAAGAGAATTACTTAGTGCTAAAATAAAGATAATTAAAACTTGTAATAAGGGAACTACATGCCTGTATTCTAATTGGAATAGGAGCGCAGTACAATCAAAAACCTTTTGCAACAAAATCATAAGCAGGTTCCACGAAAATTAAATTATTGTCACTGCCACAAACCAAGCATGACTAACGATTTGGCGTAATGGCTGCTGCTTTTTCTTCAAAGGTGGATTGTAGTTCCTCCGTACACACAATGACTAAGAGGAGGTACCCGGTTTGCTCCCGACTACTCTCTTTTACATATCGGATCGAAAAGGTATATAGAACCAATCTTATTGCAAATTAAATTTGCTATAAATATTGTTATATATATATATATATATATATATATATATATATATATTACTATCTTGAATATTAAGCCAGATATTTCCATTTTTATTAAGTGTGTGTGGATATCGGACTAGATGAGATCGGGTATTGTCGTAATTTAGTTCGTAATTCTAGTTTCCGGATTACTTCGGCCGCGTCCGTAACTGTTCGGCTCTCGTACAAGCTTCTTCTAACCGGTCTCGTCGTGTTAGCTTTTACTTTGTGAGATATATGCAAATCCGCCCCCGTCTTTAGTTCTTGGACTAATAAAATTTGAGTTATTAAAATATAAATTATTCTGATTCATTATAAATTTCTGTACTAAATATAGTAAATAGTTTCCAATAAAGTTAATGTTTTATATTCAGATATATATCAGTAACTGTTTTTCTTTCCGGCGAAGGGCATGTCTATCTATCTGTTCAGCTCTTAGTGGTTGGCAGACCTATTTGTTTACAATTCACAAGCCGTTTCCGATAGGAGCTTATTAAAATTAGCTGAAAGAATTCTCATTACCGTTTGTATTTACTCACGGTGGTGTTAAGTGTTAGCAGTATGCATATTTCTCTATTGTAAAACTCCACGTGGGAAAACTGCTTAGTTTACGCAGCCCCTGCGTGACGGACATTTTAAATTGCGTTTATAAGAAAATAATATTCAATTACAATATTGCTGAGCCTGATTGAGAGTTGATTGGCATATGATTGAAGACAATCTAGGAAGCAGAGAGGTTCGTGTATTGGCCCAGGTTCATCAAGTCTCAGATTGAAGGCGATAATGGCTGCCGAATTGGGCCGAATGACAGAGTAACCATCCTTCCGTCAATCAGTGTCTCAGTCAATCACTCCTCTCTAATTATGGCAACAGTAATCTTGAAGCAATTGGCCATCATGTGAGTAACAAGGTGAAGCATTTGCAAATACGAGGAGCATTTGCTTAATGCTTTTAAGTTATTCGATTATACATTTTCTTGTGCTTTTGTATTTTTATGATGTAGGGTTTAATTCACTACGTTTCAATATCCACATTTTAGCAGATTTTCCTTAAGGAAACCAGCTATTGAGGTCGTACTCATGATGCGATTTTCGAAAATTTTCTTCAAATGTCTATCGATCCTACCCAGGAGATGATGAAAATGAGGTTCGTACAAATATATAAGTATATATATATATATATATATATATATATATATATATATATATATATATATCTATATCTATATATATATATAAAATTGTAACCTCTGTCTGTACATTGATTTTTTTCTCAAAATTTCACGATAACTTTTCGTTTCACATGTCATAGACACCATAACTGCATTTTGTTTCTTTCGTGTATGTTTGTTTGTTTGTTTGTTTGTTTGTTTGTTTGTTACCTTTTCACGCATAAACGGCTGAACCGAATTTTATGAAACTTGGTATGTATATTACTACTAACCCAACTTAGACTTTAGGCTACATTAAAATTCTCTGAGACGAACAGGAGTGGGGGTTATAAGGGAGGCCTGAAATTAAAAATAGCGATATTTCGTTTCCTATTGGTTTTTCGGCAAATATGTACATAACAAAAGTTATTTATTTTATTATTTAGAGTAACTTTTGTTATCTACACTTTTTTCGTATACCGAATTATAAACGAGATATACGCTAAAACCTATAACGAATGTGAACAATTTTATTTGAGACGAAAGACCCATCCGAAATAAATAAAACTCGGTATATGTATTAGCACTAACGCTTTCATTATAACAAGCCATACTAACATTTCTAGGGACGGGCAGGAGTGGGGGTTGTAAGGGAGGCCTAAATTTAAAAATAGCGGTATTTCGTTTTCTAATCGTTTTTCGGCAAATATGAACATTACAAAAGTTGTTTATTTTGTTATTAAGAGAAACTTTTATTATATACACTATCGTCCTATAATGAAGTATAAACGAGATATACACTTAAAACTAGGACGGGAGCCAACAATTTTGTTGGGCACTAACGATTGAACCGAACTTTAAAAAAAACTCGGTATGTGAATTATCATTAATTCTTCCAAGATTATAAGCTATATTAAAATTTTTAGGTTCAAACAGGAGTGGGGGGTTGTAGAGGTGGCCTGAAATGAAAAATAGCAATATTTCGTTTCGCATTGATTTTTCGATAAATATGTACATAACAAAGGTTGTTTATTTTGAGTAACATTTGTTTTATTCACTTTTTTTGTAAATTGATGTAAACACGGGATATACGCTAAAACTATAGCCGGAGTAATTCATTTTATTAGTGCTTATTTAAGCGTTTTTAATGAATGCATATTATGAAAAATGATTTTGTGTTTAAGTCACATTTGATAACTCTAAATATGATTCGGATTAGTGAGGTTATATATCTCCGTCGCCTCCTTCTGATTTATTTATTTTCCCTAGAGAATAACATTGTTATTTATTTCCAATAGAAATGTATACTATAAGAGCATTTCCGTTATTTAATTTGTATAATGTATTATTTAAACAAAGTCATGCTGAATTCGCACAAGGAACGATAGCGGAAGTTGTAGGGAAGCAAACTCTTTGGTTCTGCTAATATATATCTTATTTCCGATATTTTGATGTTATTGAAACAAATATGTACCATCATAACAACTAGACGTTAATGGTAATGCCATTATGAAAAAAAGACAATATCCGGTTAAACTTAATATGATTTAAAGTATTACTTATTTTGCTGGGAGGGCTACAATCTCTTCCCCTCACCCATCTCTTTGAATATAAATGAAATTATTTTTAGGGTAATACTATTATTTAATTCCGTCAGGTAGATAAATTATTAAAATAATACTCTGAATCAATAATTTAAGAAAATCATGGTGTTTAGCCCTCATGCTGGACCGGAAGTTGACAGCAGCAGTTAATTGAGTTATCTTATTAACAGTGAAATGCTGCCATTCCTGGAAGTGATTTCCACTGAGCTCTGCTATTACGCTATTACGAATATAATCTAATGTACAAAACTATGCTTAAACTACATGTGCTCGGATTGGTTTTTAACAAGAAATTATATATTTAATTGTAATAAATGCAATCCATGATTATGCTTTTAAGTATTCAAAAAGGAGACTTACGAAGTGGAAAGGGATAGATTAGGAACACATTTTTATTTATTCTTCAACAGTAAAATTTCTCATTTATAAGTCGCCTGCCAGACCCTCACGGGAAAACAATACGCCCAGACGGGAAGAGTAGTTGTAAACATTGAAGCCTTGCCCAAAAAAATACTATCATCATTCATCACACAGCAACGACGGGTATAGACCCTAAACACTGGTATGGGACGGGGAAATGTCAAAATACTGTGCAAACTAAAGGCTTACCAAAAAAAAATACCACATCATTCAGCTTCAAATGAATTCCCGAGCGAAGCCGGGTACCTAAGCTAGTATATATATAAAATTGTAACCTCTGTCTGTACATTGATTTTTTTCGCGAAATTTCAAGATAACTTTTCGTTTCACATGTCATAGACACCATAACTGCATTTTGTTTCTTTGGTGTCTGTTTGTTTGTTTGTTTGTTTGTTTGTTTATTTGTTTGTTTGTTTGTTACCTTTTCACGCATAAACGGCTGAACCGAATTTTATGAAACTTGGTATGTATATTACTACTAGCCCAACTTAGACTTTAGGCTATATTAATATTTTCTAAGACAAATAAGAGTGGGGGTTATAAGGGAGGCCTAAAATTAAAAATAACGATATTTCGTTTCATATTGCTTTTTCAACAAATATGCCCATAACAAAAGTTGTTTATTTTGTAATTTAGAGTAACTTTTGTTATATGCACATTTGCCGTATACGGAAGTATAAATGAGTTATACGCTAAAAACTATAGCGGGAGTCAACAACTTATTAGGCACAAAAGATTCAACCGAACTAAACCAAACTCGGTATGTGAATTAGTACTAACGCCTTCCTTATAATAAGCCATACTAACATTTCTAGGGACGGGCAGGAGTGGGGGTTATATGGGAGGCCTGAAATTAAAAATAGCGATATTTCGTTTCCTATTGCTTATTCAGCAAATATGCCCATAACTAAAGTTGTTTATTTTGTTATTTACAGTAACTTTTGTTATATACACTTTTGCCGTATACGGAAGTATAAATGAGTTATACGCTAAAAACTATAGCGGGAGTCCACAATTTGGAGGACAGTGAAGACTTACATAAAAAATTAATTTTATTATTAACAAATGCCAACAACGGGTATTAACCCTAAACACTAGGACGGGTAAATGTCAAAATATTGTGCAAAGTAAAGCCTTGCCAAAAAAAATACCATCACCATTCAGTCTCAAATCAATTCCCTGGCGAAGCCGGGTATCTGAGCTAGTATATATATATATATATATATATATATATATATATATATATATATATATATATATATATATATATGACATTATATTTGTCTGATAACGCTCTAGCGGTCTCAATTTTGGTTTGATCGTTACCAAACTCGATATGTAATCGTTTTATGCAAAAATAAAGGTCAAGTTCGTTAATGGCTGAAATCAGACCAGTAGGTTAGGGGGTTTTGAGGGGAGGATTTTGAAAATTCGAAATGTCTCCGTTACTATACGTAGGATTGAAAAATAAATATTTTTCTATGCATATTTTCAGTATCCTGAATATTAACCGAGATATTTGGATTTTATAGTTTTTGGGCTTTCAGTAAACCTCCACTCCTACTCATGTTATACTAATAATAAGCTGTTATATCATGAACCACGTTAATACAAGGTTAAATACGGAATATTGTTTTCATTGAACTTTTAATTTGTGAGATATATGCAAATACGTTCTGTTGACCCCCCCCCCCTTTTTGTTCTTGTATTATAAAATTTTAAGTAATTGAGATTAAAATTATTCTGATTCGTTACAAATTATAGCATTAGCTATAGTAAATAGTTTTCAATAAAATTAATGTGTTGTATTCAGATATATTTCATTAATGGTTTTCCTTACCGGTCTAGAATTCAGGTTGGGTGGCCTGATTTTTATAATTCAGACGCTTCCCGTTGGTGAGTTATTAACTTGTTACTGAAAGATTTCTCATTACCGTTTGTATTTATTCACTTGATATTTGCGGTGGTGTTACCAGAATGTATATTTATCTATTCTAAACCTTTGCTTGGGAAATCTGCTTAGTTTACGCAGCCCCTGCGTTACGGACTTTTATCGTTTGGTTGCTAAGCTGCACATGCTCAATAGATGTCCGTTTTTAGCGTCAGATTTTTGGACACAACCTTTTTTCTCTTTGCGTTAAGAGGTGGTTCGTTGGCATGCTTTTATTTCCTTCTTTGTTTACTGTTCACGAAATTCTAAGAGAGATCTTAATTTAGTGAACTTTTCTTGATGTATGGAGTACTACAGGGACCTTTTCCCTTGCTTGGAGGAATTAAAGGACTTTATAAAGTTTTATGTAAAAATGAAGATCAAGTTCGTTAACGGCATTGGGAGGGAGGAGGGTTGGAGGGGGAGAATTTAGAAACTTAGAAATATCTCCCTTGTTATGCGTCGGATCGAATTATATAGAATCAATTTTATTGCATTATTATAGTTAAATTGAATATTAACCGAGATATTTCCATATTTTATTTTTCCGGCCATTAGTAAACCCCCACTCCTACTCATGCCATATTAATAAAAAGCTGTTATATTATGAAGAACTTTTTTTGATGTCTAAATACCAAATGTTAAGAGATAAATGCAAATACATGACGCATGTGGGAAATTTGCTTAGTTAACCCCTGCGTGGCAATGTTTAATTATCTCCAGAAAGAAATAATGTATCAAAAAACACATTGAAAGATGTTGATGGCTAAAAGTGAGGTATTGTTAAAATTTTCAAGGGCTAACTGAGATGATAAGGTTTGTACATCTAACCTGTCAGTTTGCCTACAACTTCAAACATCTAACAAGTGAGCCTCCTCGTCCGTCCAGGTCAATTGAAGACAGGTTCTTATGGGAACCTGTCGATGGACAGAATTTACATACAGAACATACATGCGTTGCTCATCTTCATTACAAGGATATATTTCAAATGACCCAATTAATTGAAAGAGAAATGGTTCATTCACAGAACATCAATATGAGAGCTGCAGCAGTTCTTGACTGCAATTGGTGGTCCTGGTTCCACTAACTCTTTTAGCTCGCCGGTCCAGCATAACATCCTCTGCAATGTGTATTCGAAATTGTTTTAAAGTCAATTTTTTTTAGGGTGTTCTATTTGTACAAAAGCAATGCGTTATTAACCACCAAATCCAATTATTAGCTGAAAATGTTCATGTAGTTCTTGTGGGAGCGGTAACCTGTTCTATAAAGTGCCACGTACATGTCACAACACTTTGTTGTCATACGATTTAATCATGTTGATACACTTTATGTTATCAACGTATACTTCATAACATCCTCTTCCCTTTTTCACCCTCAATATTGAAATGTTCCAATACTTCATTCATTTCAATTTGAAAATTTCCTTCATCCATTTTGGGGCATCCGTGTTCATTTTCTCCTTCATTGTCACTTTTTTCTTCATCAGAAGTGATACTAAATTTTAGTAGCAAAGAGAAAAATCTTTTCACCTCGACTTTTATACGTATCCGTTAATTAAAATGGTAAAAGTAAGAAATAATACAAAATCGAAATTGGGCAAATATGTTGGTATTTGGCCAGGGTGAACTTAAGTACACCATCATTAAAATCTATGCTATAACTCTATTTCTCTCCAGAATGGAAAATGGAACACATAGGAACTTAAATACAATCCTTTACAACTAATTCACCCATTTTGGTTCATATTTAAATCGAATAGCGTATATTTTAATGAATTAGAAACTTCGTTGGCAACTAGTGTGAAGTAGGGTGGTAAACAATGATGATTTTCTTCAGTATATTGTTAGTAATTAGCTCCAATAACAATAAATGGACTTTTGTCGCATATGCTCATGCTTGGGAGGTTACAGGGGTGTGGACTGTGGCCCAAAAGGGGTAAGAATAGAAGCAGTTGCTCTCTGGGAGAGTTAAATATGAACGGTGTCTTTAAAGACACCTTGCCCAGTTAAGGGTTAATTTATACTTTCAAACTCTCCAGAAACAGCTTCAGGTGTCTCAAAATTATTGATTTCACACTATGTTTTTTTCCTGTGGCTATTATATATCAGTGTACCTATCAAAATCAAGTAGAGACACACATTTATATACTTACGTGAGATTTGAATATTTAAATGTATCAAAATGATGATGAGATTGCAATCATCTTGCGATTTACGAAAAATGTTCTCAAATGTCCATCGATCCTACTGAAGAGATGAGGAAAATGAGGTTGTTTAAAAAATGCTCAATGCTCACTCTCCTTTCGTTAAGAGTTTTGAGAATTTTGAAATGAAATTAGACAGGTCCTAGTTATGTGGAATGGAGTTTTTTTGCCGTTGAAGTAAATCTTTTTTCATATGTGTATGTATACAACACACACACACACACACACACACACACACACACACACACACAACTCTGTCACCTCGGTGGGAGAGGAATTAAAATATCTCCGCAAGCATGAGTCAGATCAAAAAATTGTATATATCCAATTTTGCTACAAGTGCAGTTCTATATACGTTTTCTTCATCTTGAATATTAACAGAGATTTATGTATTTTTCATTTTTAGTTTTCAGTACAATTTTTAGTAATCGCATTTTGACTATGAGCGAATATATCATGAAACGTCTTATTCCGAGCTTAAATAAGATATATTATTTTCAGAGATCTTCAATAGATGAGATTTTTGCAAAGACGTCGTTTGACGATTTTATAAATTAAGATTTTATTTCTTGACTCAAAAATATTAATTTGATTTATACCATACTATCTGACATTTAACCATTTCATTTATCACCAAATACCATGATAGTTAATGTCTGTAAGCCGACCAGAAATCGAAAACTCAAAATATCTCAGCTATTCTTTTACATTGAGATGTTTTCGCCAGACTCTGGTCCCATCATCTGCTGCTAAAATAATAACAATGTACACCATGAACATATTGTATATAGCTCGGGAATATAAACCTTGTATATTGTTGTTTTAGCTCCCGATGATGGCAAAATGGACCGAAAACATGTTTGTTTCAAAGATAAATACAGATACCTGCTACAGACACTATTTTCTTATCCTGACATCTACACTCCAAACCGGCACATCAAACCCCATCAAATTATCTCCGTTGTGTCTGTTGAATCGAGAACTGTTATTAGTTAATCTTTTTAAACTACTCTTATGCTCTTCATTTGTGTTTGAATAAATCTTTTCGTTGTTCAAAACTCTAGAAAGTCATTCGACCTTTCTTGTTTTCCGTACATCTGCTGATCGTATTTAGAAATATATGCCGAGATGAGGTCAGTAGTCTGTCATAACAGCAATTGGGAAATCTGCTTAGTTTTCGTAGACCCTACGTGAATGAATTTTATTGTTAACACCTCAAGACCACATGACGTTTATTTATACAAGTAAAGTAATTTGATTTTTTATATATAAATTAATATTAACCTATTTTTGAGAGTCACCTTTTCCACTGTTCTGATTTAAAATTAACGTCTACTTCTGAAGGTTGACACCGCATTTAGACAACATTGGACTAATAGGGTTATTTAATGAGTTTATGATCATTACTGCCAAACTCTAAGTCTCTACCTAATTTTAGGAATTTACAAAATCTGAACAAGCGTATTTCTGTGGCTAGGTGCTAAATCTAAGCTAAGGAGCTGTGAATTAATATTCCGAGAGTGGTGGCTCATGGTTTCTTTTCAATAGTGCGGGCTTCGTAATCGGACTTGGGTTCTTGAAGTGGCTGCTCAGTTTTGCAGGGTTGTTAATAAGAATCTAGGTACTTTCATGAGATACATCTTTGTATCATTAACAGCATCAGTTCGCTTGACAACTTCATGTTTGCCTGGCGTTAATATTGAAGTTTCGTGACAGGCAAAATGTGTGAATGAGCATCGCGAATCAAGTTCCTGATGTGTCAAACATCCTTTCTAATTAGATAATATATAATGACTGAATTTCCTCTGGAGATGAACGAATCCCACAGGAAAATGATACTTTTAACTCCATATTTCTTTATAAATGGGTTTTTCCTTGGCAATACTGTTCAGTCCGAGCTCAGTGCTATTTTTATATTTTCCTTATTTCCTTTTTTTTGGTCAATCGGATCCGTATTTGTCCACTTTATCTCGATATGTTATTTTGTCCATGCTTAGGGATGTATTGGCAAAGACGTTTATTTTCCTGGTCCTTGTTAAGGGTTCTAATTTTATGAATTCTCCTTCAAGCTTTTCCAAGTCCTCTCAATCCACATAGTTGGTAAATCTTCAGTTGAAAAGGAACGGCATTAACAATACGTTAATATTTGGCAAATGTTGAATAAATACAAACGGTAATGAGAAATCTTTCAGTCCATTTACATGTTAATAACCTCTATCACGGTAAGCGTCTGAATTATATTCAAACGGGTCCGCCAACTTCTCATTGCTGAATAGATAAATAGAATTATTCTAGACCGGAAAGAAGAACAGTTAATGAAATATATCTGAATATACATATTATTTTTATTGAAAACTGTTTACTATAGCTGGTGCATTCTCAATCACTCAGATTTTACTAATCCAAGAGCAAAAGGGGGGGGGGTGTCAACAGAAGGTATTTGCATATCTGTCACTAAGTAAAAGTCCAATGAAAACTATATTTGGTATTTAGCTTTGTACTGAAGTAATTCGAGATATAACAGCTTATTGTTAATATGAAATGAGTAGGAGTGGGGGTTTACTGAAAGCGGAAAACTAAAAAAAATCGAAATATCTCGGTTAATACTCATTATACGGAAAACATGTATAGAACAACATTTCTAGATCATTCATTTTTCAATAATATTGGTTCTATGCAATCCGACGTATTGTAACGGAGATATTTAGGATTTTCGAAATTCCTCCCTCTGTTTTACATAACACGATTAAATATCAAGTTAGGTAACGTTCAGCCAGACATTGCGAACGCTAGAGCGGTAAGAGACAAATATATATATATATATATATATATATATATATATATATATATATATATATATATAATTTTGAACGGACCTCATTTTCGTCATCTCCTAGGTAGGATCGATGGACATCTGAAGCAATTTTTCGAAAATTACGTCATGAGTACAACCTCAATAGGTGCTTTCCCTCAAGCTAAAACTATGTTTTACAAAAAGTGACGAATTTTTTTACGATCATGAAATATTTTAATCACAAGGTCTAAAGAAATAAAAAACTAATTTTGATGTCATGAAATTATGGCATTTAGTCATTGGAATATCTGGGAAGTTTATCACATTTAGGAGAAAGAACTGACGAAGGAACTTGGTGAAAGATTTGATCTGTTCGCGGATTTGTCCGCGGTTTGGTGGTTCTTTGTTTACTACGGCTTAAGACAAGGAAGTCCAGTCACGTACACTGTCTCTGTCTGTTTTTGGAAATGGCGATCCGAAAACTAAGGAACAACTTGGATGATGGATGTGCACATCAGGGTTCTAGCTCATGGTCTATGGTGAAGATGTGTAGATCACTTATAAAAAATCGCATGCATTGGCTTGGAGTTCTTGAAGAGTTTGCACAACCAGCGCAATATCTATGTTTCACTATAACTTTAAAAAAAGAGTTCATGGGAATTTTTAGAAGGAACAGGGGAAATTTTTGTCCTGGTTGAATTGGGCGAGTTCGCGTTTCGTTGATGTATCATGTTCGAAAACCTGGACGGGATAGTTACGGAGAGCAATAGTTTGGAAGCATACATAAAAGCCAGAATGTTTGGTGGGACCAAATTATAAAGGAACAAAATTGTCATCAGACCTACAGTATTCTCCAAGGAACCTTTTTTTTTTTCTTTCTCAAAGTACCCCTATGTGGAGTTATTTATTTGAATGCATGTTCCATTGCCACATGACATATTACATGTAGATTATGTTTAAATACATTTTTATTTTACAAAATATACAAATTAATCAACTATCTACTCAAATATAAAAAAATAATAAAATAAAATATTAAAATAAGTAAGACAATTACAAATAAAATTAATAAATGAAATGATAAAATAAAAAAATAAATCATTTAAAGTTAATATCAACCGATGTTTAATTTGCGTGTCTATGCAAGGTAAATATTGTTACGTTTTATTACCAAAACCAGTAATAAACGTTTTTAATAAGAGTTCTTTTGGATTGCAAAATTAAATACTCGCAAGTTTCACAGTTTTTATCACTGCACAATTTATGTCACAATGCACAATAAACTTGGTAATTATTCTTAATAACTGCTCACAGTATACACTGATAGCGTCACTGTTCTTCAGATTACACAGTCCAATAATTCACTCACGGTCACTGAAATTCACAACAAGATGGCACTGCACTGTCCTTTACTTCGCGGCACTGCACTGTCCTTTACTTCGCGGCACTGCACCGTCCTTTACTTCGCGGCACTGCACCGTCCTTTACTTCGCGGCACTGCACTGTCTTAAACACGGCACTAAACTGTTACTTACAGTCACGGCACAACACTGTTCTTCTTATAAAAACACTTTACCGCACTGCACTAAGTCGCACTGTAGCACTGATGTGAACATCAAGACAGGTGAGAATAAAACTGACTGGCTCTTTTTTTTTTTTTTTTTTTTTTTTTTTTTTTTTTTTTGTTTTTTTTTACCCGAGATCCAGAATTGGGAATTGGTTGATGGTGGGGAGACAGAGTGACCTGCCGTGGTCGTCCCGACAGTTCCCCTTCTACTGAACACTCGAGTTCTATGGCTCTCGGCTTGCTGGTTCTTTATATAGGTGGTCGGCATACATCAAAGGGGAATTGTCTGGAACCTTCGACGCGAGTCTAGTAGAACCTCGATCCTCTGTCGGCTTCTTTGATCTACGTCACTCTTTCCAAATACGCGACTCTCTCTCTCTCTGAAGGATTATTCATCTATTTAATTTTCGCAACAATATATTGAATTATAATTCCCATTCCTCACAATCAATTTACATTCTAATGTATTTTTGCTATATCCATATCTATACTTTTGATAAACTTTTTAAGTTCTTTATTATATTTGTTAAATATAATATGAGGTGGCCAATTACCTCCTTTTAAAATTATGTTCATTATTAAATTTGATCTATTTTGATTAAATGTTGAACTGTCATAAAGTATATGTAAAAACGTTTGTGTTATCTGAGTCGCAAGTACATTTGTCATTGTTTTGAATTTTAAATCTTGTTAAATAATGGCCTGTCTGCCCATGTTCCATTAGAAATTGTGTGCATTTGTTACGGTGACTCTTAATTGAGTTGTAGTTGTGAGTTATATTTGGTATGCATTGATGTAAGCTGTAAGGTTTGTTACATGTCGTCCATTCTCTGTTCCATTTATGTATTGTGTCGGTACGTAAGTATTGTTTAATGTATGAGAGTCCCAAAGGAACTTGGTGAACCTAGTAATGGGTTCGATTCCCAAGTGGGCAATAGGAATTAATTTAGAGGCGAACTCACTAAATAAAACCCTTATTTCAACCTTACTAAAAAATAGCGGTGCCAAGTGGGCAAACTGACTACTTCACTCGTCCTTTGCAGCCCCTGACATATTATCACACTATAATAGGATCATCCACAAAATATCATATATACAAAACTGTAGTATGGTAAAGAGAAAACGCAATTGTGAGACCGTTATCTCTTGAACGGAATCATTGGATATCTCACTGTGAGTACTGTAATTATTTTACTTACTCACTGTGAATTCGCCTTCCTAAAAATGTATATTATTTTAAATTCGTAAAAACTAAATTCTCTCCAGTAATTCTTTTTCAAGGGAATATGAAGTTAATGAGATTCAAAGAAAGCATCTTACAAAAATGTATTGTTCATATTAAAAAGGTTTTTTAACTTAATCAACTTACGAATTTAGATGTTTTGTAACTTTTAATTGAAGGTGCTTAATTCAGGCGAAGGTAATTTATTTTGTTGCTGACTGTTCCTTCCATTGCCAATCCCTCTTGAAAAGTACTAATGAGCATAAATAGGTTTGTTAAGTGTCCTTGATATTACAGTAGAATTATTCCATTTAAAATTTAAGAACATAATTTTACATTTAAATGGATATTTTTCTCTCCTTCTTTCCCTTATTATGCTTTCATATTGACATCATATACTTCGGTGTCCTTTAGCTGGTGTCCAGGTTTTCACGACCAAAGAATTACTCTAGCTGATCGTACATCCTCCGATAATAAAGAGGTCCCAGCCTCCATCTTCTTTACAAATCTAATCTTGGAGAGTATTAAAGTCTTCTTCAGACATTTTTTTTGTTTCATTTTAATTAGAGGCTAGATCTTTTTTACGTTTGGTGGTCATAATTCTGCACACCTTTAAGCCCGCGAAGCAGTCATTGACAGATCCCCACACGGTGCCGGATGGATTGTGAAGAAAACGAAAGAAGAAGGAAAAGAATAGTAGGAGGGGAGAAAAGAAAGAATAGAAGAAAGAGGGGCATTAGTCCAAGGAGCAATTTGTTCCGGTGCTTAGTTTGAATAGAATTGATAATATGAAATAAAGGGTTGGTGCCACTACTATTGGTGATAATGTTGTCAAGCCTATCGGTCTTCACACGGTGAAAGATGAGGGCATCTGTTTTGGAGGGAATAACACAGATATTGAGGGAGAGGAGTTGATGTCTAGACAGATGGACTGGGTGAGGGCGAAGTCGCGGGCGAAATTATGGAGTCGCTGATTGTAGGATCGCTAAGTCACCCGTGGGAGTCCGATATCTCACCGTCGACCCACTACAGCGCAAGAGGTTGGGGATAATACGGAGCCTTGAGCGACTCCTATTTTGAAGGAATAGGTGTTGAAAAGAGGTTCGCCGACTCTCACTTGAAAGGATGGATTAAAGCTGGACAGCGGATGTTATGTAGGATGGTTAGGAGGTTGGTAAGGCCTGAGTTTAGTCAATCACGATGATGGAATTACCGATGTTTCGGCGGAGGTTTTGATAGGCAACGGATGGAAGTCGGACCAGCCAGAACACACTAAACTCCACTTTATACTAACGAGCATCGACACTAGCACGGTTTGGTAGTGAACTGATGAACTAAGCTCTTTCTTGACAGGGTTCAAACCCTTCCTATTTTTCAAAGATAATATGAAAAAAAAGTCCGTCAAGCAGGGGCTGCTTAAACTAAGCAGCGCGTGAAGTTTTACAGTAGAGAAATCCGCCTAATAACAACAGTAGTAGTAAGAAATCTCTCAATCTATTCACGAGGGACGAACAGTTACGGAAACGGCCGCCCTGGGGCGCCCTAGCTCTCGGCGGAAAGTCCCGAACATAGCCGGCTCCTGCCGACCACACACAATACAAATGCAAATATCTCGGTTAATATTCAAGATAAAGAAAAAATGTACAGAACAATATTTAAGAATAAGATTGATTCTATACAATTTTTCGATCCGACGCATAATAACGGAGATATTTCGATTTTTCAAAATTGCCCCTCTAAACCCCTCTCGCACTAGACCGATTTCAGCCATTAACGAACTTGATGTTTCTTTTTACATAAAACAATTAAATTCCGAGTTTGGTACCGATCAAACAAAACGTGCGACCGCTAGAGCGTCACCAGACACATATATATATATATATATATATATATATAATTTTGAACGGACCTCATTTTCGTCATCTCCTGGGTAGGATCGATGGACATTTGAAGAAATTTTCGAAACTCGAGTCATGAGTACGACCGGGGCTCAGGTTAGCCATGCGAGTTAAAGCGTTGACCTTTATCTCACATGGTAAACCTAGAGTGGCGAGTTCGATTCTCGCCTGGGCAAAGAAAATTATTTAGTGACGAAATTCATTAAATAACGTCCTAAAATCCCACCCTGGCTAGAAAAGGGGGGTAACCTGTAGATAACCCGTCCCAATTAATCTAAGTTGCAAAAAGTGGACGTTAATAAAGTAATAATAATAATAATGAGTACGACCTCAATAGCTGATTTCCCTTAAGGGAAATCTGCTAAAACAAGTAGGGTGTGAAAACATCAGGCTAATGAAGATTATTTCATCATCATTTTCATTAGTTAATGAAAATATGAGTACAGAATAATAAATATTAAAAAACAGAATGAAAAAATTAAAATGAATAAGTACGTAGACATGTATACACCCTGCCAATGTAATAGAAAAGTGAAGGAGAGTGCGAAGAAGTTGTAGAGTTATATTATGTTGTACATATTAATGGTATTTTAGATGTGTAATGATTGTGTCTATGTAATTATTGTTAACAAGCAACAGCTCCTGTAAGTTATGTGGAATGATTAAACCGTCTCTTGATCGACTGTAAGTCAATATGTGATGTAATGTCAAAGTTTCCTTGTGCTGTCTCCAAACCGGTCTATCCTCGTTCGTTTAGTGGCCGGTGAGTAAGTAAGGACCAATTCGTAGTCTGGCTTTCAAGACTTCTTCTCTTCGTGTAAATCTTGTAACTTTGGAGACATTCGAGAACTGTTTGTTTTGTCTTAGTTTGTTGTCACGTGTGTTATCCCAAGCTAGTCTTTTAGCGCCTTAGCGCATTACATCCTGGTGGTCTGTAGAGTTTATGTCTATGTCTGATAAGTCTAATGTGGCTTTTGCTAAAATGTATATGCTGGTTAGAGTCGAGTCTGTGAAATTGTTCAAAAACTTTGGCAGCCAAAGGAGTTGTCGATTCAATATTATAAGTGAATTTATTGATCTTGATGAATTAGTGCATTGTACAGTATGATTTTGGTAGCTTTGCATCCTTGAAAACCTAATATAATCGCAGACACTCATCTAATACTATATTTCCCAATTAATAAACTTTATATTTACAAGAAACGTGTAAATATTGAGTTTTGTATCTATCCAACGAAAATTGAAAAACTCTCTCTATTATTATATATATTACTGGAAACCCTCAAATGTTTACAAGCGTTCAATAGAAAGTTGAGAGACCCCTGTCGGCCACTCTTTAAGGAGTCAAGAATATATTTTCTTTCAATGTACGTTGGACTAGATTATTGTTTTTGTTCATTATTATTCACGTCCACTTAAGGCAACTAGGCTAATCGGGACGGGTTATCTACAGGTTACCACCTTTTTCTAGCCAGGGTGGGCTCAAGGAGTTTATTTAGTGAGTCCGTCAATAAATAAATTTCTATTGCCCTGGGCGGGAATCGAACCCGCCACTATAGGTCTACCACGCGAGATTAAGACCAACGCCCTGACTCGCACGGCCAACCTGAGCCCCAAGTTGGACTATAGAATACTGATTACGAAAGCAAGCATGAACTTCCTTTATAGAAATGCTATACCAGATATGGATAAACCACAAGATGTCAAAAAACATGATAGAAGATATGCTTGAAATCCCCAACCACAAACATAAATATTTTGAGAAAAGCCGTATTCATTTTCAGGAGCAAATAAATTAAAGAATTTTATGTCTTCAGGAAGTTTCTCATTATAAAGTATGTTATACTTTAATAACTCCAAGACAAATAACTCAATATTTAGCAGATTTCCCTTAAGATACATATTCTCTATCTTGAATACTAACCGAGATATTTGCATTTTTGTTAATTGTGGGCCGATAACGGATGGCTGAAATTCCCGCCAAAAGCTAGTTCGGCCATTTACCGTAACTGTTGGGCTGTCGTATGGAGATTTATCTCTATTGTATAACTTCACGTGGGAAATCTGCTTAGTTTACGCAGCCTCTGCGTGACGGACTTTTTTTATATATTTAGAGTGTTATTAAGGAGGAGGGTTTATTCTCAGAAAACTTACATCGGGGGAAATCCAACCGTTGTAGAGTTTCTAATCGTGACGTCAACGGGAATTTAAAAACTTCCCACAATTCTAACAGTATCAAGAAGAACCTCTTGCTGAGCTTCTTTTATTATTTCTACAGGCAGATTCAAATTTGTTTGCCTATTAGTGTTTTACGCACAAGTCCACGTGTTCTTACGATAATAACCGTACTCGCGTTAGGCTTCTATATATCTTTAATCTAATTTTTGATGTTTTCTTAATTTTTTGGATTAGGATTTTCGAATATTCTCATCATAATATCAGCAGTCTCATTGATATTGTGAATAATGAGAATATCAGGTCTGTTATGATACACACAGTATGTTCAGTTATCATCGCTTCGTCCCAATACATCTTTACATTATCTTTTTCCAATAATTTTTGAGGACTATAGCGATAATAAGCGACCTTCCTGTCCACCATGCCGAATTTCTCTGCTAGAGCTTGATGGCATGTTTTGCTGAGCTTTTTGGATGGTGCCTTTGTAAGTACTCGGACCCAACATGTATACATAGACCCAAAGGTTATTATTAAGATTTCATATATATATATATATATATATATATATATATATATATATATATATATATATATATGAATGAATGTTTGTCTTGTATGTCCTTTATAGAATCGTAAATAGCGGAACCGAATTTTATGAAACTTGGTATGCATATTACTACTAACCCAGGTTTGGCTATATTAATACTCTTCAAGACGAACAGGAGTGGTTTCCTATTGGGGTTTCGCCAAATATGCCACGTAACAATAGTTGTTTATTTTATTGTTTAGAGTAACATTTGGTGTTCAGTCGTCTTTGAATTGAAAATCCCGCGCTTACTTGGAACACTAACCTGCCGCACATATGTAGATCACGTAGGCGGTGGCCAGGAGAGGAAACTGCAGCGTAGCGTACAGGACAAAGAGCCCACTTGATCTGAGGGGCCATTACATTAGAGCGGTTGGTTTCCCTCGCCCGAGTGAAAAGTGACGGGTAGTTGACTCCGCAAAAGAAAGAATAGTATTCACCGTTATATATATTATATTATTATTATTATATATCACATATATTAAATATGTTATATGTTAAATATGTTATAGGTTATATGTTAAATATGTTATAGGTTATATGGTAAATAGGTTATATGTTAAATATGTTATAGGTTATATGTTAAATAGGTTATATGTTAAATATGTTATAGGTTATATGTTAAATAGGTTGTATGTTAAATATGTCATAGGTTATATGTTAAATAGGTTATATGTTAAATATGTTATAGGTTATATGTTAAATATGTTATAGGTTATATGTTAAATAGGTTATATGTTAAATATGTTATATGTTAATTATTATGCTGTATATTAAATAACTGATTCGTCGCTAAATCGCCCCTGTTGCGAAATGCGATTATTATATGAATAATAATAATAATAGTATTCACCGCCCACAACTCTAGTGTCAGCAAAGAATCGCCGCATCGAAAATAAAGTCTCCGCAACCAGTATTCACCAGCTAGAAGGCAGAATCTCATTGGGAACACTAAATAACACGGGAGGAAAAACCCACTTCATAAAAAGTATATGTTTCCCGCAGGTACCTATTTCTTAAAATGCTAGCATTATCTACGCAAACTATTAAATGAGTACTCATAATATAGGACCGACCGATCATTATATTGTATATATACTATTGGCTTGCCGCTAAAGTATTTTATAAAGTTAAATTTCCTTTGTTTCTTTTTCAACCTCTATATCAACTATATACGAGTATTAAAGTTTGGTTCAATTAGACATAAGGTTAGTTTCTAAATCAGCATTCTTTGGTATTTAAGTTGTATAAAATTAGCTGTCTACTATAACGTTTGTATATATAAATAAATATATACTTGATTCTTTGGAGAACTCAAATAGTGACTTGCATTATTTCCCCTCATCTTTCCACAATAATAGTAAATAGTTCAGTCTAATGCTTTCTTATGAGGAAATTATCTCTGTAATAATTTTATTTTCAGTCTAATGCTTTATTATTATTACCGCAAAAGCTAACCGCACGCCCTAACATTTTGGTGCCGAAACCCGGGAATAATGGCTTCCCCGCCCCGACATTTTGGTGCCAAAACCCGGGAATAATGGCTTCCCCGCCCCGACATTTGGTGTATTCACTTTTGTCGTATACCGAACTATAAGTGTGTTATACGGTAAAAATTATAGCGGGAGTCAACAATTTTATATGGCACAAAAGACCCAACTGAACTAAACGAAGCTCCGTATGTGATTTGGTATTAACACCTCCCTGATTATAAGCTATATTAAATTTTCGAGGTGCGAATAAGAAAAGGGTTATAAGGGAGGCATGAAATGAATAATCGTCATATTTCGTTTCCTATTATTTTTTTTTGGCGAACGTGCACGTAACAAAATATGTTTAATTTTAGAGTAACTTTTATTATATTCATCTTTATCGTAATTGAGTATTTTATTTGGTGGCGTAGCAACGTGCACAGGTTACAGCTAGTTATATATAATTATTAAATTGATAAATTTTATGAAATGTATTCAAGGAATTTGAGCTAATAGTATAAAGAATGTACGGAAAACGTAGATATAATATTAGTAAATGTTTTATTCGAGTATATAATAAAAATATTTGATGAATCCTATTAGTTTTGCTAACTCTTAGCACTGGGAATATATGAATTTAATTTCAACTGTATTGTAGATTAGGTGTTCCATTTTAATGTTCCAATATACTGAACGGAATGCTTACTTTATTAGAGGGTGTTTCCATCATTTTTGACCATTCCTGGATGTTACCTGTCAGGGTCCTCTAATTACAGATGGCTTACAGACACCGAAGTCAGCTCTTTTATGCTATCTCAGATGATGATGTCAAGTTTCGGCAGATAATGCAATTACATTTATTTGGCGCATTTGTGTCAACATGTTTTAGCAGATTTCATGATGCGAGTTTCGAAAAATTTCTTCAAATGCCCATCGATCCTACCCAGGAGATGACGAAAATGAGGTCCGTTCAAAATTATATATATATATATATATATATATATATATATATATATATATATATATATATATATATATGTCTGTTAACGCTCTAGCGGTCGTAATTTTTGTTTGATCGTTACGAAACTCGATATTTAACCGTTTTATGTAAAAAGACAGATCAAGTTCGTAATGGCTGACATCGGGCTAGAGGGAGGGGGGGTTTAGAGGGGGTATTTTCGAAAATTCAAAATATCTCCGTTATTATGCATCGAATCGAAAAATTGTATAGAACCAATCTTATTGCAAATTAAATTTACTATAAATATGTATTCTCTATCTTGAATATTAACCGAGATATTGGCATTTTTATGAAATCTGTGGTCGGGTATATGTAGTTCGGATTAGGTCGGCCGTTTCCGTAAATGATCGGCTCAGGTGAAGGCTTCTTCTAACCTTACCTGTCGTTTCTAACCTTACCTTACCTTCGTTACTTTGTGAGATTTATGCAAATACGTTCTGTTCACCCCCCCCCCTCTTTAGTTCTTGGACTACTAAAATTTGAGTTATTAAAATATAAATTATTCTTACAATTCAGAAGCCGTTTCAGTTGGGAATTTATTTTAATTAACTGAAAGATTTCTCATTACCATTTGTATTTAATCACGATGGTGTTGTGTTAACCAGTATGCAGATTTATCTACTATTAAACTTCACATGGGAAATCTGCTTAGTTTACACAGCCCCTGCGTGACGGACTTTTATTAAATGTGGGACGATAACGGATGACTGAGATTCCCGCCAAAAGCTAGTTCGGCCCTTTGCCGTAACTGTTCGGCTCTCGTATGGATATTTCTCTATTGTATAACTTCACGTGGGAAATCTGCTTAGTTTACGCAGCCCCTGCGTGACGGATTTTATTTTTGTATGAGTCTCCGTTTCTAGACCCGAGAAGAGAAATCAGAAAGGTAACAATTTTTGTTTTGCTCACCAGTTTCCTTACAAACAGATACGATAGCATCAATTATTAAATAGATTTAATTAATTTGACGTGAGTCCAATCATTTAGTTTTAGTGCGTAGAGAATCATAAAGAAGAGTTGTGTATACTATATTAGTCAAATATAAAAGGAATAGAACTTCCTCGACTGCGACCTGAAATTGAGATAGACAAGTGACCTTTCGGCGGTGGGAACTTGTTAGGACTGATTCATTAAATTAATGAAATATATTTTCTATCTTTTTTTTCTATGGTCATCTTCTTTCAAATTGATAATCTCTAATCTGAAATATTTCAATTTTTTTGTTAATCAAAAAGACGTTGAGGAAAAAAGAGACACTTAAGTTTGATAAATTGCACAATTAGAGGTTTCTCTGAATTTTTGCTGTCTCCTTGGGCTAACATAGGTTTATGCGATTTTTATTCATGGCTAAGAAATATGAACCCGATATTTCGTATGGCCTCAAAAGGAGTTAAGAAATGGTTTAATTTAATTTCCATTTGATAATTTTTATCTCGAATGAGAACTACTAAATATAATTGTCGTTAATAACTATTTCGTAATTTACATAAACGTACAGATTCCCCATCGTAAAAGTATTTTTGACTAATAAAATATCCAGTCATGCAGCTTGAAACTCCCCGAAGGTCAGAACATACAAGCCTTTCATTCCCAAAATTAAGACATTTATTAGTAAACTTCTATAGAACTTCCTTAATTCACATATGGACTAATAATAATTTAATAAACATCCAAAAACTCACACTCCTTAATTAGTAGAAACTTAAAAAAGACAAAACATTCTAGACGATTTTTAGAGACATACACTGTACAAATTAATGTTACTTCCTTATCTGAGAATATTAATATCAACGGGGAAACATCAGAGATTCTACTATTTATTGAAGACAAACACAATCAATCGGAGGGTTTATGTCGATAAAAAAGAAAATCAGACAAAGTTTCTTTTACTCTCAGTTAAAAATTTAGAGGCTTTTGGAATACACATTTTTTGGAAGCAGGTTTACCTCAACATTATAGCAGTATTAAATCTTCCTTGTGTTAGGATTTTATTCTTGGATCTTGAAAATATTTATACTGGGGCTAAAAACCTAGTTTGATACTTGCTGATTTCGATTCCAAGCAGTCAGTTTTTGGCTGGAAATCTTTAAGTAGTAAGTAAGTACAATTTTATGGAATTATTTCGAAGATTGTACTTCATACAAGCTTCTTCATCCGAGCAAAATACAACTCGATACAGAGAAACTGACAACTTGACGTTCTAGACTTTTGGCTCTCGCGGTGCCTCCCGATTGACTCACGTCCACTGCTAATGACACAGATAACTAATTAATGGAAGAATGCTCTGGAAAACGCTAACAGACCATTGAATAGCATCACAATGACATTATTGTATACCCAGAATACTACCAATGTATGTTGTATATATCGCGAAAATTAATAAAATATAATCAATTCTATATCTATAAAAAAAAGTCCAGCAGCTGCGTCCAGGGGCTGCGTAAACTAAGCAGATTTCCCTCGCAAAGGAATGGCACATTAGTAATGTCATACCACAGTATATTCTGGTCTAATAAGATTTCTGATTTGGGGTCTTTTTTACATTAGCCCCGCATTTTAAATTAGGTTATAATCACATGATTATAGAAAAGAGAAAAGATCAGTGATAAAACTCTTACTAATAAAATATTATAAACATTGATAAAAGAGTTTTAAGAGAACCTGAACCACATTTATTACAAGTATAAAATTAACAAAAATATTATTTTGTTGGCCAATAAACCCTCATACTTGATAATATTGCATTAAATAATTCATCGTTTAATGATTTCCTCAAGGGTAAGCGACTATTCTCAAACCATGTGTCCTTAAAGACGCTGACTTCATTTCTGCAAGTCAACTTATTGCACCTCCATCTGGGGCATACATCACCTGTACTATACAACTTCATGTAATGTCCATTAGTGCAGGTCCTCTTTCTGTGAATAATCCAGAAATCCTGGTAAAATTTCAAAGCCTCTGATTCACTTGAAAAAGCACCCAAGAGCTGAATTAGATTCATGTTTATCAATGACGATGCAACTAACGTTCTGAAACAGCTGTGGAAGGTAATAAATTGTAACAGTTATTGAACTAATAACTCATAAGTATTTCTAAAATCATGTGATTATAACCTAATTTGAACTGCGGGGCTAATGTAAAAAAGACCCCTGATTTGTACTATTATGTTCAGTATAGATAAAAATGAAAAATCCTAGCATTGATTGTTTGAATTTTATTGTTTCTGCTCTAAACCATCCAACTGTAAGAAAGAGCGTTGAGGCGAAAATCGTTTGGAGTTTTCAAATTTCAATTTGTTTGTTTGAGTCAAGTGAGCTGTAGGCTATAAATGCATTGTTCTTTCCGACTCTCCCAACCGTGGCTACAGTCGGTAGAGCATGAGACACATTTCTGATGAAATTTTAAAATTTTCTTCATATGGTAATTGTTTAAATATTACGCTGATATAAACAGAAATTTACCTCAGACTATTTAATGTGTTCATTATGTTAAAAATTGATAAACTTAATCCTTTTCACAAATCAAAAATGTATTGTTATTGTCCTTAAGAATGTCAAATCGATAAATGGCCCCCGCTGGACCCTGATGACTCAAAAAAGTCCGTCGCGTAGGGGCTGCGTAAACTAAGCAGATTTCCCGCGTGAAGTTTAACAATAGATAAATCTACATGCCTGTAACACAATACCACCGTGAATATTAAGTGAATAAATACAAACGATAATAAGAAACCTCCCGACGGAAAGCATCTGAAACGCAAAAATAAAAACAGTTCTGCCAACTTCTTACCGGAAGGAAAAACAATTACTGGAATATATCTGAATAAAACGTATTAATTTGATTGAAAACTATTTACTATATCTAGTACTGTAATTTATAATCAATCAGAATAATTTTTATCTCAATCAATCAAATTTAAATAGTCCAAAAACTTAAGTAGGGGGGGGGTCACCAGAACATATTTGCATCATGTATCTTGTATAATAAATGTCTCTTGAAAAATATTTGGTATTTAAGCTTCGAATGATTGGGTTTATTACATAAACGAGTATTCTTTATATAACATGAGTAGAAGTGGGGGTTTGCTGAAGGCTGAAAAATGAAAAATGCAAATATATCGGTTTATATTCAGGATAGAGAATAAATGTATATAACAATATTTATAGTGAATTTAATTTGTTATAAGATTGCTTCTATACATTTTTTCGATCCTACGTATAGTAATGGAGTACATATATATATATATATACATTTTTGAACGGACCTCATTTTCATCGTCTCATAGTTAGGATCGATGAAGAAAAATTACGAAATCGCGTCATTCTGTCAAACCTCGTGGTTCTGGTTCTATAAAAAGAAAGTTATACTAATATTTTTGTGATAATGATAATTTAATAAAAATAATAATTTGGCAGATTTAGTTGTGTATTATTATATATCCATTTAATTATCTATCTAGTGTTAAAAAAATATTGATATTGTTATGATGGTGATAATTTAATAAAAAAATAATTTGATATATATATATATATATATATATATATATATATATATATAATGAATTCCGTCACTAAATAAATTCCTTTGCCCAGGCGGGAATCGAACTCGCCACACTAGCATTATCATGTGAGATTAAGGTTATACTCGCATGGCCAACCAGAGCCCCTATTGTTATGAACACGATAAGTTGAAGAAATAATAATTTGATAGGTTTAAGGTGTTGTAGAGATATTTATTTATTTTCCGAAAAGATATTGTGATAGTAATTGACATCAAATTTATATATATATATATATATATATATATATATATATATATATATATATATTATTTTTGAGGCTGCATCGCTGGGAAGTATCGTTATTTTGAGGATTTGGGCTATCTGCTCCAGCGGTTGGAATTTTTTGTTCTGCAAATTTTTCGATAGAACTGCGTCCATCTTCGTCAGGCACAAATTTGATTTGAATGGCTACTTAAATTAATCATATGTTGTGGAGTTTTTATTTTATTTTAGTATGGCTTTCCACGTTTCTGAAAGTATAACACCGTCCACGCCGTTTATAGTATTTGTCCTCTTATTTATTTCTAGGGCTTCCAGGACTAATCTTTTACCGAGGTGGTCCTCTCTGTGTAAAACTTTTGTTTCGTCAAATTTAATTTGGTGGGGACAAATACTTGCGTGTTTGGCAATGTACTGTTATGTTTTAGATCAGCCATGTGTTGGTTGACTCTTGTAGCAGTCTTCTTGCCTGTCAGCCCCACATAAACCTTACCACAATCACACGGTATCATATATACTCCACTATCCTGTAATAATTGGGTGTCTTTTGGGCTCTTTAATTATTCGTTGAATATTTTGTGTGGCTTGAATACTGCTCGTAAATTATATTTTCGAAGTATTCTTGGCAGTCTTTCTGAGGTATCCGCTATATAAGGAAGTGTTACGCTGTTTAATGGTTTAATTTGAGTATTTTCAGTGTCTTGTTGAATCTTGGTATCAAGTTCCTTCTTAATATTTCTAAATACTCTTGTGACTTCCATTTTTTTGTAGCAGTTGTAGTGGAGTTCTTCTTTCAACTGTGCTATTTTTTAAATGTGTTTCATTGCTGCACAGTGAAAAGGCTCTGTTTACTAATGTATAGATGATACCATGTTTTTGGGCTGGGTAGTGGTGGGATGAGACATTCAGATATCTACCTGTTGCTGTAGGTTTTCTGTACACAGTGTGGCTGAATCTATTATTGCCTTCCTTAATTATTAAAAGATCAAGAAACGGCAATTTCCCTTCATTTTCTAATTCTATGGTGAATTTGATCTGTGGGTGTTGTGCGTTCATGAAGTTAAAGAACTTCATTAGGTTTTCTTTGACGTGCTGCCAAATTATGAAACAGTCGTCTACGTATCTAAGCCATAATTTGGGTTTCAATGCCCATTTTTCAAAGGCTGACGATTAGAGATCTTCCATAAAGAGATTGGCCACAACTGATGACAGGGGGCTTCCCATAGCGAGTCCTTGTTTTTGCTTGTATATGTTATTATCATATTGAAAATAACATCAAGCTAGTACTAATTCAAATAAATCTAACATCTCATTGTTTAACCAACCTTTCTTTTTGACTAGGTCGATGGACTCTTGTACTGTGACGTTAGTAAATAATGACTCGACATCAAAGCTGGCTAATACGTCAGAATCCATTATTTCTACATACTTTAGTAGTTCTAATAGGTGGTTAGAATTCTTAACGAACGATGGTGTGTGGCCTACGAACGGGCTCAATTTGCGGGCTAATGCTTTGCTGGGTTGGTAAGTTGGTGCGCCTATCATAGATACTATCGGCCTAAATGGAGTATCTTTCTTATGGATCTTTGGTAACCCGTAAATACGTGGTATTCTTGAGTCTCCGGGTAATAACTCGTTCAAAGCTTTTTTTATCTAAATTGCTGTGTTTTAGGATTCTCTTTATTTTGTTTTCAATTACTCTGGTCGGGTCTTTAATTCCTTTTTCGTACACGAGTGGATCTAAAAGACCATTTATTTTTGTTTTATAGAAATCTATATCCATAACTACTGTTGAATTGCCTTTATCGGCTTTAGTAATTATTATGTCTTTTATACTTTTTAAATTTTTAAGGGCGGAAACTTCTTCTCGTGAAAGATTCATTTTGGGTATTCGAGCTCTCTTAAGTGCATGTGCGATGTCTAACCTA
Source organism: Riptortus pedestris (assembly GCA_019009955.1). NCBI lineage: Eukaryota > Metazoa > Arthropoda > Insecta > Hemiptera > Alydidae > Riptortus > Riptortus pedestris. Next base: position 31,295,984 of record CM032231.1, read on the forward strand.
ATTTCAGCTGCCATATTCTCGTCTAATTGGTAGAGGCTACTCTCCACAGATGCTATTATACTGTCAAGTGGAATTTTATTCGGTGTTGGTGCGAAATTTAGTTCTTTTTCCAATAATTTGGTTTCAACATCGGTTAACTGCAATTTAGATAAATTTATGACTGTAGATGGCTTATAGTTTTCTTTATTCACGTTGCTCTGTTTACAGTATTTTTTTATTAGGGCAGTTTCCAGAACTTGATGATTCAGGTGTTGATAAAAAGTGGGGGCAGCGGATCGAGAAGATGTTTGTTTTGTTTTGGTTTTGAAAGGAGTCTTGATCCTATGGTCTATTTTAGATCGTGCTTTTGTTCCACTGTTGGATAAATGGTTAGTCTTCGCCGGGGTTGGTGTTGGGGAATTAGTTCTAATTGTATCTGTGTTATTGAGGATACTCGATATTGATCTTACATCTATTTGTGTGGGTTTGATAATGTTTTTATTACCTTTCTCTTTATTCGTGGGTCTCAATTGTTGTTTTTGGCTAGTGGTGGCTTCTATTTCGTTAAACTGGCAACTCGTCTCATTATTGTAAACATGACTTCTCGTCGGGAATTCGTCTTTAACACTTTTTTCCTTATTAACGTGAAGGTCTGTGAAGAGGGGGATTCCATTTTGTTGTGTATTGTTTATTCCGTTATTCCCGATTAAGACCGTACAGTCATTGGTAGGAGAAGGTGCGGTTTTTGTAATAATCATTTTATTATGGTTCCCTTTTAAGTCTGATTGAGTCAGGTTCTCTAGTCGTGATAATTGGGGGTTAATTAATGAGGCTGATTTTGGTTGTTTTCTGGATTCATTGCTATTATCATTTGTTCCACTTGTCCATTTTGCCCACTTTTTATCCTTTTTTGACTTATTCAGAGCAGAAATTCTGTCAGCTGTTCTTTTGTGATTCTATTTACTGTATGCCATGTGTCGTCATCTAGATTTCTACTTATTGTTGTAGCCAGTTTTTCATCTTCATTTTTTAGGTACCACAGTTTCTTTCTATATTCTCTTATTCTTTCTCGTATCATTGATCTTTCAAGGTTATCATATAATTTATGGGCTTTAAAAGTCTTGATATTTCTCTTGACCTTAAGGAAGGTTGGTGTAATGTTCTCAGATCTACATTTTCGTAGAAAGTCCAAATCATTTTCTAGAGTAGCTATTCGTCTTCTAGTTTTTTCAAGCTTTCTCGTTAGCTTGTGTATACCCTCGCCGTACAGGGTTGTAATTTTATTTTTGAGGCTGCATCGCTGGGAAGTATCGTCACTGCTCCAGCGGTTGGAATTTTTGTTCTGCAAATTTTCGATAGAACTGAGTCCATCTTCGTCAGGCATAAATTTGATTTGAATGGCTACTTAAATTAATCATATGTGGTGGAGTTTTTATTTTATTTTAGTATGGCTTTCCACGTTTCTGAAAGTATAAAAACCACACAACATATGATTAATTTAAGTAGCCATTCAAATCAAATTTATGCCTGACGAAGATGGACGCATTTCCATCGAAAATTTGCAGAACGAAAATTCCAACCGCTGGAGCAGATAGCCGAAATCCTCACAATGATATATATACGTATATGTGTATATATGTACATGTATATATATATATATATATATATATATTACACAGGGTGTCGTCAAAGCAAACGGTCAAACTTCAGGGATCGATAGAGGATCGAAAAACTAAGAAAAAATGTCCTCTGGCATATGCCTTGTTTTCGCTTCGTTTTTGAGAAAATCACAAAAAACTGAAAATAGTTGTGCAAAAAGTGTATTTTTTTTAATAATGTATTTAAATTACAAAAAACTATTGGCTTTTTGAGCTTAATTTTTTAATTTACCAGGAGTAAATTTAGAAAACATGAATATTCTCACGCTTTCCTTATCAATAAAACGTCTAGGTTGAGTGTTTAAACTTAAAAAGAAAGGATTAAAATGTTTACTATCATTTTAATCCTTTTTGGGGGGAATCCAGCCTCGCATTCTCACATTAGTGGTGTTGCTAGTACTGTTCAGAGAAGTCAACAAATATGGCTAGATTTACCAACGCTGAATACGCGGACATAGTCTACGTCTACGGATTCTGCGATGGCAATGCACGTCAGGCAGTTCGGGAATATCGCAGACGGTTTCCTGACCGAGAAACCCCACACAGAGGTGTTTTTACCAGCACTTTCAGAAGGCTTCGAGAGACTTGGTCCCCATCATTATCCCCGCCGATTAAATTTTGGTAATTGGTACAAAGAACAATTGCAAAACGATGTAAACTTAAGTTCGAAAGTAATCTGGACGGACGAAGCGACTTTTACACGTGCGGGCATATTCAATCAAAGAAACTACCACCTTTGGGCACATGAAAATCCCCGCGCTGTTAGAGAATTTCACTACCAGCATGAGTTTTCTGTAAACGTGTGGGTCGGTCTTTGTTATAATCGCATAATAGGTCCCGTATTTTTACCTGCTCGACTTCACGCTGAAAGTTATCATCTATTCCTGGAGAATGACTTACGGGCACTTTTGGAAGATATCCCTTTGGAACCAAGGCTTGAGAGCTGGTTTCAACTCGATGGTTGTCCTGCACATTACGGAAGGGCCGTACGAGACTGGTTGGACATCAACTACCCAGGTCGCTGGATAGGACGAGGTGGGCCGGTGCCTTGGCCTTCCCGGTCTCCGAACCTCGCGCCACTAGATTTCTTCGTGTGGGGATACGTGAAAGAAAATGTCTACCGAGAGCCCATCCGCACAAGGGATGACCTCATCGAGCGTATCAGAATGGTTTGCAACCAGCTCACCGCAGAACAATGTTTAGATGCAGTGCGATCTGTGAGTACGCGATGTGATGCGTGTATTGCAGCGAGAGGCCAGCACTTCGAACAACATTTACGTTGACGCTTTAGAAATTAACGATGTAATTTTAGAGAAGGTAAAACCTTCAAAATTTTCAGGTTTTTTTTCTCACTAAGGTAGACCCATATAAAAACTGAAACATTTATGTTTTCCAAGTAAGAATATTTTATTATTTTTCTAAATTTTTAATCTTTTTTTATGTTTTAATCTTCAGTTATTGTTCATAATGTTATCTACTTTAAATAGGTAATTTTTTTTATACTATGAATATTTGAATAAAAAAGTATTTATTATTTTTTCTTAATAAAAAATATTTTTTTTTTTCAATTACCTTTCTGTTAGTATAAGATTAGAATACAATAATTGTATTGGAATAACATTTATTGCTAAAATTCATTCAAGGAATAAAATCCGCTCTTCCATTAGCCTTAACTAGATTTTGCACAACTATTTTTAGTTTTTTGTGATTTTCTTGAAAGCGAGGCATATGCCAGAGGACTTTTTGTTTTAGTTTTTCGATCCTCTATCGATCCCTAAAGTTTGGCCGTTTGGTTTGGGAACACCCTGTATATATATATATATATATATATATATAGATATATATATATATATATATACACTTATATTTATGTATATAGATAAATATATTATTGATTATTTTTTAACCAACTTTGCGCCCAAATGTAATTATCCAAAAACAGAGGTTTGAATTTCCCGCTTTGGGGGTCGACTGTATAGAATCAACGTAGTTTTATTGGCGACTCGTATTGTAATTGCCGAGTAATATGGGTGAAAATAATGAAATACTTACTTATAGTGATGTGCATAAATATATTTTTGGTACTTCAGAGAAAAATAACAACTTCCAGTATACAAAGAAAACATCATGTAGCTTTTCGATAACCAGCAACCTGTGGATAACCTTCAATATATGTTTCCGCTCAGTCATCTGAAGGACCTAGAAGGAAACAGTTCATTGGGGCGCGGTTGTCTCGTGGTAAATGTGGTGTCTTCCTTCTCATAGTAATTAAATTTTCGGGACTGATACAAGAAGTTCTATTTCAGAAGTTGAAAAGCACGGCGAAGGTTATAGAAGACATTTCTAAGAAATGAGCCAGCTTAGAATGATCTTCAAAGAAACCACCGGTATGATGGAATACCCTATTCGTCTGTATTAATATTAATAAATAATTAAACTCACTCTCCCTCTACTCTTATATCTGGCCGTAAATAGAACTCATGACAACAATAAAGCTGTGAATTAAATTATTTATTTTTTATGTGTGCATTGTTAAGTTATACATATTTAATATATTAAAATATAAATTAATTATATGTTTGCTACACCTTTTAATGTTATTTTTTATTTAACCTTATATTAAGTGGTAAAACACCGATTGGGTGTATAATCTGTAAAATATAGGTAAATAACAGTCCTTGCTTGATTCAAATATTCAAGTGAATCATAAAGCTTTATAAAGTCACCACACAGATTTAAATACGAATTTGATAATAGTCTCATAAATGAAAAGTCCGTCACGCAGGGGCTGCGTAAACTAAGCAGATTTCCCTCGTGAAGTTTTACAATAGAGAAATCTATCCTAATAACAACAGTAGTATTAAGGAATCTCTAAACCTATTCACGAGGGACGAACAGTTACGGAAACGGCCGCCTCTCTCGGCGGAAAGTCCCGAACCGTAGCCGACTCCTGCCGACCACACACACAATAGAAATGCAAATATCTCGGCTAGTATTCAAGATACAAAATAAATGTATAGAACATTATTTATAGTAAATGTATTTTTCAATAAGATTGATTTTATACAATTTTTCGATCCGACGCAAAATTAAGGAGATATTTTGAATTTTCAAAAAAAAACCCTCTAAACCCCCCCCCCCTCCGATTTCAGCCATTAACGAACTTGATCTTCCTTTTTACATAAAACGATTAAATTCCGAGTTTGGTAACGATCAAACAAAAATTGCAACCTCTAGAGCGTTAACAGATATATATATATATATATATATATATATATATATATATATATATATATATATATATATAATTTTGAACGGACCTCATTTTCGTCATCTCCTGGGTATGATCGATGGACATTTGAAGAAATTTTTCGAAACTCGCGTCATGAGTACGACCTCAATAGCTGATTTTTCTTGAGGGAAATCTGCTAATAAAATTCAATATTATAGACTTGAACTAAGGGGCTCCACTAAACCATCAAATTCCTACAAAATCCAAATCCTCCAATCCAGAATACTCCGTAAAATTACAGATTCCCCATTTTACGAATCCAATTTAACTCTCCATAATGTCCTCAACATTCCTTTTGTCCATACCCTCGAAAAATCCCGATATCAGAAATTCCACTCTCTCTTTACCATGCAGACTAACTCTTTAGTCGAATCATTCTCATCTACCCATATTCCAGAAAACCCAAGGCGACGTCTAAAGTGTAAGTGGCCAAGAGATCTTCTTGTTGAGTGCAAAGTATAACTCGATATAGTACCATCCAAAGTGGGTATTGCCAATGGACAACTTACCACCTCAAGTCAATAATCAAGCCAATTGTTATAACCATACATACCACTTGCTTGTCAAATTTATATATTGTCCCAATTAAACGAATAAATATATACTTAATTTTCAAGTAGCAACAAAATCCCTCAAGTTGACCGATGGATGCATATTTCGCGACAGTTTTCAAGTAGCAACAATATCCCTCAAGTAGACCAATGGATGCATATTTCGCGACAGTTTTCAAGTAGCAACAATGTCCCTCAAGTTGACCGATGGATGCATATTTCGCGACAGTTTTCAAGTAGCAACAATATCCCACACGTTGACCGATGGATGCATATTTCGCGACAGTTTTCAAGTAGCAACAATCTCCCTCATTTTGACCTATGGTTTCATATTTCGCGACAGTTTTCAAGTAGCAACAATATCCCTCAAGTTGACCGATGGATGCATATTTCGCGACAGTTTTCAAGTAGCAACAATATCCCTCAAGTTGACCGATGGATGCATATTTCGCGACAGTTTTCAAGTAGCAACAATATCCCTCAAGTTGACCGATGGATGCATATTTCGCGACAGTTTTCAAGTAGCAACAATGTCCCTCAAGTTGACCGATGGATGCATATTTCGCGACAGTTTTCAAGTAGCAACAATATCCCTCAAGTTGACCGATGGATGCATATTTCGCGACAGTTTTCAAGTAGCAACAATATCCCTCAAGTTGACCGATGGATGCATATTTCGCGACAGTTTTCAAGTAGCAACAATATCCCTCAAGTTGACCGATGTATGCATATTTCGCGACAGTTTTCAAGTAGCAACAATATCCCTCAAGTTGACCGATGGATGCATATTTCGCGACAGTTTTCAAGTAGCAACAATATCCCTCAAGTTGACCGATGGATTCATATTTCGCGACAGTTTTCAAGTAGCAACAATATCCCTCAAGTTGACCGATGGATGCATATTTCGCGACAGTTTTCAAGTAGCAACAATATCCCTCAGGTTGACCGATGGATGCATATTTCGCGACAGTTTTCAAGTGACCGATGGATGCATATTTCGCGACAGTTTTCAAGTAGCAACAATATCCCTCAAGTTGACCGATGGATGCATATTTCGCGACAGTTTTCAAGTAGCAACAATATCCCTCAAGTTGACCGATGGATGCATATTTCGCGACAGTTTTCAAGTAGCAACAATATCCCTCAACTTGACCGATGGATGCATATTTCGCGACAGGTGTCAAGTAGCCACAATGTCCCTCAAGTGGACCGATGGATGCATATTTCGCGACAGTTTTCAAGTAGCAACAATATCCCTCAAGTTGACCGATGGATGCATATTTCGCGACAGTTTTCAAGTAGCAACAATATCCCTCAAGTTGACCGATGGATGCATATTTCGCGACAGTTTTCAAGTAGCAACAATATCCCTCAAGTTGACCGATGGATGCATATTTCGCGACAGTTTTCAAGTAGCAACAATATCCCTCAAGTTGACCGATGGATGCATATTTCGCGACAGTTTTCAAGTAGCAACAATATCCCTCAAGTTGACCGATGGATGCATATTTCGCGACAGTTTTCACGTAGCAACAATATCCCTCAAGTTGACCGATGGATGCATATTTCGCGACAGTTTTCAAGTAGCAACAATATCCCTCAAGTTGACCGATGGATGCATATTTCGCGACAGTTTTCAAGTAGCAACAATATCCTCAAGTTGACCGATGGATGCATATTTCGCGACAGTTTTCAAGTAGCAACAATATCCCTCAAGTTGACCGATGGATGCATATTTCGCGACAGTTTTCAAGTAGCAACAATGTACCTCAAGTTGACCGATGGATGCATATTTCGAGACAGTTTTCAAGTAGCAACAATATAACACAGGTTGACAGATGGATGCAGATTTCGCGAGAGTTTTCAAGTAGCAACAATATCCCTCAAGTTGACCGATGGATGCATATTTCGCGACAGTTTTCAAGTAGCAACAATGTCCCTCAAGTTGACCGATGGATGCATATTTCGCGACAGTTTTCAAGTAGCAACAATATCCCTCAAGTTGACCGATGGATGCATATTTCGCGACAGTTTTCAAGTAGCAACAATATCCCTCAAGTTGACCGATGGATGCATATTTCTCGACAGTAGTCAAGAATCAACAATATCTCTAAAGTTAACAGATGGATGCATATTTCGCGACAGTTTTCAAGTAGCAACAATCTCCCTCAAGTTGACCGATGGATGCATATTTCGCGACAGTTTTCAAGTAGCAACAATATCCCTCAAGTTGACCGATGGATGCATATTTCGCGACAGTTTTCAAGTAGCAACAATATCCCTCAGGTTGACCGATGGATGCATATTTCGCGACAGTTTTCAAGTATGACCGATGGATGCATATTTCGCGACAGTTTTCAAGTAGCAACAATATCCCTCAAGTTGACCGATGGATGCATATTTCGCGACAGTTTTCAAGTAGCAACAATATCCCTCAAGTTGACCGATGGATGCATATTTCGCGACAATTTGAGGCTTCGTTTACACCCGTTAACATATTAAGGGGCATGTGCTTTAGTGTTGAAACGTCTAAATATAGAGCTCGTTATTGGAATACTTATTGCAGACCATACTTGTATCATCTCAATTTCTACTCTGTGTTTATTCCTGAAATCTATGTTGACAAGCTTCATGTTGCGTGTATCCATAGTGACAAGGAGATAAATATGATAGTAGAGGGTGGGGCATGGCTGGCGGATGCAGAGATTAGGCCATCCTTAAGTAGTGGCATAAGTGGCATCATCTTGGGCCATCCCCGCCAGTAGTCGGAACAAACACGTGTGAACCCGGACTAACGCCGGTACATTCTTCAAATGTCCATTGATCCTACCCAGGAGATGACGAAAATGAGGTCCGTTCAAAATTATATATATGTTAACTCTCTAGCAGTCGCAATTTTTATCTGATCGATACCAACCTCTATATTTAAACGATTTATGTAAAAAGGAAGATCAAGTTGTTAGCGGCTGAAATCGGACCAGTGGGAGTGGGGGGTTAGAGTGGGAGAATTTCGAAAAGTCGAAATATTTCCGTTATTATGGGTCAGATACAAATATTGTATAGAATCAATCTTATTGCAAATGTAATGTTCTATATACGTTTTTTCAATATCTTGTTTATTAACCAAGATATTTGCATTTTTTGTTTTCGGTAAACCCCCCACTCCTACTCATTTCATATTAACAATAAGCTATTGTATTATGAAGCACTTTATTTGAAGCCTAAATATTGTTCTCATTGAACTTTTAAATTTTGAGATAAAGTGCAAATACTTGGCGTATGTGGGAAATCTGCTTAGTTAACGGAGCCCATGCGTGACGGACTATTATAATATATAAAATGGATGCTGATCTCATGTCAAGATGCTTGCTCTTGAGTTGAGTTTGACTGTTGAGACCCACGAAGGGCACTAGAATTCAACAAGGATTTTAAAACACCTAAATCGACTCTGTTATTAGAAGGCAACACAAACTTTTTGGACACGTCGAGAGGAATGTGTTCATGCGGAAGAACGTAGGGCACTAGGAGGATACTTAGAAACGAACACCAAGAGGAAACTCACAAACTTCCTGGATCAAAGTAGTTTCAATGTTGGGTACAGGGTTCGGAATACACAAACGAGATCATTTATTTATTCATGGACACCCCATCGAAGGTGATTTGCCCTTTCAGAAGTAACAACAGGTAACAATAACAAATACCTTAACAACAAGTAACAATGACAAATACCTTAACATCAAGTAATAATAACAAATACCTTAACAACAAGTAATAATAACAAATACCTTAATAACAAGTAACAAAAACAAGTACCTTAACAACAAATAACAATAGCAAATACCTTAACAACAAGGAACAACAACAAATACCTTATTAACAACAAATAACAATAGCAAATACCTTAACAACAAGGAACAATAACAAATACCTTAACAACAAGTAATAATAACAAATCCCTTAATAACAAGTAACAATAACAAGTACCTTAACAACAAATAACAATAGCAAATACCTTAACAACAAGGAACAATAACAAATACCTTAATAACAAGTAACAATAACAAGTACCTTAACAACAAATAACAATAGCAAATACCTTAACAACAAGGAACAACAACAAATACCTTATTAATAACAAATAACAATAGCAAATGCCTTAACAACAAGGAACAATAAAAAATACCTTAACAACAAGTAATAATAACAAATATCTTAATAACAAGTAACAATAACAAGTACCTTAACAACAAATAACAATAGCAAATACCTTAACAACAAGAAACAATAACCAGTACTGTATTTACAAGCCCTTCGGCCTTACCCGCTAACGGCTTGTAAATATTTTAAGAGAGGTGCTGGTTCATGTAAATTTTGTGTGTGTGATTTGATACCGGAGGACCATGATTTATAAAACGGTTATTACCATTAATAGTATATTGAATAATTACAAGATATCCGGCCCGAATCGGACCAAACTATGTATTTCTATGTTGAATAATTACAAGATATTGTGGGATGGGCTATTGCAGGGCATATATGTGTTAGTGAGTTAGTATATACATTACTTCAAGGGATACTGTTGATATGGTGATACTGTCCTGGATGCTGCTATGGTGTTCTCCCTCTTCCTCCCTCCATCCTGTTCTCCCCCTGGATGCTCCTTCTTTTACTCACTCATGATGGAAAATCTAAAGAAATGGATGTGAGAAAAAGGTAAAACTGCTGCTGCACATGGGAGGCTCTACTCTCTCCTCTGCTGTCCTACTCACTCTCGGTGTCTCAACCTGTCTTCCTTATCTCTTGCACTTTGAACCCAAGGATCCCTCTCAGATTGTGATTTCAAAGGTAGGCTATAGAGGTCAGCACTCTTCAGGGGGAATCCTTGGTTGGACTAGTTGCTAACAGATGGGGCTGGTATAGTTTAATTAGCGCTTCAATTTTAAATTGAACAAGTACCTTAACAACAAATAACAATAGCAAATACCTTAACAACAAGGAACAATAACAAGTTCCTTAACAACAAATAACAATAGCAAATGCCTTAACAACAAGGAACAATAACAAATACCTTAACAACAAGTAATAATATCAAATACCTTAACAACAAGTAACAAGATCAAATATACCTTTAGTTTGACTTCAAAAGACTCTTGTTCTAGTGTTGTTCTTGTGATCTGGGAAATAACAGAAGATGTACTTCCTGACTGTGATTTCCCTTAGAGAAAACTAGCAATTGACGCACTCGTGCCACAGTTTTCAAAACATTTCTTCAAATGTACATCGATTCTACCTTGGAGAAATGAGGAACGTTCAACATTTATATATATAAATATATATTCGTTACAAAACTCACCGTTAATGGCTAAAATAGGAAATGAAAAATCTCCTTTATTATGAGTAGAATAGGAAAACTTTATATTTCAATGTTGTTGCAAATTTATTACACTACTCCTGTGTTATATGCGCTTTCTCTAACTTACTAACCGTTCATTGTATTTATGTTTGGTTATAATATTCAGAAATCCCCACTTTTACATATCTAATTTTCAAAATGAGCACCTAAACCACTAACATTTCTTGTCCAGCTTAAATTTCAATTCCTTTTTACAGGAATCAATACTAAACACTCTCGATGGAGGCTTCATTTTTTTTATTAATACCTCGGTTCAGGGTGAGTTTTCCGGAGCTCAAACAGTGTTTTTTCAGCTCGTACATTTGAAAGCAAAATACACCTCCAAGCTAAATGGAACCTATGAAGGAATGGAACTGTGAAAGACTAATCCGAAAGCTTACTTTGGAATATGCTTGAAAAGTGAATAGAGAGAGTATTTCGTGGTGAAATAACGCAAGGTCCCTCCATAAGGACCACCCGCTTCAAACTGTTACTACGGGAGAAATAGAGTACAGATTGTATGATGAGATAACCAACCATGTGGCTAGCATCTGTGAAATTTGTTTAGCTCATGCAGCCCTTGGCCTGTCGGTCGATTTTTTTTGGGGGGGGGGGGTATTATCATTTAGTTGATTGTTTACATGGATGTTTTATATCCTTAAGAAGTATTGAGAAAAAAGAGGTAGTACAGCCTCCGGAAGACTTTTCGAAAGAGAAGCTCATAATTTTGTATTTGTGTTCCAAACCAAATCCAATCACCAAAATAAGTGGGGCCAAAAAAAAAACAAAAAAAAAAAAGGAGACCTTTTAACAGTTAACAAAAGCCGTTTAACATCAGTCCAGAGTGACCATTGTTGTCCTGATAGAGCGGAGAAACAAAGGAAATCAGTGAAAGAAGGTTAAATAACTCTCTCTAGAAGGACTGAATTGTCGAATGTTAAATTGAACCAATGCCTTTTTCCTCACAAAAAAGGGATTAATAGCATTTCAAAAATTAAACAACACTACAAAAAATGAACCACTAACTATATTGTTTTAAATACAAAGTTAGAAAATTGTTTAAAAAATTATAAGATGAAAAAATGAGCATCTAAAAGAATAATCTCCATTGAGACATTCTCCAATTTTATTGCTGTAAAATGTTAATATCAGTAATTGAAGGTAAACTCAGGAGGTCAATGAAATTAATCCACCGAGGTTAGGTTAACTTTTGTGGTCGGTTAAATAAAGTTGGTTCTAATCTTGCCCAGAATATTTTGCAATTAATTCAACTCAAATTAGTTTAAAATTTATTTAAAAACACCTGGGCAAGATTTTTATTTATTATTAAATTATGTATTAAAAAAATAATTATTTTTTTTTATTTATTTTATTTTTCTTTATTAAATTATGTATTGAGTGGCGAGTTCGATTCTTGCCTGGGCAAAGGAAATTATTTAGTGACGAAATTCATTAAATAACGTCCTAAAATCCCACCCTGGCTAGAAAAGGGTGGTAACCTGTAGATAACCCGTCCCAATTAGCCGAAGTTGCAAAAAGTGGACGTTAATAAATAATAATAATAAATTATGTATTAACGTCCATTTATTGCAACTAAGGCTAATTGGGACAGGTTATCAACAGGTTACCCACCCTTTTCTAGCTTTTCATTAAATAAAATCCCTAGTCCCACCCCGGATATTGAATGAAACGGGATCAAAATGGCACTGGTGTATAGGTAGGCTTCCCATAGAAGTTGAAGGAGTGAGGCGATCCCATTCTTGAAATCATCAAATCCGCAAAGCTCAACCTAATTTCACTCTCAATCTCCAAAGTAGATTTCAATTTCCTATGGCAACTATTTACATAGAGACCCATGAGACCACTCGTCATCTTCAGCCCCCGAAATACTGAAGATAATGTCATCAAGATAATCACCCAAAGATACTAATAAACAACAGATCTCAGCTCTTTCAGTTTCCCCCCTTCCACGAGAAACAGAAACATTAAGAAAATCAATTCTTTTTAAATTTATAGGGCATTTGTTGCTGTAAACAATTAAAATAACAGTTTTTTTTCAGGTTAATGTTTAAAATTTCAAAATGAGTTTAGTTCCAAGTCCAAAGAACCTGTTCTATTATAAAAGTAGCCATTTCAGACTTTAACATCAGAGTTGTTAATGATTTAAAAGTAAATTGAAGATAGAAAACTCATTGTTAACTAGGCCTACAAAATTAGAATAAACCATCTTCTACAAATTAATGGCGATTAAATCTTGTTCATGCAAATTAACAATGTTGAATTACGAGTTACAGAGGATCATTGGTGCCGTCACCATCCAGTATCTCAATATGAGAAATGTTTTATATATCTTTATATATATAATTCTACTGTATGTGTGTATGTCACTGAACTCCTCCTAAACGGCTGGACCGATTTGAATGAATTTTTTTGTATGCGTTTGGGTGACGCCCTGGATGGTTTAGACTCACAAATCAGCCCCAGAAGATGGAGCAGGAGTGGGGGTTGTAAGGGAGGCCTGGTAACTTTTGTTTTAAACATAATATTAGTAAATTTAATATCCTAATCATATCATGCGGGACAACGCCAGTCGGGTCCGCTAGTATATATATATATATATATATAGGGAATTATTCCTTAAAAATGGTACAGGGATTTGTGTATGTGTGAATGATCTGTGTAATTGTCATCTATGGTCTACAAAATGGAAAGTTATCAAGGCCCCGGATATAAGCCTCTACAGCTCAATTTACAGTATAAACGTATTTCCTTTACAGACTTTCATTAAACTTTTTTTATTTATTTAATCTTGAAATATGAGTCACTATTTTTCCTTTGAGAATTGAATTTACTTTGGGATGAATAAGTGCATTGTAAAAGGGCTGAAAATAGTATACAATTGAAGGGGCCTACAACCTTTATCCAGTCGCCGGAGGGAATAGTTTGATTGGGGAGGAACTGTAGATGGGGAATAGCCATGTCCCAAGATGGACTCTAAACCAAGGCGGAATATCCCTCAGAGAAAGATAAAATTCCCCCATATCTTGAGTCCGGCTCGTAATTCTCTGTCAAAGAGGAACCCTGTCTAAAATACTTACCCAGTCCTCGGGGAAAAACGAAGAATAGAGCCTTCTTTCCCCGGATTCTCCATTCAGATATTTCTTAAGACATTTTTAAACCTGCGATCGACTCACAAAACAGTCCAAAGGTCTTAAGGGCCCCCAGAGAACATTTAACCCGTGTACCTTTGATAAATATGGTTTTAGCAGATTTCTCTGAAGGGACATGACGCGATTTTCGAAAAAAATTAGAGAAGGGAGTTTATAAAATTAAAAATATTTCTGTTAGTATGAGTCAGATTGATTATATAGAACTAATCTTATTGAAACTTTACTTCTCCATCTTGAAGATTAAACGAGTTATTTGCATTTTTTTAATTTTTAACCTTAAACATTTTTTTTATTTTATTTAATGTAGGTAGGATGAAAGAATTGGCTACGCTTCCACTATAACAATTTATTAAAACGGCAGAGTGCTTTCGATGCAGTGCATCATCGTCAGTACCCGAAGGTCCTGGATGTTGACCTGCCGGCTCTTGGAGCTAGACTCTCTACCTACATCCAGGACCTTCGGGCACTGATGATGAATAAATTCCGGGCTCCTTCGTTTTAATAAATTGTTACAGTGGAAGTGTAGCCAATTCTTTCATCCTACCTACATTAGAAGTCACTTCCACCTGCCAAAATACCAACTCATTATTTTATTTAAGGAAACCCCACTCTTACTCATGCCATGTTAATAATGAGCTGTTATTTCACGAACCACTTCATTCTATGCTCATCTACCATGTTGTTTTCAAGAGACCTTTATTTTGCGTGATTCATGCATTCATTCGTAGTGTGATCAGGTCAACAGTTATGTTCGGACTCGAAAATATTTATTTGATCTTGTTCCATTCCAATCCATTCTTGATTTTAATTTCTCCTCTCAACATTAAAGATCATATTTGTTAGAGGCTGGAATTGGACCAGAAATACTGGTTGGTGGTTTAGTGGGAGGGTTCTAAAATTCCAAATATATTCGTTATGAGTCGGATCGTAAAATGTTATATTACCAATCTTGTTAAACTACTGATGTTCTACAATTGTTGTTTTATACTGTTTTTCGTAACTTAAATACTAATAGAGCTATTCGTAGTTGTTTACAGCCCTCATTAAACCCCTTCCCCCTGCCACTTCTCTTTTACTCATTGTTTTTTTACATAGAAATAGAGAATACGTGGTGAGGTGAGGTCACAAGTATGCACATCTACGTGGGGAATCTGCTTAGTTTAGGCAGCCCCTGCGTGACGGGCTTTTACATTATAGGCTTCTATTATTTTGACTGTTATGATAAGGCTTTAATTGTTATGATTAATATTTTTGAGATTATGAGATTGGTATCAAGATCAGTTAAATTTTTTTTAAATCTATATATATATATAAAATTGTAACCTCTGTCTGTACATTGATTTTTTTTGCGAAATTTCACGATAACTTTTCGTTTCACATGTCATAGACACCATAACTGCATTTTGTTTCTTTCGTGTATGTTTGTTTGTTTGTTTGTTTGTTTGTTACCTTTTCACGCATAAACAGCTGAACCGAATTTTATGAAACTTGGTACGTATATTACTACTAACCCAACTTAGACTTTAGGCTATACTAATTTTCTCTGAGACGAACAGGAGTGGGGGTTATAAGGGAGGCCTGAAATTAAAAATAGCGATATTTCGTTTCCTATGGCTTTTTCAGCAAATATGCTCATAACAAAAGTTGTTTATTTTGTAATTTAGAGTAACTTTTGTTATATGCACTTTTGCCGTATACGGAAGTATAAATGAGTTATACGCTAATAACTATAGCGGGAGTCCCCAATTTTATTTGGCACAAAAGACCCAACCGAACTAAACCAAACTCAGTATGTGAACTATCACTAACGCCTTCCTTATAATAAGCCATATTAACATTTCTAGGGACGGGCAGGAGTGGGGGTTATAAGGAAGGCCTGAAATTAATAATAGTGATATTTCGTTTCCTATTGCATTTTCGGCAAATATGCACATAACAAAAGTTGTTTATTTTGTTATTTAGAGAAACTTTTTTTATATACACTATCGTCGTATACCGAAGTATAAATGAGTTATACGCTAAAAACTACAGCGGGAGTCCACAATTTTATTTGGCACAAAAGACTCAACCGAACTAAACCAAACTCGATATGTGAATTAATACTAACGATTTCCTTATAATAAGTCATACTAACATTTCTAGGGACGGGCAGGAGTGGGGGTTATAAGGGGGGCCTGAAATTAAAAATAGCGATATTTCGTTTCCTATTGGGGTTTCGGCAAATATGCCCATAACAAAAGTTGTTTATTTTGTTATTTAGAGTAACTTTTGTTATATATACTTTTGTCGTATAAGGAAGCATAAACGACATATACGCTAAAAACTTTAGTTAGGCGCAGTCAACTGAACATCTGACTTTGCACCAACTGCTACTAAATTATAAGCTATATTAACAAACATGCTCATAACAAAAACTGTTCCATTGTTATTTAGAGTAACTTAATATATATCTTGGTCGTATTAAAAATAGCAATATTGTAGCCTGTAATTCATTCCAATTTTTGAATAAGTTATACCATTCAATCTTTTAATTTAATTTTACCTCCTCATGATATATTATGACGATAAACAAGAACATTTCAATTGTATGAAGCATTTTAAAAACAAGTAACTGTTTCATGAGGAGCAAATTATATTATCCCTCCCCCCTTCCTCTGTCTTTTACCGGAACATAATTAATCGGAAGTAAGTAATTTCTTCCTTTAATGTGTTTAAAAAATCAATTAATTCACAAAAAAACAAAAGTATTTAAACATACATAATTAGAATTAAAAATAGAATGTGAATATAAGGTAATGTGAGCGGAATTGAGAGTTGGAATTATTCATGTTTTGTTGGTTAACCTGGAGCGTCGGGGAGGGGTGGAAAGACCTTCCTGTAATCTAGAACCTCTCTCACACTCTCTTTCTTAGCTCAGCTGTTATATACACTTTTTTCGTATACCGAATTATAAACGAGATATACGCTAAAACCTATAGCGGAAGTATATTTTGTTATTTAGAGTAACTTTTGTTATATACACTTTTTCGTATAACGTATTATAAACGAGATATACGCTAAAACCTATAGTGGGAGTCAACAATTTTATATGGCACAAAAGACTCAACCGAATTAAACGAAACTCCTTATGTGTATTAGCACTAACACCTTCCTTATAATAAGCCATACCAACATTTCTAGAGATGGGCAGGATTGGCGGTTGTAAGGGAGGCCTGAAATTAAAAATAGTGATATTTCGTTTCTATTGGGTTTTTTGCAAATATGCACATGACAAAAGTTGTTTACTTTGTTATTTAAAGTAACTTTTGTTATATTCAATTTTGTCGTATAACAAAGTATAAACGAGATATACACTAAATACTATAGCGGGAGCCAACTATTTTGTTGTACAATGTATGAAGCAAGTAATTCGCGTAGAAATATTGATATGTTCAACAATTCTTTACAATACCAACTACCAGGAACCTCCCCTGGAAAAATAAATTCAAATCTATGTTAATATTTTATCCTTAATAAACCAAATCTATGCATAATGCACAGGAGACGGGAAATATGAAAATATGGAAGACAGTGAAGTCTTACATAAAAAATTAATTTTATTATTAACAAATCCATAGCAATAACGGGTATAAACCCGAAGCACTGGTACGGGTAAATGTTAAAATATTGTGCAAAGTAAAGCCTTGCCAAAAAAATATCATCACCATTCAGCCTCAAAGGAATTCCCGGGCGAAGCCGGGAATCTGAGCTAGTATATACTAAAGTTGTACGACAATTTGAACATTTATACTTTGTCCGTGATGTTTTGAAAGAGCTTTGAAGGTAATAATTTACACAGGTCTTTAAATATTATTACCTGAGAATATGAATTCTTTTTTAATTATGTTAACAACTCAATTCTCATAATCTACATTACAAATAAAAATTCTGTAGAATTAGAAATGTCTAAATATTCCTTTTTTTAAATGTGTTTGTAAGCTGACAATATTTCACCTGTGTTCTTAAATCTGAAAAACAGGAAGATGGTTTTATGTATGAGACGCGATTAAAAAGTTTGTAATTGTTAGTAGCCCTGTTATAAATACATGCTTTTATTTTCCATGTCATCTAGGAAGCTAAGGAGACGTAAGGTGTCAGTTAGTTGCGTGTTCCAAATGCTTATTGAGTGGTTGGCCTTCCCCTCAGGTAATAACACTTCGTATTATATTTGTCTGTCTTGTAATCCTTGTGGGTTTTTAATTTTTTTTTTTTTAAATTCCGATATAATTAGCGCATCTTATTTCTGAGTTAATTAAGATCCTTCATGTTTATTTTTAAACATATTCACCCTAATAGAATAGCAATTTGAACATGACCGTGTCACCAATCCCATTTTTAAAAGATTTACCTTTCGGGAAATCAGATATAAAGGTTGGCATTATGACGTGATTTTTTTTAAAAAAAAATCTGTACTACTGTTCACAGATATATATTTATTTTTACTGTTGAATTTCTAGCGGCAACAATACTTGTCAGGCGTTTTTAAGCATTTCATACTAAAGAGAAAGTTCATTAAGAGGAGAAAGAGTAAAATATAAATTCTTAAATATTTTTGTCCAAAGACATTTTTATAACCAATCTAACACATCTCTAGTACCAGTGTATATCGGTTGATATAGGTAAGTACTAGAATGTTGTCATTTTTATTTGTAGCTGATGAGGAGGGTGATGAATCTGGTTAATCAAACACTTTTGTCGTTCCTCATAATTTATTTTTATAAACGCTTAGCGCTTTCGGGAATTACATTCCCATCCTCAGAGCGTAGAACGTGCCTACAGCGTTGCTACAGGGCTGAAATCTGCCGATGCTCTAAATTTACTATCAACGGGAATGTGATTTTCAATTCAAACCATTATCGATTTCATTTAAAATATCATTTATTTATTCTTTCAGTAATCACATTTCGCGATTATGAGACAATCTCTTGCGAAAAGAATTCTTTATACCATGTGCTTCAGGAGACTAAATATCTCCCTATTGGAGGTACTCTTTCAAAATTGTACAGCTAATACAATATCTTAATAACATTGAGTAGATTGTATTTCAGTTTTATTATTATTATATTTTGAATGTTTGAGAATTTGAAGTAAAACTTCTATTTTACATTTAGCAAAGTCCGTTTATACATTTATTCTCTATCTTGTATATTAACCAGAATATTTGCATTTTTCAGTTTTCAGCCTTCAGCACCCCTCCACTTCTACTCATGTTACATAAACAATAATCGGTTATGAAATAAACCACATCATTCAAAGCTTAAATACCAAATATTGTGTTCAAGAGATATTTATTATACGATTGTACGATATGTTCTGGTGACCTCCCCCCCCCCCCCCTTCTTAAGTTTTTGGACTACTTAAATTTGATTGATTGAGATGAAAATTATTCTGATTCATTATAAATTACAGTACTAGATATAGTAAATAGTTTTCAATCAAATTAATACGTTATATTCAGATATATTACAGTAATTGTTTTTCTTTCCGGCAAGAAGTTGGCAGAACTGTTTGTTTCCCGTCGGGAGGTTTCTTATTATCGTTTGTATTTATTCACTTAATATTCTCAGTGGTGTTGTGTTGCCGCTATGTAGATTTATCTATTATTAAACCACGCGGGAAATCTGCTTAGTTTATGCAGCCTCTGACGGACTTTTTTGTGATCGGTTGTCTTCTCTCTAATTCTGTAGAAATCCGCAGCCCTTGGAGTTACAAGCTGAAGTTTTCGGTGAAGTTATATGACCTAATTATCTCTGTTTACTTCTACAGCGAGCCGGGATATATCTCTTATTTCCCTCTGATCTTCTCCTTCGTTCATTTCCAATTTTCTCACTCACCCTTCAGTGTCTTTTTACACAGAGAAAATGCTGCTTTTTATTTTACTTTCAAAAACATTATTCTCAATTCAGGACGTAATTGTATCCAATAACAATTTAAATTATTTCATAGAAATCCCAGGTCTACATTAAGCCGGGTTGTATCTGACTAAAAATAGGCTAAATAGTTCTCGAGCAATAAAAGTTTTATTTATTGAGACGTTTTTCAAAGGTAATATTCATATTACAGTCCTGAAAAACATTTATACGAGACGATAAAGGCAAAGGATTATGCAAATACAAGAAAATAAGGCGATTATGAATAAGAATAACCCGAAAACTGAAGTGACCCCTCTGAATAAATTATTTCTGATGACCGAATATAAATATCATCTCTTCTGTCCCCTGAAAGGCTGTTGAAACACTTCGTGAGATACCTATCTGAATGTGTTTCTGACTGAATATATTTCTCCGGTCCATGCATGACTTTGATACTAGTTGCAAGAAGTTTCTTCCTAGGAATGATGTCCCTGTCACATTGAGATTCCAAGTTTATTATTCGGTTTTCAAAAGGAATATTGCGTTATGGTGCTCTAGTGTTGGGAAGAAGAACTTTTGACAAAGTAGAATAAATTGCATGGGCATCTCTGCGAAGGTTATCCCCTGTTGTCAGGGTGGATACCGAGCTGTGTCGTATACTTCGAAACTCGTCTTTTAGCAGATTTCCCTTGAAGGGAAATCAGCTATAGAGGTAGTACTCATGACGCGATTTTCGAAAAATTTCTTCAAATGTCGATCGATCATACATAGTAGATGACGAAGATGAGGCCCGTTCACAATTATATATATATATATATATATATATATATATATATAAAAAAGTCTGTTACCGCTCTGGTGGTCGCAATTTAGGTTTGGTCGTTACCAAACTCGATATTTAACGTTTTATGTAAAAAGAAAGATCGTGTTCGTTAACGGCTGAAATCGGACAAGTGAGAGGGGGGTTTAGAGTGAGGGATTTTGAAAATTCGAAATATCTGCAACCTTATTGCAAATTAAATTTACTATAAATATTGTTCTATGTATATTTTCCTTATATTAACCAAGACATTTGGAATTTATAGTTTTAAGCTGTTATATCATGAACCACTTCATTACAAGGTTAAATACCAAATACGGTTTTCAACAAAGCTTTATTTTATGAGATACAAACATAAACGTTCAGTTACCCCTCCCCCCCCTTATTATTTTCTTGGATTACTAAAATCTGAGTGATTGAGATAGAAATTATTCTGATTCATTTCAAATTACACCATTATCTCTAGTAAATAGTTTTCAATAAAAATAATATATTCAGATATATTTCATTAATTGTTCATCTATCAGGTCTAGAAAAAACTATCTATTCAGCGCTGTGAAGTTGGTTGCCCTGTTTGTTTACAATTCAGACGCTGCTTTCCGTTTTAGATATTATTAACCTGTAAATTGACTGAATGATTTCTTATTACCGTTTGTATTTATTCCCTTAACATTCACGGTGGTGTTGCCAGTATTTAGATTTATCTGTTGTTAACTTTTCCGTGGGAAATCCGCTTAGTTAACGCAGCGTGTTAACGTGACGGACTTTTCATTTACAGCAAGGATGCCAATGAAGAGGATTCCCAGGATATTTTAGGTAAAACTAGGTTAGTTTATCGTTTAGTACTGAAACCTAAAAATAACCTTAGCGGCTTTATGTAGTTATTTTGAGGCAGGTAGAAAAAGAGTTTTCAATTTGTCCCTCCACATACTTGACTGTCTTGATGGCTACTTCTCGTGGTGTGGAGTGATGGAGACCCGGGAACACCTTGGCCCGATTCCCAGCTCAGATAATTCCCCAGATACTCTAGCCGACCTTTCAAGGTAGTTAGTCATATCAGCGGTTTTGAATAATTACAGGAACCTCTTCAATGACTCTGTAAACCATTTAAACTGACAGTTACTTGACTCAGGATTGTTGCATTGAGGTAATACTTGTTACATTTTTAGTATAACTTGTGAGGCAACCCCACTTATTTGTTTACCGTAGACGCATTTTCTTGTGTCTGGCTACGAATTTTCATATTCTATTGATTGCGTTTGAAATATGGGAAAATCTCAATTATTACTAAGGCCGCTTCTTAAACCTCCTGTAAGTTTTAAAGTTTTTTTTTTAAAAGAAGTGTCCTACTAAAAGTTTTTAAACTTTTAGTGCAAAGTATGCGCTGATAGCTTCACTGTCCTTCTTATTTGCAAAGTTCAATAACTCACGATCACTGAAGTTCACAAAACCACGGCACTGCACTGTTCTTTACATAAACACGGCACTACACTGTTTTTTTTACGCATTTCCTCTACATAGTAACCCTATGTGGAGGGATTATATTTTTCTGCACATCCCATGCATATTTGCATTATATGTGCATTTTTTCAAAACGTTTAACAATTTTTTTATA
Organism: Riptortus pedestris; assembly: GCA_019009955.1. Taxonomy (NCBI): domain Eukaryota; kingdom Metazoa; phylum Arthropoda; class Insecta; order Hemiptera; family Alydidae; genus Riptortus; species Riptortus pedestris. The sequence goes on from CM032231.1 coordinate 31,318,352, forward strand.
TAATAATAATAAATGTAAATAATATTAAGAAAATTAAACTTGACAGAATAAAACAAAAACATTAAATAGAACAATTCAGTAATACAATTAAATAACCAACAAAATTACTTAATATTAATTTTATATTATCTTTTCCTCTCTCAGCTTAAGGATATCATTGGCTATTGCTTTTAATAAATGTATGTGTTTTGAAAATAAAATATCAGGACTGATAGGCCAAGAGGGAATATGAGTGTTCACGTGTCTTCGTATGTCTTAAGTCAGTCTACGTTCATAAATCAGTTGGGTGAATGTCTGTTCAGTGTACAGGCACTGCACTGTCCTTTTCATAAACACGGCACTCCTCTGTCCTTTATATAAACACGGCACTACACTGTTTTTTTACATAAAACACTGTATCAAAAATAATAGCTCTGTTCACTAAAGCTGTTCTGAGCGCACTGTTATTCACTTGAAGAGAACTGGGAACAAACTAACTCTCTCGAGCGAGCTGGATCGCTTTTATAGACAAGTTCAAAGAAGACTTTCTAGATAAGTCTAGATCCCTAACGAGTATCGTCGAGAACATTCTTTGACGCCAAAAGTACTACCTTCGGGTGGTTCCTTTCATCTACTTCATAATTCTTAAATATGTGATTAACTGTTTAATTTCTCATGTACCTAGTTTTCGCAACAATATTATAATCATTTATTTACTGTTTATTCCAATAAATGAAATATTCATTATTATTCCAAATTAATTCATACCTTCAGTTTATTATTTATACAGCAAGTTTATTAACTTCGCTACGCATTCTTTATTCATAATATGCTCTATTCAATTTTAAATATGTGAAATTTAACATTATTCTTTGCTCTGAAGTGGTCGTAAATGTTATAATTAAAGTAAACATTGGGTATGCAATTTAAATATCCAACCACTTTAAATATGGAGCTTAAATTTTGTAATTTAATTAATGACAGCCCCATTTGAATGGTTATATTTTTATTTGTTATACATTTCTAAATTTGAGACAGGCTGGAATTTAGGTCAAATTGAGGGAATAAGTTTATGCCTTTCAATTGACGCCGGCACACCCACAGAATTCCATTTGAGGTCTCCAGCCTCGTAAGCCGGAGTTACTGCTGAGTCAAATTGTGTTTTGTCCCAGTCTCTTATTGGCTCAAGCGTAAAAGCACACAGTGTTCTAGAGTATTCACATTTATTGACATTCTACAGCTGTAAACTTCATTCACAAACTATCTTACGAGTGGTAAACTTATATTTGACTAAAAATATAGTCCTTCGCGCAGGGGCTGCGTAAACTAAGCACATTTCCCCCATTGGCAGACAACCCGCTGGTGATCTCATGTCAACATATTCTCTCTATTTCTAAGTAAAATCGGATGAGTAGGAGTGGCAGAGAACGAGAAAATATGAATAACCAGTTTAATATTCCGCCTGACATAGTTTAACAAGAATAGTTCTATAAAATGTTTCCATCCGATTCATAATAACGGAGATATTTTGGCACGCCCCTTCTAAACCCCCCTTGCACTTGGCCCGAATTGAGCCATTAACAAATATAACCATTAGAGTTGAAAGAAACGGTTACATATTGAGCCTTGTATGGATAAAATATACATTTTCGAGTTAAAAAACTCTAAGGCTGCGTACACTAAGCAGATTTCCCACGTGAAGTTTTACAATAGAGAAATTTCACGAGAGCCGAGCAGTTAAGGAAACGGCCGAGCTAGCTTTTGGTGGGAAAGTCACTCGTCCGTTAGCCGCCCAGATTTAGTAAAAAATGAAAATATCTCGGTTAATATTCAAGATAGAGAATAAATGTATATAACAATATTTATAGAAAATGTAATTTGCAATAAGATTGATTCTGAATTTTCGAAAATCCTCCCCTCTAAACCCCCCTCCCACTGGTCCGATTTCAGCCGTTAACGAACTTGATCTTTCTTTTTACATAAGACGACTAAATATCGAGTTTGGTAACGATCAAACAAAAATTGCGACCGCTAGAGTGGTAACAGACAAATATATATATATATATATATATATATATATATATATATATATATATATATTCAGTTTTGAACGGACCTCATTTTCGTCATCTACTAGGTAGGATCGATGGACATTTGAAGAAAAATTTCGAAAATTCCGTCATGAGTACAACCTCTAAGCTCATTTCCCTCAAGGGAAATCTTCTAAAATATCAAATATTAAATGATGACGCATTCATACTACGTATTTGTGTGTATCTCACATAGTAAGAGTTCAATGAAGGCAATACAGTGGTATTTAAGCTTCGAATACAGCGATTCATGAAATAAGTGCTTATTTTTAATATGGCATGAGCAGGTTGGTGGGGGGGGGGTATATTTCGTGTTTAATAATCAAAATGGTAAAAAAAAAAATATATCACAACATTTATAGGACATTGTACATTGTTAATAAGATTAGCCACAATTTTTAATTGTAATAACGAAGAATTAAGATGGTCTAGGGCATCGTTATGACTACTGACATCTTTGGACGCAAAAATGAGAGGTGACCGATTCATTGGCTAATTTGTCTGATTATTGCAATATTAAACATGTTATAGATATTAGATATTTTTGTTACAAATGCATCATTTTAATAAACTGCTCCTACTCGTCAGTAATATATTTGTACACACACATATATACGAGTATATATATATATATATATATATATATATATATATATATATATGTCTGTGTGTGTATATATGTGACAGCTGATTAACACTGTCGATATTGAACCCACCTTCACCACCTGTCGATTAGATCATTTGGCAAACAGAAAGACTATTGAACTGTTCAACAGTCTTGACAAAAGTTTGATTGCAAGGTGATTCAAAAGTTAAAGTTAACACTAAGTTGGTGTAGCAATACCAGCTGCCGCACACTACTCGCTTTTAACCAAATTTATATACATCCCAAAATATAAATGGAATATTAAAACATATTTATTTCATACAAGTGACCGAAACTAAATATTACTTAATATTTATTTATTTTTCTAAAAATTAACCTTTTCTAGCCAGGGTGGGACTAAAGATTTTATTTAATGAATTCCGTCACTAAATAAATTCCTTTGTCCAGGCGGAAATCGAACTCGCCACTTTAGGTTTACCAGGTCAACTCTTTAACTCACATATCTAACCTGAATCCCATTAAAAGTTTGAAACAAAGGAAAGTATCAACTAAGTTTTCCAAAAAATAAAATAACTGAAATAAAAACGAGAGAAGCAAATATTAAATTAAAAGCAGTTAATATTATGAGTTTATCAGGATATTACGTGAAAGTAAATTATTTATTACTAAAAACTAGACCCTTGGAGCTAGCTACAAAGCTTGTATGGTACACGGTTAATAAAGATTTATAATGAGAGGTTTCACTCAAGGACTTTTCTAATAAATACATTCACATAGTCTTGCCCAATTCATTGATACAAAATTATATTATACTATATTACGGTATTTAAGTTTAAACGGTTTCTGACAATAACATAATTTAAATCATTTTTCTGACAATCATTTAAATCGTGGTATCATGGTAATTAACGCCTGGGTAATAGGAATATATTTAGCGACGAACTAATTTTATTAATTTTTAATATTAATTAAACTCCTTAGTCGCATCCTGGCTAGAAGAGGGTGGTAACCTGTACATAACCCGCCCCAATTAGCCTTAGTAGAACAAAATGGACGTTAATAAATAACATTAGCATAACAAAAACTTATTATTACTTTTAACTATTTAATTATGCTATTTGAGTCTTACAATAAAACACATACTGACAGACTGCAAGAGACGAGATCATTTACAGATACCCCACGACCTAGATGACTTACTCACTGAAGGTAGCCCATACATACCCACTATACTCCAACATCTAAAAGACATTAACATATAAACAAAAATTTAACTAATATAATCCATTTACAATTAATATTTGCATGTATAACAACATTCGAGTTGTTATAGATATTAGATATTTTTGTTACAAATACGTCATTTTAATAAACTGCTCCTACTCGTCAGTAATATATTTGTGTACACACACACACACACACACACACACACATATATATAATTCTTATTCTGTACCTAAAATTATTTATATATTCGTCTAATTTTATGGCAAGGGTCTCCAAAAAAAATATTGTTTTCGGTGAAAACATTATTGCGACTGCCCGATATATATATATATATATATATATATATATATATATATATATATATATATTTATATATATATACGTATATCAAGAAAGGTTTCACGGTTCAATGTTATGGAAGTAGTAACATTAGTTCTCCTGGCTCCATTTCAGACAAAAAATTGTTTTACATAAAGCATTAGAATGTGGAGGTATGAACAATTAAAAATTACGGTTAATAAATGGGTGTGAGTATAATTTCTGCACCATTGGAATTTCATGTGCGGATTCCAAAAAGTCCGTCACGCAGGGGCTGCGTAAACTAAGCAGAATTCCCACGTGAAGTTCTACAATAGAGAAATCTGCCCAATAACAACAGTAGTAGTAAGGGATCTCTAAACCTATTGACGAGGGACGAATAGTTACGGAAATGGCTGCCAGAGCTCTCGGCGGAAAGTCCAGAACATAGCCGACTCCTGCCGACCACACACAGAATATAAATGCAAATATCTCGGTTAATATTAAAGAAACAGAATAAATGTATAGAACAATATTTATAGTAAATTTAATTTGCAATATGATTGATGCTATACAATTTTTCGATCCGACGCATAATAACGGAGATATTTCAAATTTTCCGAAAATCCCCCATCTAAACCCCCCCTCTCACTGGTCCGATTTCAGCCATTAACGAACTTGATCTTCCTTTTTACATAAAACGATTAAATTCCGAGTTTGGTAACGATCAAACAAAAATTGCGACCGCTAGAGCGTTAACAGACAAATATATATATATATATCGATGGACATTCGAAGAAATTTATCGAAACTCGCGTCATGAGTACGACCTCAATAGCTGATTTCCCTTAAGAGAAATCTGCTAAGAGGTGATTTCCCTCAAGGGGATTTAGCTGAAATGAAATCGAAGTCTACTAAAGAGCAATTACACGATCTGCCAAATACACCGTAAATATCCATGTGTTAGCAGATTTCCCTTAAGGGAAATCAGCTATTGAGGTCGTACTCATGACGCGAGTTTCGAAAAATTTCTTCAAATGTCCATCGATCCTACCCAGGAGATGACGAAAATGAGGTCCGTTCAAAATTATATATATATATCTATATAGATATATATATTTATATATCTATATATATATATATATATATATAAATATATATATATATATAGATATAGATATATATATATATAATTTTGAACGGACCTCATTTTCGTCATCTCCTGGGTAGGATATATATATAGATATATATATATTTGTCTGTTAACGCTCTAGCGGTCGCAATTTTTGTTTGATCGTTACCAAACTCGGAATTTAATCGTTTTATGTAAAAAGGAAGATCAAGTTCGTTAATGGCTAAAATCGGACTAGTGGGCGGGGGGGTATAGAGGGGGGGATTTTCGAAAATTCGAAATATCTCCGTTACCATACGTCGGATCGAAAAATTGTATAGAACCAATCTTATTGCAAATTAAATTTACTATAAATATTGTTATATACATTTATTCTGTATCTTTAATATTAACCGAGATATTTGGATTTATATTGTGAGTGTGGTCGGGAGTTTCCGCCGAGCGCACTAGCGCTAGTGTGGCCGGTTCACTAACTATTCGTCCTCGTGAGAATAGGTTATTACTAGGCAGATTTCTCTATTGTAAAACTTCACGTGGGAAATCTGCTTAGTTTACGCAGCCCCTGCGTGACGGACTTTTTTATATATATACTGGCCTCAGAGATCAGTGAAAGTGCGAGCGAAGTGTTTTAGCCATTACTTCACAATTGGGCGGATTTGATATTCGAATTATTGAACTTATAATTTAATGCTTCAAGACATTTTTAATAGTTAGAGTGTTCGATTGAAAGTGAAGTTCAAATTATTGTGAATCTCTACCATCAGGCGAGGACGAACAAGGATTTCACATCATTATCTCCTGGTCAAAAGTGCTATTGCTATACAAAAAGAAATTCAATGAAATAATGTGTTTCAGATGCGAAGCCAGTGCTTTGGGAATTCTTCACTGAGGATAACTCTGCAGTAAGTGCTCATCTCCCTTCTATATAACAATTCATTGAAGCTCTCATATATAAGTTTTAGCAGATTTCCCTTAAGGGAAGTATTTAAATGTCTTATGTAAAACTAAAGATTAAGTCCGTTAATGGCTGGAATCCGACCGTTGGGGGGGGGGGTTGGTGGGACGGAAAATTCGAAAATTGTTAATATTTCCGTTATTATGCGTCGGAAATTGTATAGAACTAAACTTATTCCAAATTAAATGATATATAAATATTATTGTATACATATTTTCTATATTACGAATGTTAACAGCGATATTTGAATTTTATTGTTGTCGAAGGTCAGTAACCCCCCCCCCCTTGCAACTCATGTCATATTAACAATAAGCTGTCATGAACCACTTCATTCGAAGGTTAAATACCAAATATTGAACTTTTAGCAGATTTCCCTTAAGGGAAATCAGCTATTGAGGTCGTACTCATGACGCGAGTTTAGAAAAATGTCTTCAAATGTCCATCAATCCTATGGATATAGCACGCAGCACTCGTATTTTCTCTCTGTTTTGTGATCCTTTTATGTTTTGTGTTCCTTTGGGTTCTATGTTCCTTTTATGTTTTGTGTTCCTTTTGTGTTCTATGGTCCTTTTAGCAGATTTCCCTTATGGGGAATCAGCTATTGTGAGGTCGTACTCATGACGCGAGTTTCGAAAAATTTCTTCAAATGTCCCGGATCGATCCTACCCAGGAGATGCGTCGAAAATGAGGTCCGTTCAAAACTATATATATATATATATATATATATATATATATATATATATATATATATATATAAATATATTTATATGTGTCTGTTAACGCTCTCGCGGTCCCAATTTTTGTTTGATCGTTACGAAACTCGACATTTAACCGTTTTATTTAAAACGGCAGATCAAGTTCGTTAATGGCTGAAATTGGACCAGAGGAAGGGGGGGTTTCGAAAATTGAAAATATCTGTGTTATTATGCATCGGATCGAAAAATTGTATAGAACCAATCGTATTGCAAATTAAATGTACTATAAATATTGTTATATACATTTATTCTCTATCTTGAATATTAACCGAGATATTTGCATTTTATGAAGTCTGTGGTCGGCCATTTCCGTCATTGCTCGACTCAGGTGGAAGCTTCTTCTAACCTCACCTGTCGTTTCTAACCTTACCTTACCTTTGTTACTTTGTGAGATTTATGCAAATACGTTCTGTTCATCCGCCCCCCCCCCTTCTTTAGTTCTTGGACTACTAAAATTTGAGTTATTAAAATATAAATTATTCTTACAATTCAGAAGCCGTTTCAGGTGGGAATTTATTTTAATTAACTGAAAGATTTCTCATTACCGTTTGTATTTAATCAGGGTGGTATTGTGTTACCAGTATGCAGATTTCTCTATTGTAAAACTTCACATTGGAAATCTGCTTAGTTTACGCAGCCCCTGCGTGACGGACTTTTTTACATAGAAATAGGGAATATGTTGTAATATGAGATCAAAAGTGAGTTACTCTTGCGGGGGGAGGGTGTAGATATGAGAGCTCTGCTTTGTTTACGCATGACCTTTTTGTTTTTTTGGGCGCCAGAGCATTTAAAAGCACATTCATGAATTTGTGGACGCCTTTCTATCACAGAAAGCTAAGCAGTGCGTTGGTCTTGCATTGCAAGCATATGAACTGTTTGATAGAGCCTGAAGAGATGTCGCTGTTGAGCACGAAACGCGATAAGTATGTAGTATAAAAGGTACAAGTATAACAAGCAGGAAGACAGCAGGTGAACGGCCGGTCAGCTGATACCAAGCCCTGACCTCAGGGGACATACATGCTCATTTTATTTCATTCCTATCTTTCCTTTAAGCCCGACTACACTCTTCCCATTCTCTCTCCCTTTTAGCAGAGAGCGACATCGCCTAGTTGCGGAGCTCTTCAAATAAATAAATAATAAATAAAAAAAACTTTTAGCAGATTTCCCCTAAGGGAAATCAGCTATTGAGGTTGTACTCATAAAACGATTTTCGAAATTTTTCTTCAAATGTCCATCGATCGTACCCAGGAGATGACGAAAATGAGGTCCGTTCAAAACTGCATATATCTATCTATCTATCTATCTATCTATATATATATATATATATATATATATATATATATATATATATATATATATATTTGTCTGTTACCGCTCTAGCGGTCGCAATTACTGTTTAATCGTCACCAAACTCGATATTTAGTCGTTTTATGTAAAAAGAAAGATCAAGTTCGTTAACGGCTGAAATCGGACCAGGGGGAGGTGGGGGTTAGAGGGGAGGTTTTTTGAAAATTCAAAATATCTCCGTTATTATACGTCGGATCAAAAAATTGTATAGAACCAATCTTATTGAAAATTAAATTTACTATAAATATTGTTCTATACATTTATTCTCTATCTTGAATATTAACCGAGATATTTGCATTTTTATTAAATGTGGGCCGATAACGAACGTTTCCCGCCAAAAGCTAGTTTGGCCGTAACTGTTCGGCCGTGGCTGTTCTCTATTGTATAGCTTCACGTGGGAAATCTGCTTAGTTTACGCAGCCCCTGCGTGACGGACTTTTTTTTACCAGATTTCCCTTATGGAAATAGGAGTGGTTTTGAAGGTGGGGGGGGGGGGTTAAAAAGGTCAAAATATCTCAGTTATAATGACTCCTTTCTTATAATGTTTTAGATCCTATTTAGTTAAACTAGTGATGGTCTGCAGTTGTTGTTTTATGTATTTTTTCGTGACTCAAGTATTAAGCGAGGTATTGCAATTATTATGTTTTCAGCATTTAGTACCCCTTAAGGGAAACCAGCTATTGAGGTTGTAATCATGACGCGATTTTACAAAAATTTTTTCAAATGTTAAAGGGGAGGAATTTCGAAAATTCAAGATATCTTCGTTATACGTCGGATTGAAAAAGTGCATAGAACCAATACTATTGCAATTAAATTTTACATAAATGTTGTATTATAAGTTTTTTCCGCTATGTTGATTATTAACCGAGATTTTTTTGCTGATATTTTTTAGTATTCGGCCATCAGTAAACCCCACTCCTACTCACGTCATATTAACAATTAGCTGTTATGAAGCACGTTATTTGAAGCCTAAATACCAAATATTGTTCTCATTGAGCTTTTATGCTTTGAGATAAACGCAAATACGCGGCTCACGTGGAGAATCTGCTTAGGTGACGCAGCCTCTCCATGACGGACCTTTTTAGCAGATTTCAGTAACGCGAAGTAGTCCAAACAATCTTCGGAAATGGCGTGAGCCATGTTCATTTGACACAAGTTCTTGACAAAGTCTGTGACAACGTCTTTTGACAAAAGTGTTGACAAAGTCTTTGACAACGTCTTTTCAACAAATATCTTTGAAACAAGGAAGTTTGCCTTAATTCCAATCGTTCCAACGCTACTTCGCGTTGCTCATGAGTCACCGTATGACGAAAACGATCAACACCAAAGTCCCACTTCTAACACTAAAACGTATCAATTACAGGTATGTTTCGGGATGCACTTTCAGTGCGTTGACATGTTTGGGATGACTTCGTTTCGATCTTTCGGATCTCTTCAGCTAGGCGTGTGCAAACGTGAGCTCTCGCTCCAGTGCTAACCTAGGACAAAGTTGAGTAAACGGAATTATATTTTAAGTGTATTTTCCAAACACTCTTCGGAAATGGCGTGAGCCAAGTTCATTTGACACAAGCTCTTGACAAAGTCTGTGACAAAAGTCTTGGCAAAGTTTTTAACAACGTCTTTTGAACAAATATATATATTTATATTTGGCTGTTAACGCTCTAGCGGTCGCAATTTTTGTTTGATCGTTACGAAACTCGATATTTAACCGTTTTACGTAAAAAGAAAGATCAAGTTCGTTAATGGCTGAAATCAGACCAGAGGGAGGGGGGATTTTCGATAACTCAAAATATCTCCGTTATTATGCATCGGATCGAAAAATTGTATAGAACCAATCTTATTGCAAATTATATTTTCTATAAATATTGTTACATACATTTATTCTCTGTCTTGAATATTAACCGAGATATTTGCATTTTTATGAAGTGTGTGGGACATGTGATCGAGTAGTGTTCGGATTAGTTCGGCCGTATCCGTAACAGTTCGGCTCTGGTGGAAGCTTCTTCTAACCTTTCTTGTCGTTTCAGCTTTTACTTTGCGAGATTTATGCAATTACGCTCTGTTCGTACGCTCCCCCCTTCTTTAGTTCTTGGACTACTAAAATTTCAGTTATTAAAATATAAATTATTTTGATTCATTATAAATTGCAATACAAGATATAGTAAATAGTTTGCAATAAAGTTATTGTTTTATATTCAGATGTTTATCAGTAATTTTTTTTTTCCGTTAAAGAATATGTCTATCTATCTTTTCAGCTATGAGTGGTTGGCAGACCTATGTGTTTAAAGTTCAGAAGCCCATTCCGTTGGGTGTTTATTAAAATTAACTGAAAGATTTCTCATTACCGTTTGTATTTACTTATGGTGGTGTTGTGTTACCAGTATGGAGATATCTCTATTGTTAAACTTCACATGGGAAATCTACTTAGTTTACGCAGCACCTGCGTGGCAGACCTTTTAGCAGATTTCCCTTAAGGGAAATCAGCTATTGAGGTCGTACTCATGACGCGATTTTTGAAAAATGTCTTCAAATATCAATCAATCCTACCCAGGGGATGACGAAAATGAGGTCCGTTCAAAATAATATATATATATATATATATATATATATATATATATATATATATATATATATCTGTTACCGCTCTAGCGGTCGCAATTTTTGGTTTGATCGTTACGAAACTCGATATTTTACCGTTTTATGTAAAAAGACAGATCAAGTTCGTTAATGGCTGAAATCGGACTAGAGGGAAGGGGGGGGGGTTTAGAGGGGAGGTCTTTTGAAAATTCGAAATATCTCCGTTATTATTCATCGGATCGAAAAATAGTATAAAACCAATTTTATTGCAAATTTAAATTTACTATAAATATTGGTTATATACATTTATTCTCTATCTTGAATATTAACCAAGATATTTGCATTTTTATTAAGTCTGTGGTCGGGTATAGTTTGGATTAGGTCGGCCATTTCCGTAACTTCTCGGCTCAGGTGGAAGCTTCTTCTAACCTTACCTGTCGTTTTTAACCTTACCTTACCTTCGTTACTTTGTGAGATTTATGCAAATACGTTCTGTTCATCCGCCCCCCCCTTCTTTATTTCTTGGACTACTAAAATTTGAGATATTAAAATATACATTATTCTTACTATTCAGTTTCAGTTGGGAATTTATTTTAATTAACTGAAAGATTTCTCATCACCGTTTGTATTTAATCACGGTGGCATTGTGGTACCAGTATGGAGATTTCTCTATTGTAAAACTTCACATGGGAAATCTGCTTAGTTTACGCTGACTTTTTTATTTCGCCGATGAGGAGGAAGAGTATGCACCCTAAGATATCAGCTGATCCAGCGGCCAGCTGAGGTCCGTGTTGTGCAAGCTGGCCAGTAATAGGGCATAATGAGCCACCTGTTCCTGTGCCTCTCCTGCTCTCCTTGTTAGGGCACGTTTCGGACACTAATAGCTCACTCATGTCAATAAAGCCCCATAATTAACTACACCTCACCGAATAATAACAATCTTTCCCAGTAATTATATACTCTTACTGCTACTGTTTCGGCAATATTCACTCTTTGCCAACAGCCATTTGAAATTGTAATGAAAGTACTAAAAAAAAAAAAAAAAAAAAAGTGATAATTACGGTTGATTTAAACCGTTACAGCAGAAAACGCCTCTGAATATTCAATTGAAAAAAATGCTTACATTTTGAACATAACTATATTCTTCAGGGAGGATTTTGAGCAGATTTCCTTTAGGGGAAATTAGCTATTGAGGTTGTACTCACGATGGGATTTTCAAAAAATTTCCCTCCAGGAAATACACAGACACACACACACACACACACACATATACATATATATATACTCGATATTTAAACGTTTTATGCAAAAATAAGATCAAGTTCATTATCGGATAAAATAAGACCAGTGGGAGGTGGGTGTGTTCAGACGGGGGAATTTCGAAATAACTCCGCGACTGCTCGTCAAACCGAAATTTTGTACACAGGCAATCTTATTGCGAATGTAATGTTATGTTGCAATAAGTGTTATGTTGTAAGGTTTTTCATTATCTTGATAATTAACCAAGATATTTACATTTCTTAGTTTTCGGCCTTCAGGGAACCCCACTTCTGCTCATGTCATATTAACAATAAGCAGTTATATCCACATTATTTGAAGCCTAAATACCAAATATTGTTTTCATTGAACTTCTGTAGTTAAGATGAATGAGTGCAAATCTGCTTAGTTCAGCCCCTTTGTGACGGCGCATTATTTGTCTAAAATTGATTTTAAAAAGTAAAGTGCTGAATACACTTTCCGTTTATACATTTTTTACAAATGGTATATTTAATCATTCTGAATCTGCTGAGTATATTCTTCTCCAAGAAATCAAATTAGCTGCTGTAAGATGTGTGATTAAATTTGGATTTAATAAAACTTCCTGTGTCGAAAGGGAAGTATTGGTTTTGAATTGTTGTAATTAGAAATTTCTTTTTTCCTGGACCTGTGGAGTTATCCTCTTCTGCCCAAAAGGTATTCCTGTCCTATTATTGTTAGATACTTCCTCAATTTAGAGGCCAATTATAAGGAACGGATTCCAAGTTAAGTCCAGGTGAGGCACAAGAAACAAGCTTCAGGCATGTTCAAAAAAACACCAAGACATGTAATGAGTAGGGCTTCCAAGGTAACATAATTATTAGGTGTGTTCCTGGAGAAATACTAATATCTCTTAAAAAAGGATAATTGTACCATTTCTACATTCTAACATTTCTGTTCGGTAAATGCATTTGAAAATAAAAAGCCAAATTAAAATATAGAAAATAAAAGTAAACTGAACATTTTATTACTAACTGATAGGGTTGAGAGTAACTTCGGGTTACCAAATTCCGTGGACTCAGGGAAAAGTCCTGTTCACTTACAATTGTATTTTCAGCAATAATTTCTTGTTGGAGAAGACATATTTACACAGGATAACAAAACGTCTTTTTACACTATTTGAACAGAGGCGTTTCAACAGCCCCATAAATCCGTCGCAGCTAACGAACATAAACAGAGCACTTGACTTTTAATAACCTTTTTCTGTCTATATAACAAAACATTACTTGGGTCTTGTTTATAGCGAACACCTCGCTTGCGAGCGAGTTGCCACTAAATCATCTTCTCCCAATGACGCAGTCGCGGAAGCGAACAGGAGGATGAATAGTCCGACCCAGATGGGTTTGTCACTGCTCCCTTGTAGAATGCTCTTCCTAGGCAGAGTCATTAGGAATTGGCGCAGTCGTTGCATTATTTGGTGCTGTAACTGGGGTACTTATTGTAAGGCCATCTGCATCCCGGTGATGTAGAGCTGCTTCCCTCATTGCACCACTGGAAGCATCACAGGCCAATACCAACTCAGCATTGGGCACAGTATGAGCAAGTACTGCCGCGTTGGGATAGCATCCTTGTAATGTATAATGAGCCAACGGTGCATCCCCATGTGCCAAATATGCACGGCTGCAGTACTCAATGTGCCCTCAGCGTATCCCCATGTGCCAAATATGCACGGCTGCAGTACTCAATGTGCCCTCAGCGTATCCCCATGTGCCAAATATGCACGGCTGCAGTACTCAATGTGTCCTCAGCATATCCCCATATGCCAAATATGCACGGCTGCAGTACTCAATGTGTCCTCAGCATATCCCCATATGCCAAATATGCACGGCTGCAGTACTCAATGTGTCCTCAGCATATCCCCATGTGCCAAATATGCACGGCTGCAGTACTCAATGTGTCTTCAGCATATCCCCATATGCCAAATATCCACGGATGCAGTACTCAGTGTGCCCTCGGCGTATCGCCATGTGCCAAATATGCACGGCTGCAGTACTCAATGTGCCCTCGGCGTACCCCCATGTGCCAAATATGCACGGCTGCAATACTCAGTGAGCCCTCAGCTTATCTATTAATTGTGCTGGATCGATTAGCTTCTTACACTATAGCTTAGTATTATTTGTGGGGGGCCTTGTTCTATACTAGAGTTGGAGTAAATAAGGATATATGTTAACCATTGGCGGGTGTTACCTTTACAACAGATATTCAAAGTATATTTATTTATGGGTTTAAGTAAATTTAAACGAATACTAAAACTACCATTTTTTTTGTTTATATCTCTCTCTCTCTCTTTCTCTCTCTCTCTCTCTCTCTCTCTCTCTCTCTCTCTCTCTCTTTCTCTCTCTCTCTCTCAATAAATAAATAAATAAGAAAAAAAAAACAACAATTGAGTTGTGATCTTGTGGGCATTAGCTCCTATTAGCTATATTTCCCTTAGTCGTAGAATTCATTCAACAGTTTAAAAAGCGAACGTTCCTCAAAAGGAGTAAGTTGGGGTAGCCTGCTTAATTTCTGCCCGAACATGGCTCCGTGTGCTATTAGATATGCGTTCACTGAAGTTTTTGACCTCAAAACCTGATTATTACTTACAAACTCCTAACGCTAAATGCCAGTCACCTATCCATTAATATTTCATAATCCAGACAAATTATTAGGGGCTCATAAAATTATAGGTAGTGAACAGGAGAAAAACACTAATGGTTAGGCTGGTAAGGTTGTTATTGAAGTTATTAGGATTTTTACATAGAGCGAGTTGTTCAGTGAAGTATTAAATACCATAAACTTAGAAATGCAGATTATGTGTGTGGGTGTGTTTATGTGTGTGGGTGTGTGTGTGTGTGTGTGTGTGTGTGTGTTATTTTTTAATGCATTATCACAAATTGATCTTTGGTTACAAATAAGTATACCAACGATATTGTGTGATACCTGTACATTTCGAATTATTAAAATATGAAATTTGTTATTTATAAAATCGAGGACATTATTGGGAATATATATTATGTTTGATGAACATGAACATAATATTTTTTGATATCAACCTCGTAAGAACTCCGAAAAACTCGCATTCGTATGGATTAAGAAGAAATCAAAAATGTTTCGGGGATTCAAACAATAGGAAACTTGACAAAGTTTCACTTATTTGAGATAAATCGGTTTCATTGATCATCAAGATTTAAAAGCAATAACTAGTTGTCTCAGTAGGTTACACATTATTATAATTACATATTTAAAACCATGAGATGATTCTTTTCTTCAAAAATGGTTTTCTGTGCAACCCATTATGCCGAATCATACTACCTTCAAATACATATGAGAAGAAATGTTTACTGACTGTAACATTAAATAATGTAAGATTGAATGAATAAAAATGGACATATTTTGCTTCTAAGCTGGGCATTTCAGGAAGCGAAATATACAATTCTCGAACTGCAATAACTGCACGGAAAAAAAGTGAATAAAAATCATAGAGTAAGGGAAAATAATATGATGTCCCAAAAACACAAAATAAACTTAATGACGGACTTGCATACGGCTAAGGGCCTATTATGTGGGCACCAACATGCTTGTAGTTCGGTTCTTCAGCAAGCAGCTTCAAATAATCGGGTATAAGAAATATGCACCGTTAGAAGGCACAGATCGCTACAGATGCAAGTCGATATTTATACATCCCTGTATTTTACAAATAATTGTATTACTAAACTCATTGCAATTATACCAAAATTACTCTGTAAATAACTACCGAACGGCCCCAGGTTCGGGAGGTTCAGGTTTCTCCTGCATACACATTGCCAAATTACAATTTTTTTTTCTATATTCCTACTGTCCTATTCTAGCCAATGGAATGAATAACTGTGATGTAATGTATTTATTTCTCAGAGAAACCGATTACGAATAGTCCAGTGTAGGATACAAGATCAACGACCTACGTTTAAAAAAAAAAAGTCCGTCACGCAGGGGCTGCGTAAACTAAGCAGATTTCCCTTCTGAAGTTTTACAATAGAGAAATCTGCATACTGGTAACACAACACCACCGTGAGTAAATACAAACGGTAATGAGAAATCTTTCAGTTAATTAAAATAAATTCCCCACTGAAACGACTTCTGAATTGTAAGAATAATTTATATATTAATAACTCAAATTTTAGTACTCCAAGAATAAATGTCCAAATATTGTGCAAAGTAAAGCCTTGCCAAAAAAATACCATCACCATCCAGAATCAAATAAATTCCCGGGCGAAGCCGGGTATCTGAGCTAGTATATATATATATATATATATATATATATATATATATATATATATATATAAAATTTTGAACGGACCTCATTTTCGTCATCTTCTGGGTAGGGTCGATGGGCATTTGAAGAAATTTTTTGAAAATCGCGTCATGAGTACGACCTCAATAGCTGATTTCCCTTGAGGGAAATCTGCTAAAAGTGGATCGATGGAGGGCCAATAATGGTATTATTATATTGCTCACTCCACATCCAATTCCCCCATCGAATATTATAGTATGTTTACTGGTAGTGGGATTATGCGGGTTTCACCATTCAAAGGATTATATCTTTTTCTTTATTTTTTTTGTCAGGAAATGCAAAAAAATCTAAATCTTTTTTTATTTTTTACTGGGTGTGTTTTGTTGGGTGGACGACGATGTTGTTCGGAAAGGTGAAATTTCACTTTGCGCTTCATCATGGCGCAATTCACGTCAGGGTATACAGGGCCGGTAACAAAATGTAACTCAGTTTGCCGCCATGATAAAGTGGAGGTAATTTGTGGACAAATGTATGGTTCCACTTTGACCTTATTATCTCGTGACTAGGGACTCCTTCTCTCCGCATTTTGCCATCTTCTTACTGTTGTACATCTTTTAGAATAGTTAGAAGTACTTATAGAATTAATTTCTAGAGAGAAAGGTCGTTTCATTATTCATGAGGAACGATTTGTAGATATCAATATTTATTTAAATTTCTTCAACCATGTTAAATCTAAGAGGATTTTTATGCAAGTTTATTAAAGAATTTCAATAGAAAAAAAAAGAATTTTCAGTTGCACAAAGAACATTAGATAGAAAACGTCACTGAAAAAAAATATGCACTTGTAGCCAGAATCCCTAGAGTAGATTCAGCCTTACGCGCTACCGCAAGACGGCTGGTCCGACTTGTACCATATAAACAATTGTATTGTAGAAACAATATTATAAGTTGACTCATGAGGTTTCAATAAAATTAGTGACCTACTTGAAACTCATTGTTCCAAATAACCATCGAAAAAAGAAAAAACCGCTTGGCACCAATTGAAGTATTGATACATAGCACAATAACTATAAAAAAGAAATACGTATAACTAAATATAGTATTGGGACAATGAGCGGAGGGGGCACAGTAATTAAAAGGTCCGTCACGCAGGGGCTGCGTAAACTAAGAAGATTTCCCACGTGAAGTTTTACAATAGAGAAATTTCACGAGAGCCCAACAGCTAAGGAAACGACCTAGCTTTTGGCGGAAAACTCACTTTCATCCGTTATCAGCCCAGATTTAATAAAAATGCAAGTATCTCGGTTAATATTCAAGATAGAGAATAAATGTGTACAACAATACTTATAGTAAATTTAATTTGCAATAACAGTGATTCTATACAATTTTTCGATCCGACGTATAGTAACGGAAATATTTTGAATTTTCGAAAATCCTCCCCTCTAAACCGCCCCCTCCCTCTCGTCCGATTTCAGCCATTAACGAACTTGATCTTTCTTTTTACATAAAACGACTAAATATCGAGTTTGGTAACGATCAAACAAAATTTGCGTCCGCTAGAGCGGTAAGAGACAAATATATATATAAATGTATATATATATATATATATATATATATATATATATATATATATATATATATATATATATATATATACACAGTTTTCAACGGACCTCGTTTTCGACATCTACTAGGTAGGATCGATGGACATTTGAAGAAAAATTTCGAAAATTCCGTCATGAGTACGACCTCAGTAGCTGATTTCCCTTAAGGGAAATCTGCTAAAAAAAAACAAAACAAAGATATAAGATATTTTAAACAGTTTCCTTCCACGAAAGCAAGTCTCCTTACAAGCTTGTTAATGAATTTTGGCAACTATTCTTTTAGGATTCTGTTTTTTTTTCTGGTACTGCCACCTCTTCGTAAGAACAATTTGAGGGGTTATTGTTTAAAAGAGTGATTTTGTTTAAAAAGATTTTAGACTTTCATTACTTTAAGAAGATGGAAACAGTTTATGGAGAAAGTGAGAATGCTATCACTTGACTCTCATTTGTAGAAAATAGTGTTTTCCAGCTAGACTTTTCCTATTTAGGTAAAAGCTTAATTTAAATGTTTAAGCTTTTCATAACATGCGTTTTCATAAAATGATTATATTATATTTTTTGAAATAGTAGTCTGAGGAAAATGGCGTTTGTATAATTAGTAATAAAATTACGGACTTGAAAAACAATTGATTTTTGTTTATTGATAATTCTACTCTGTTATTATTTTTGTTGGTAAAGTCAATACCAGCTGAGCCTGAAGAATATTAATTATATCTTATCTCCATTAACGGGGGATGAAATCAAAAAGAAATGCACGCCTTTAATTTAGTTCCTCATGTTTGTATCTCACAATGAGTAACTACTCATCCTCTTGTAAACCTATAATAATTGTTTTAAATTTAATTTTATTCCATGCATTTTCCTTGGAGCAAATTACAATAGTGACATTCTGAATATTGAGGTATTCTTTACCTCCATTTTCCCCATTTCTAACTTCTAGTCCAATTTTGATCCAATAAAGAATGTTTCACTACTAGTCCGGTCTGAAGCGAATGTTTGGTATTGATATCTGAAAAATTGGATTTTTTGCTCGAGTCTAAGTCAATTAAGTTCTGCAATGCGTCGTATGGAGGGATTACATCCAATAATAGCTAGCCTGAACGAAGAGCAGGATTGTCTCCTGGGATTATTCCGGAGGTATTTTCAAAATTAATGAACTAGGGGATCTAGGAATCTGTGGACTCCCGGCACAAGTTGAAATTTGCTGACAATTTTCAATTCATCCAGCCAACATAGTAACAAGAAAGACAGCGTGTATTCATGTGTCTGTACGTTTTAGCTAACAGTACGAATTTAGAAGGACAGCAAGTAGAATCATAAAAAAAGTCCGTCACGCAGGGGCTGCGTAAACTAAGCAGATTTCCCACGTGAAGTTATACAATATAGAAATCTCCAAACGAGAGCCGAACAGTTACGGTAAAGAGCCGAACTAGCTTATGGCGAGAAACGGCATTTTAATAAAAATGCAAATATCTCGGTTAATATTCAAGATAGAGAATAAATGTATAGAGCAATATTTATACTAAATTTAATTAACTATAAGATTGTTTCTATACAAGTGATCCGTTTTGATATATATTCCCTATATATTTCATCTCCTGTGTAGGATCGATGGACATTTGAAGAAAAGTTTTCGGTAATCGCGTCATGAGGACGACCTCAATAGCGGGAAATCTGCTAAAAAAGCATAACTTTAAATCTCCGGCACTAATCGAGGTACAATGCAGTAATCTGTTTTAGAATAAAGTAAAGAGGAAATAAAATATAACAATTTGGGAATGTTCTGTGGTCTCTTTTTAGAGAAAAAGGAACTTGGTATTAGACCACGCTTGAGAAATGAATTGCAGTGTAACTTAAAACGGAATTACAGCGAACTTAATAAGATTAGAGCAATTACAGCTTTGGTTGAGGTTTAGTATAGTAGTAAGTACAAATTTAAATGAATTGATGATATTCAAGAGATATTAGCCAAAAAATGTGTAGTGCAATAAGTTATTCTAGTACAATTGAAAGGACTGTTAAATCTTATTCGAAAAGCACCCACTACCTCACATGGCTCTTGATGTGGGACAAAAATTCATAAATAAATAATAAATAAATTATTATTGTATGAACACTTGAAACTATTTCTGACTTATAGACCAAATTTCTAATCATAGGCAATCAAAATTAAAAGATGTCATGGTTTTGTCTCCAGGAAATCTACGTTAATAGACACCCATAGAAGAAATTGGCTCAAACTGGCCTTTTCAGATAGAATTGTATTTTAAAAAGCGACTTGTCATATTAATATAATTGAGAGGTTTAGAATGGACAGCCAAAGGAAGCTTTCCAAGTGAATGGTTATTTTTTTCCCCCTAAATTGAATGGGGGTTTTGTATGGGAGAGTGTGGGAGGATTATTCGATTTTATGGCAGAGGGACTCCGTTCTTTTCCGCCATAGCAGCCTATTTAATTTAAATTCAAAGTTTGTCCTTTAAAAGGCAACAAAAGAACCCTTTAGTATCCGATTAAATTTAATAGAAACTTAAGAAATTACTTTTTTTACTGAAAAGAGTAATACTTTATAGTAATGGTTGTTAGATGAATATACTAAATAGTTGGACATCATCATACATTAACTGTACTTACATTTATAAGTTCACTGTCTATTTTTTTCAGGTTGCATACTTCATTGAAAGGTTGAAGATCACAAAAATTTTAAACTCACAGACTTGCACGTCTGTCAAATAAAAGTATGTTATAATAATTCAAAAATAGGAATTACCTAAACAATATATTAGTACTTCATCAGCCATAATTAATTCATATGAAGATGTAATTCTGTCCTTCCCTTCTATTAAATCTCATGAGGCGTAATATTTTAGAGTTGATCTCGAAGTATTTGAGTATAACATATTTTTTACAACCTCATTAAAAAGTAGTTAAAAGAGTTAAAGTTAAAAAATGAATTTGATTGGAGAGAGTAAAGTAAGGCAGGCGGTCATTTAAGTTTTTAGTACTGACATAGTTTTAAATATTGATTCATACGGTTGTATTTGTGTCTTCATTTAAGATGTACCTCTTATCTCTTACATTTTATAGTGCAACTATAATATCAGATCCCGTCAACTGAAGCCATATTTCGTGATACAAATGTGGAAGGTCTTAAATTACCGCATTTGAAATTAGGGGTAAGATTTATTGTCTGAGTGGATTTAGAACAGAAATGATTTTATGACGGTGGCCATTTGGTGGTTAGCAGCCCGGTCGAAAGTAGGCCTAGCTCGATTGCTCATTGCACTATTGAAATAAGCCCCGCGGGTAGAATGTGCCAATAGTCCAACGAGTTAAAGTTTCGACACGAGCATTTTTCAAAGAATGATGAAAGAATGGGGATTGGTTTATAATAGGAATCGTGAGTCAGATCATTCATGAGGTATCTCTTTAATTATCTCTTCCTCTCCTGCAACCCTATAAATTTCCATCCTGTCCTACTTTAACTCAAGATAAGAAGTTAACTCGCTCGAAATATTTTTTTTTTAGCAGATTTCCCTTAAGGGATTTTCAAAAATTGTCTTCGAATGTCCATCAATCCTACCCAGGAGAGGGCGAAAATGAGGTCCGTTCAAAATGACATAATATTTATTTGGCTGTTAACGCTCTGGCGGTCGCAATTTATGCTTTTTTGTTACCAAACTCGACATTTAAAAGTTATATGTAAAAATAAAGATGAAGTTCGTTAATGGCTAAAATCGGACAAGTTGGAGGGGAGGATTATCGAAAATTCGAAATATCTCCGTTACTATACGTCCGATCGAAAAATTGTATAGAATCACTCTTATTGCAAATTCAATTTACTATAAATATTGTTATACACATTTATTCTCTATCTTGGATATTAACCGAGATACTTGCATTTTTATTAAATCTGGGCTGATAACGGATGAAAGTGAGTTTTCCGCCAAAAGCTAGGTCGGTCGTTCCCATTACAAATTATATTTACTATAAATTTTATTCAACATACACATTTATTCTCTATCTTGAATATTAACCGAGATATTTGCATTTGTATTATTGCTAACTTCGGTTCTAATCGTGATTTTCCGCCAAGAAAATTCCGCTAGTTCGGCCGTTTCCTTAAATCTTGGGCTCTCTATTGTAAAACTTCAAGTGGGAAATTTGCTTAGCTCACGGAGCTCCTGCTTGACGGCCTTTTTTTTTTTTTTTTTTTTTTTTTTTTAAATTTTGGGACGTGAAAATGTCCTTCCCACTTAGGTTTAGGGTTCCAATCCCAGCAGAGTCAGTAATAAGATATAAAGGATCGTTATACATTTTTATAGTAGATCCTGGAATTTAAAATCATGAAAATGATAGCAATCTTTTTATTGCCTTATACAAAGTTAGGGAAGCTTTGTATTCCCGTATTTAGGACTATTGTATGGTCTAGATGTGCACCGCCCCTTTTGTTGAAATTCAAGGAAGGGGAGAAGTAAAAATTTCGCAAAAACGTATAAGAGAAACGAAAAAAAAAATAGAGTTATTTCTTTAATTTTATATTAATTTTATTATAGCTTAGCCACAGCTTTGGATTACTCAACTTGTGAAGCTTAGACAGGTTTCTAGAACTTAACGATGGCTTCATCCTACTTTACTTTGGTTTATCTCTTATTCCATCGCACTTGTGATTTCAGTACTATTCCCACTCTTAGAATTATCTTTTTAGAAGGCCCTTCATAACCTGAAGAGCAAAGATCTGTTTAATCAAACACGATCCCTATGGTCTCATTGCCATTGTTTCGTCTGCCTCTTATATTGCGCTTAGCTTTTCCTAAAGGTTAATGTGTAGGAATCCATCATGGCTTTAATTTTAATATCTCAGTGGTTGCTAGCCGTAGTCACATCTCCCAGATTCTTATATCTGAAAAAAGAAGAGGCAATTTCTGAAATGAAATGAGGCTCCTACTCTGTTGAGATGTTCTCAAATGCCTCGATGTTATTACTCTTTGTGCTGATAATATTCCTCCTTATACTCCTCGAGCCTGGGTGTTATCAGAGCAAGTGCCAATAGCTCGTTTTATAATGGAGTAATAACATTTACTAAAATAAGAAACGACTTAAAGGCGGCAATATTCAGCGAGATCTGAAGAAATTCTTTCAAAGAAGTTTGTCTGAATCTGATTAATGCTCTTCCTGTGTGTCTGGCTCCAGTCTTGGAACCTAATGAAAGGACGTTTACTGAGTGTTATCGTTTTAAAAGGAAATTTCGAATCTTCTGTGTTTTTATTTTATTTTCAAAGCTGTTTTCTGATTGGCTGTTTGTCAATGTTGACATCTTGGAGAGTAAAAAGTTGAAAGCTAATTCGAAGCTTTAAAAATCGAATAGGGCAATCAGAAACTTATTTTATTTCTTTTAGTCTCAAAGCAATATCTAAGGTTGTCAATCAAACAAATAAGCCCTACAGTATTACTTGTAATCGTAAAGAGATGTATTTGCTTTTTATCGTTCTTAATTCAAAAGACAGTCTGAAATCTAATCTAAAGGTCAATTTAAGTATATTCGGATTTAAACAAAAAATAAAATTCGCTCTCTCTTTTTCTAAAATACACATGCCTCGAATATCCTCTATTCCTTGATAAAGGCCTCTTTAGTTTATAACCATAACCTTTAGGTTTAAGTAACAGGAATATGTAGATACTCTGCCATTTTAATAAAGCAGAAATGAAAATTATTGGCTCTTTATAGGCTTTCACATACTTCTAATGGATTTTGCTTGTATTTATATTGTTTAAAATGTTGGCCGTTTTATTTTTTGGGATTCGGCCTTCAGGAGAAGACATCATCTCTTATTTTAAAAGAAATTTCTTATTTAATTCAACATCGGGGCAAGAGCTCATCAGAACTATATTAAAAATATTTTCAGACCAATTTTCAATTAAATAATTTTGTAAAACAAAAAAATGAGAACTCTCACCTTCACAGGATTTTTTTCTTATTAAATACGTATATTATTGTGTGTATATTTGTTTCCTCAGTTTTATGTTATGTTAACTGCATTTTGCCATCGATAGTGCTATGTGATACTTGTTCTGAGTTTATTGTCCCCTCATTTTTGTAAATATATTTATTTATTTTTGTGAGACGATAACATTTGCTGTAGAGACTAGATAATAAAATGTTCGTAGGATTGCGTCTTTGTTGTAAGCCAAATAGTGTAAATTCTTTTAAGGGCAGGTTATTTTGTATGCCCATTTAAACATTTTACTTCAGTTTTATGCTTTGCATTTAGACATCGTAGTGAGCTTTTACACATTCTTTGTGTTAATTTTTTTTTATTTTGACTCGATTACGGCTTGCCCAGACATACAGACATGGTTATTGTTTTATGGAAGGCCTGTACTAATTTTTCCATCTCTTATTTTTTTTTTTTTAATAATAATCATTAATTCATCGGCCCAAGACTTGCCACACACCTTGGGAGTGTGGTTCAATGTTTATCTTCACGAAATTCGCAATTTGGAAGCTTAAAAACTAAACATAGCTACTTCTTAATTTGAATAAATAGTCTATTACCTCACGTTGCTGAGTGGCCAGCATATAGAAGCCAAAACTCAAATTATTATTCAACCCTAATACGGTTCTTAAATTTATGAATTAAAAAAGTCTGATTTACAATTTCAGGTCACAATGTATAATTTTTCAGCGTTCCACACATATATATACGCGCGCGCGCACACAACACACACGCACACACACACACAAACAAACACACACACAAATATATATAAAACAATTTTAAATACAGAACTTATACTTGGTTTAAGATAAATAAAAAAAAATGTACAATTCAAAACGAAATTGAGAAATAATATATATTTATTTTTTTATTTTTTATTTATACAAAATTATCCATAGTAAGTATTCCAGTTTCCATGATTTTATAAACGGTCTCAGCGATCGTTCGAAGAGCTTTATTGAATTTATGAAATAAAACTCGTTCGTCAACGGGCCAATACTTTACTTTGTTTGTCGCTGTCTGCTTATAATTGGTCTTTCGTCTGTCAAAAGTCTGCTGACTTTTATTAAATGTTAGTACGTTTGTCCGGTACTGAAGTCACATACTGGAAATACTTGTCTGTTAGTTTGAATCTACGTAAGTATGTATCAATTGAGCCATGTCATGTTATTTGTTGTGTTATATAGAAGTCAGCCATATAGATCTTTTTTTTCATATATTCTGGATTATTTGTTATGCATTGTCTTTAAATGCTGCCCTTTAGTTGTACATGTCTAATGAAGTGGGCATTTGTTAATTGTGTCAGTTCGTAACAAGTGTTTGAGTCATGTTTTAGACATTTTAGCAGTTTACCCTTAGGGGAAATCAGCTATTGAGGTCGTACTCATGACACGAGTTTCGAAAAATTTCTTCAAATGTCCATCGATCCTGCCCAGGAGATGACGAAAATGAGGTCCGTTCAAAATTATATATATATATATATATATATATATATATATATATATATATATATATATATATTTGTCTGTTAACGCTCTAGCGGTCGCAATTTTCGCTTGATCGTTACCAAACTCGATATTTAAACGTTTTATGTAAAAATAAAGATCAAGTTCATTAATGGCTGAAATCGGACAAGTGGGAGGGTGGGGTTAGAGTTTAGAGGGGAGGGTTTTTGAAAATTCGAAATATCTCCGTTACTTCACGTCGGATCGAAAAATTATATAAGATCAATCTTATTGCAAATTAAATTTACTATAAATAGTGTTATATACATGTATTCTGAATCTTGAATATTAACCGAGATATTTGCATTTTTATGTTTTCAGCTTCAGAGATGAGATCGGCTAACTTCGGGTCTAGTCGTGAGTTTCCGTCAAGAGCTAGTTCGGGCCGTTCCTGTAACTGTCGGCTCTCTATTCTGAAATGTCTCTATTGTAAAACTTAACGTGGGAAATCTGCTTAGTTTACGCAGCCCCTGCGTGACGGATTTTTGTAATAACATTCTGAGATTTCAGACAAGTGAGAAGCTGATTTAGCGTTTCTATCAGCTAGTTCATTACCTAAAATTCCAGAATGTCCACGTATCCAATCCAAATTTATTTTTGTTTTCATTTTCCAAGGACTTACTTTTAAATTATTAATTTTTATTCTTTAATTCTTTCATAGTTATTTAACATCAATTTTTATTGTTCTTTTATTTTAGTTCTATTAATAATTTTCATATTATGTTATTGTTTCATTCTAAATTTCATTTAAGTGGCCCAATGAAGAGATACTGGCGGAAACGCCATGCGAAGTAGTTGTCCTATATTAACCTGCCTTTGTGCTTTGTTTGTGTTTTAAAGGTTAATAAAGTGCTCGGAATTCCAAGATTCTACACATTTTTATCTCACTCATAGTTATTCCCAAAAATATATACCCACAATAGTAGAGGGGTTAAGGGGTTTCTGGAACACTTCAAAATCCTTCAATAAAAGGAAATGAAATTTATATATAAATATGTATAAAAAAAATCTTAAAAAGTACGGTAAAAACAATGAAATAAAAAAAAATTATGGAATTAATTTAATCACCATATGTAAGATTGGAACGTTGTTATTGGAACGTTATTGCTTTTAACTACCCGATTTTTTTTGAGGGATTTTAAAGTGTTCCTGAATCCTCCTTTTCACTCTACTCATAATATATATTTATTCATTGCATAATGAACCGATATATTTGCATTTTTATTAAATTTGGGCCGATAACGGACGACTAAGATTCCCGCCAAATGCTAGTTCGGCCCTTTGCCGTGACTGATCGGCTCTCGTATGGAGATTGCTCACGTGGGAAATCTGCTTAGTTTACGCAGCCCCTGCGTGACGGACTTTTTACTATGACATACATACTTACAAACGACAAATAAATAAGCTGCCCCCCGCACTTTCAGCTTCTTTACCTTTCTATTAAAACAATTATTAAAAAGGAAATCAAGGTTTTAGCAGATTTGCCTTAATTTGGGATTTCAAAACTTATTTAGTTACGTTGAGTTATTCGTACTTCCTTGTTTCCTGCATTACGCATTCCATATAAAAATAATTATCTAGAATTCTTATCAATGTTTTAGCAGTGGACATAGCTCTTATTTTTCTTCTTTTTAAACTCCGTATTCCTTAAGTGTTGTTGCTGTGGATGCAGGCATGACTCTTGATCCAAATAATAATCCCTTTTCAGTAAATGTATTCACTTTGTAATTTGCCCGAAATTAGGCAGAACAAGGTTCCTATGACTTTTTTCTATACTCACTTCTTCATATATTATATGAATGATGGAAAAACATTTTATAGATTGAATATGGGAGTAATGTTCTGCTTTGTCATATGTGATAAAAAGAGGAGAGATAAAACCTAATATTTTTACACGGTTGATTTCAGTTTAATATATTTAAGTAAATTGTAAAAAAACATTATTTGTTAACGTCCTTTGTGGTACTAAGGCTAATTAGGACGGAGGTTCTATAGGTTACAACCCTTTTCTAGCCAGGGGATAAGGATTTTATTTAATGATAAGGATGTTGTATGTATGATGAGGATGTTCGTCACTAAATAAATTCTATATCCCAGGTGAGAATTGAACACAGGACTATTAGGGTTACCAAGTATGATTAAGACCAACTAAAATGGCTAACCATATTAATCATATAATAAAAGTCCGTCACTCAGGGGCTGAGTTAACTAAGCAGATTTCCCTCGTGAAGTTTTACAATAGAGAAATTTCACGAGAGTCGAGCAGTTAAGGAAACGGCCGAACTAGCTTTTGGCGGGAGTCACCCGTTCGTTAGCCACCCAGATTTAATAAAAATGCAAATATCTCGGTTAATATTCAAGATAGAGAATAAATGTATATAACAATATTTATAGTAAATTTAATTTGCAACAAGATTTATTCTGTACAATTTTTCGATCCGACGTGTAGTAGCGGAGATATTTTGAATTTTCGAAAATACTCCCCTCTAAACCCCCCTCCCACTGGTCCGATTTCAGCCGTTAACGAACTTGATCTTTCTTTTTTACCTAAAACCACTAAATATCGAGTTTGGTTACGATCAAACAAAAATGGCGAACGCTAGAGCGGTAACAGACAAATATATATATATATATATATATATATATATATATATATATATATACAGTTTTGAACGGACCTCATTTTCGTCATCTACTAGGTAGGATCGATGGACATTTGAAGAAAAATTTTGAAAATTCCGTCATGAGTACAACCTCAATAGCTGATTTCCCTTAAGGGAAATCTGCTAAAACTTGAGGACTTGTATGGTTGAATAAATATATATTAGTATTTATTGCATTAACATTATATGCGGTTAAGAAGCGTGCAATGGTCTATTAGAAGCGATTAGGTGTGCACTCTTCTCCAATATATCAGGGGAGGGGGTGTGAGGATACATAATGGAAGCATACATTAGGTGCTTGGAGCTTGTAAGCAGCCTCTGTTAGAGCCGCTACAATGTGGGCTTTGGAAAAAGAAGCTTACTTTCAGCTGAATAATTACGTATGTTAAGCCGCGAGTGGTTCCAGAGATATGTTGCCATGGTTACCTTATCTCCTTAGCCACCCCCTCACCCACTGCCACCCTCTCTCTCGCTCTCTTTCTCTTTGTTCGAGAACAATGCGCATTTATGACCTTATTCTATCTCCCTCCCTAGACTTCTTACCGCCACCTGGCCCATCTCACCTACATATGGCTTGAAGATAGTTAAATCGTGTTTTTAGCAGATTTTTCTTAAGAGAAATATAGGCTGTCATCTTGTCACAATATACAAAGAATTCGGCACTTGTGTATTATATCCACCACATTCTAGTTCCAATAGTTCCACGGTAGAGTCCGCCACTGTTTTACGCCTGAAGTACGACACTAGCTCTCCCAGGCTAATGAGGTTATCTTTTGTTATAGTTGCGTTTGCTGTTTATTTGCGTTTGCTGTTTAATGTGCTGTTTAGTGTTTCTTATTCGTTTAAAAATGCCTCTTTGGGATTTGCCAACAAGTGAAGAAGACGCAGTGAAATATTTACAGGAGAGAAATATTTAGCCTAGGGGAAGAAAGTGCTCTAAATCGCATAGTATGAAACTTTATAGTGGAAAAAGTATGTTTTGGAAGTGCAATGTAAGAAAGTGTGGTGAGCTTCGGATTGGGACTTGGTTTGAAGGAAGCAAAATTCAATTTTGTAATGCTTTAAAGTTCATTTACTGCTGGTGCGAAGAATTAACATCTATCACTTTTTGCAAAAAACAACAAAAAATGTCAAATAAAACTGTTATAGATTGAAACAATTACATGAGGGAATTGTGTCTGTTAGAGATGCCACATATTTTCCGCCAAAATGTGAGCAAAAGTAAAATAAAATGTTTTATTTTATTTAGCATTATAATTCCTTAGAAGGTTATAAGGTAAGTATAACCTCCTTTGCCGGTGAGGAATTGTACTACTTAAAACAGCAGTGCACTCTACCGTGGAACTATTGGAACTAGAATATGGTGGATATAATACACAAGTACCAAGAATTCTTCACACGACCTCAGATCTTAACTAGGAGATGCCAAAGAACGTTCGTCATGCAGGACATTTCCCCCCTGCTGGGAGGTCTCACTTGCACATGTACTACGTAAGGATCTATTTTCTACTTCTATCGTAAAAAAAAAAAGTTCAATGACATGCATAATATAATTGTTAGAGAAAACATGTATGCAAAATATTAAATCTGCAACAAGATCATTTAGTGGTCCAATTCATAATAGCGGAGATATTTTTCGAGTCTCCCTCTTTCCTCATTCTTCAATAAACCACCATCTTCTGGGTCGGATTTCAAAAGTTAAAAAATATAATCTTTTGGTTATATATCACGCTCTGTTGTTCAATATACGAAAAAAGGTGTAAAGAGCAACAAACTTAGAAAATCAACTTAGTTAAAAGATTGTTTGTAAAGCAGTTTTGACACGACCCCCCCCCCACCAAAGCGATTAGGATCATCGGCCGGAGCACGGAGGAAACTTCATGTTCTCTTATCCGAAACGGATCAATGCCATATCTCGTCGCACCAAGGGAAGTAAATCCCCTCGTCTGGACGGGATACAGTGCGAACTCCTGCGCCATCTTTCACGAAAGTCTCTTTCCTACCTTACCCATCTCCTCAACTCCTGTCTCCGTCTCTGCCATTTATCTTCCCAATGGAAACACGCCATTGTCGTCCCACTCCTCAAACTCAAGAGAAATGGCTTTTCTCCAGACCTCTACCGTCCTATCAGCCTTCTCTCGCACATCTCCAAGGTACTGGAGAAAATACTTTGTTGATTTCTGAGAGAAGGCCTCCCTCTTTCCCGACAAGTAGTCCGGTTGCTGTCCCCGTCACTGTACCCTACATTCTCTTACCCATCTCTACTCCAACACTTCCGACAACCCCCCGCAGGAATATCGTCACGCCGATAATCTCCATTCACTGCACTCAGGCCTTCGACTCCGTCGACAACGCAAACTCCTCTCCGTCCTTAACGAGCATGATGCCCCTCACAATTACTAGCCATGCTCAGACCATTCCTATACTGCCGAACCTTTCAAGTAAAGCTCGGCGAAACCATATCCCAATCCTACCCTCTCAAAAACCGGATCCCACAAGGATCCGTATTGTCCACACCGCAAAGGTGTTTGGACGACTGTATCCAAAGACTGTTCCGGGACGGCGCCGGCTCTCCCCTAGGGCAGCAGTAAGCCCTCGCTGTGTAGCTCTTGGGTAGGGGAACCGTAGGAACAGTAGGTCCTTACTCGGCTTTGCTGTTCCGGGCCGGGGATCATTCCGGCCTTAATGGGGTAAGTTTCTAGCGGCTTACTCAATATGAACTACGGGCTGGGTGGAGTCCGGAGTGGAGGCTTGCCTTCTCTGCTTGGTCATAGACGTAGTGGTCGTGTGTTCAAAGCTCAAAATTCCGAGGACATACAGGCCAGGAAACTGGTACATGTGCTCTTCGTGTGGGAGATGGTTAGTAGAGACTGTCCCTTCCATAGGATCGCTAAACCATCGTAGCGAATCCTCAGTCTCCAGAGAGGTGTTGGAAAGGTGTAGGCTGGATTAAGGCCGTAATGGCTAGGTGCCTCCTGCATTGTTGCCACATTTCGAATGGGTACACAATGTATCCAAAGACGGAAATTTCTGCATACATGGAAGGCGTGGCGATAAACAGCGCCTCCTTAAGTTCCTCCCGCGCCCTATCTCTAGCCAAACCAGCCTGTCAATTCGTCTCAGACTATCTCCGTACCCTAGTTAATTAACATCCAAGTTAATCCAAGCAAAACCGATGCCCACTTTTTCTTCTGTGCCAAGAAAGGCAATCTTCCAAAATCCTACACTCAACTTCTCCTCCGTCTCCCCATCCCGCCCATCTGCTACCTTGGCATCCATCTGGACCGGCACCTCACCTTCGCCCTCACATCGGTAAAAGGGCCCAGACCCTACACCGAAGATTCCTCTCCCTCAACCACCTCCTCCTCTCCCTCCCTACCTCCTCCTCTCCCTCAACCACCTCCTCCTCTCCCTCAACCAACTCCTCCTCTCCCTCAATCACCTCCTCCTCTCCCTCAATCACCTCCTCCTCTCCTTCAACCACCTCCTCCTCTCCCTCAATCACCTCCTCCTCTCCTTCAACCACCTCCTCCTCTCCCTCAACCACCTCCTCCTCTCCCTCAACCACCTCCTCCTCTCCCTCAACCACCTCCTCCTCTCCCTCAACCACCTCCTCCTCTCCTTCAACCACCTCCTCCTCTCCCTCAACCACCTCCTCCTCTCCCTCAACCACCTCCTCCTCTCCCTCAACCACCTCCTCCTCTCCCTCAACCACCTCCTCCTCTCCCTCAACCACCTCCTCCTCTCCCTCAACCACCTCCTCCTCTCCCTCAATCACCTCCTCCTCTCCCTCAACCACCTCCTCCTCTCCCTCAACCACCTCCTCCTCTCCCTCAACCACCTCCTCCTCTCCCTCAACCACCTCCTCCTCTCCCTCAACCACCTCCTCCTCTCCCTCAACCACCTCCTCCTCTCCTTCAACCACCTCCTCCTCTCCTCAACCAACTCCTCCTCTCCCTCAATCACCTCCTCCTCTCCTTCAACCATCTCCTCCTCTCCCTCAATCACCTCCTCCTCTCCTTCAACCACCTCCTCCTCTCCCTCAACCACCTCCTCCTCTCCCTCCCTACCTCCTCCTCTCCCTCAACCACCTCCTCCTCTCCCTCAACCAACTCCTCCTCTCCCTCAATCACCTCCTCCTCTCCCTCAATCACCTCCTCCTCTCCTTCAACCACCTCCTCCTCTCCCTCAACCACCTCCTCCTCTCCCTCAACCACCTCCTCCTCTCCCTCAACCACCTCCTCCTCTCCCTCAACCACCTCCTCCTCTCCCTCAATCACCTCCTCCTCTCCCTCAATCACCTCCTCCTCTCCTTCAACCACCTCCTTCTCTCCCTCAACCACCTCCTCCTCTCCCTCATCACCTCCTCCTCTCCCTCAATCACCTCCTCCTCTCCCTCAACCACCTCCTCCTCTCCCTCAACCACCTCCTCCTCTCCCTCAACCACCTCGTCCTCTCCCTCAACCACCTCCTCCTCTCCCTCAATCACCTCCTCCTCTCCCTCAACCACCTCCTCTTCTCCCTCAACCACCTCCTCCTCTCCTTCAACCACCTCCTCCTCTCCCCCATCCTCGCCTCAAACTCCTCATCTTTAAAGGTGTTATCCAACCTTCCAACCTGTACGTCTCTCCTCTCCTCCGTTACCTAACCAAAGCCACTCTCCAATGCCTACAGTCCTACCAAAATGTCATCGTTAGGAAAACTGTAAGGCACAATTCTCTTTAAAGACCCACCAACGATGCCATCCATTCATCCCTATCCCTCAAACCCACACCATCGGTACAAGGCCCATTAAATTCTTCGAACCCCAATCTAGATAATCCCCTCTACTCCTCCCTTACACTTCCCCAACAACCGATGAATTGGTAGAGGGCTGCAATTGACAAGCCCCTTGACAATCTCATTTGGTTTGCTGAATCCCCCCCCCCTTAAATGTTTGACCTGGTCACCACCTCAGACTTGATGGGTCCACCCAGATTACTGGAATAAATCAAGACCCTAAATGTAATTTTGGAACCATTTTCTAGTGAACATAACATTAACGAAGAGAAGTTTTATGGTTATGCTAAAGAAAAGGCAAGCTCTACGTTAGTCTTTACAGTTGGCATCCAATGACTCCAGCAATATACAAGGTTCTGACTTACGGAGAAACAGTAATCAAGCATTGTCCCGAGCGGCCAGCTGTTGGAAGAAGCAGCCCAAGCAAGGAACAAGAACTATAGAATGTACAGGACAATGTATTTAAGAAAATGTAGCAGGGAATCATGAACCGAGTTGCCATGAATAGGTTACTTCTGACTAGTGACCCTGTTTTGAGCAGTTCACGACCAAAGTCACGTAAAAATAACAAACCTTTTAGCAGTGAAAAATTGGAGCGTCTCTTTTCTTGATAGATTAAATTTGAAAGATAATTGTGAAAGAAATGAAGAATTTGACGAAGAAGGAGACGAAGAAGAAATTGATGAGGAATTTGAAGATTCAGATTGATCTTTATGTAAAAGTTGAGAGCAGGTTATTTTGTAAATTGATCAGTAATAAATAAACAGTTATTTAAATATTTATTTATTAACGTCCACTTTATGCTAATTGGGACGGCTTATGTAGATAAGTAGAGGTTACCACCCTTTTCTATCCAGGGTGGGACTAAGGATTTTATTTAATGAGTTTGTCACTAAATATATTCCTATTTACCCAGGCGGGAATCGAACTCGCCACTCTAGGTTTACTATGTGAGATTAAAGCCAACGCTTTAACTCACACGACTAACCTAAGCCCCGATATTTAAACAGGATAAATTTCAAAATGTATCTGTCTCGTACATTAGGCCCTCTCGTAGAAGTAACTAATAATAAATGAAATAATACCGTGCCTTTAACATCACCCCAGAAATTCTGTATAGAATATTTTTATATTCTGTATAAAATTGGTGTCACAACGAGGCTTCTTTATGACGTTACAAACTTAATATAATAATAATAATTTTGCCCGTGATTTCTGTCCGAATACTCCTGTATGCGACGTATGAACTGGAACAGTTTCCTCATAATCTTATAAAAGCACCAACAGATTTTAAAAATTTTCATAGGATATTCCCAGTGTTCCAACTGTTCCTACATGAAGTTTTTATATTGTGTATATATAGTATACCTACATACCCTTAAGGCTTAAGGAAAAAGCTATCTTTATAAATAAATAATGGCGAAAATATTGCCTTTTACATAGGATATTCCCCAGTGGCGTCCAGTTGTTATATGACGGTATTCCATTCTGTTTAGATAGTATACTTGAATATCCTATGCCGTCTCGAGGTAAAGAGTGCTACTCCACCATTTCCTAGAAGGGCTTAAGGAAAGAGTTGAGAAAAAGCCCTCTAAGTGTTCGTTTTTTTTCTTTCTTTTTTTGTATAGGGAATCAATGACATTTTCCTCGAACCCATTTCGTGAGCCTGTGTCCGATATATTGAAACTTATTTTTATGATTGTACTTCAATGTTCCATCAATCCTACTTATGTGATGACAAAGGTGAGGTACTTTCTACAGCATGTGGCGAAAATGAAAATAACATTTTTTGATCCAACTGATAATAACGGAGATTTTTCAATTATTTTTTCTCATCCCTAACACCTGTCTCCCCTATTTGCCTGATTATACAATGCACGCTTTTAAGGTTGAATTAAAATGGTTTTTGATATGTTGTCTTATTGCTAATATGAGTAGGGATTATAGAAGGTTAATATTAAAAACTGTAACTGTCTCAGTTGATATTATGTTATTTAATTACGTCCACTTTATGCTACTATAGCTAATTGGGACAGGCAATCTATAGGTTACCACCCTTTCTAGCCAGGGTGGGACTAAGGATTTTATTTAATGAGTTCGTCACTAAATAAATTCCTATTGCCCAGTCGGGGGGAATCGAACTCGCCACTCTAGGTTTACCATATGAGATTAAGAACAACGCCTTAACTCACATGGCTAACCTGAGCCCCACAGTTGATATTAGAGATTGAGAAAATATGTTTATTCCTGCAATACGGTTTAACCTAGAAACATTCTTCCCAAATGATTAAGATTAAGCTTGATCTTTACTTTTATACGAAAAGTTTAAATATCGTGTTTGGTGGCAATCTAACAAAAATTACGCCCGCAAGGGCGGTCAACTGTGAGATCGAAATGACTATTTCAATGTCTGTAGAGGGAATTGAACTTGTTGGGGCAGCATTTAACTTCTGAAAGTACTTCACGCAAGTGCTAAACGATCTTTTATAGATGCAATATTACAGTGGATATCATACATTTAAATTTATGTATCTCGTGGGTAGTATATCCTTTTTTTAAAGGGAATCAATAACACTGTAAGACCGGACGCGATACAGTTACGCCACTGGAATGACAAAAGGAACACAACAGGGCTATCTACATTGCTTATAATACCTTGTTCTCCCTTAGCCACAGCTGAGCATATACAATTTCTGTATTTCATATTAAATACGAATATACGTAAGTCATATGGTTATTATTATGAATATATGGTGAATATAAGTGGGGTAAACATCAACAAAAACACACGAGTTGCCTCAAATCTTCTCTAGTAAATATCTTTTATACGATATAGGAATATACAAACAAAAATTACGCCCGCAAGGGCGGTAATAGACAAATTTATATATTTTTGAAAGTACCACATGCTCGTCATTTGCGACATTATACAGGGATCATCAATGGGCATTTG
The DNA here is from genome assembly GCA_019009955.1 of Riptortus pedestris. NCBI lineage: Eukaryota > Metazoa > Arthropoda > Insecta > Hemiptera > Alydidae > Riptortus > Riptortus pedestris. Next base: position 31,354,366 of record CM032231.1, read on the forward strand.
AAGAATAGTCGATCTCTCTTAAGGGAAATCTGCTTAAAGTCATCTCGGTTCACTTTTAGTAATTCTGTTAAATGCTCTGACACATTATTCGTTTGAATGTTTAATACATTTTCGAGTACTCAGTTTATTCCCCATCCTTTTTCTAATTACTGCTGCCAGCCCAACCATGGCAAGAAGACTTTAATCTGCATTTCAAAGCAAGGGGTCGATGTGAAAAATGAAACGTGCAAAAAACTTTAACGGTCTAAAATTGACGGGTTGATTGAAGCTTTAATGGATCCCTTTACATGTGAAACTTTATATGTGGGACACAATTCTAATTTATATACTAAAACGTTTTTCTGAAATTCTATCAGTTTCAGGTTTTTCTGCGAATAATGCCTGAAAATTGGAATTCTGTCTATCCTCTGTCTGACTTTGAGCCCTTTGTTACCCAATCACTTCAAACAGTTCGAAAGTATTCAATTAACTTTTTTATTTATCAGTTCGCAATCCTATGGAACAAAATAAGGTGTATAAAGACTAGTTTTTACTAAAAGTTTACCTGGAAGTCAAACTCACCAATAACCACCAATGTCTTCGTTGATATTGGCTGGTTGTATGTATATAAATCTCTATATATCCTGTGTTTGTAAAGAAATAAGCCTTTAGCTCTTGATATATTTTATGACCTTTATGCATATTTATTTATAAAACAAAAAAATGTAAACATGCACTAAAGCTTTAGATGTTTGTAAAAATTTATTTAAAATTTAATTTCCTGCAAACAACGTTTCAATGTCTTAACAATAAAAATTCACAATTAAATTTTCTGTTTCAATGAGTCTAATTGGATATTACATTGATAATTAGCCTCTCTGTTAGAGTCACCGTTGGCCGTGGTTTAAGTATTGGTACATCTACCATAAATCATTTTGTTCTTCCGCTTGGTTCATGGTAATCTGTATACGCATTCAAATGGATTATGGAAAATTTGATTAGAAAGTGCAGTTAAAAATTGAATGGAGACTCGTAGATTTTATTAAGTATATTAATTCTATTGAATGGATCTCCATAGAATATGTCTTCCTATATAAGAAGGGTCAGGAACCGGTTTCGGAATGACTAGATCATGGGTAGTTAATAAACAAGCCGTCGTCCGGGCCAGAGAGTTTACGACTCGGAGATAATGTTTAGAATGGAGCAGGCGGAATGCAGGGGCGAAAGTGCTGCCACCTATCTGCAAGAAGCGCTCCAACTGGCGGGGCGAGCAGTGCAAAAAGAGAGGGGGAGAGAGAAAAAAAATTGGATCTACCCAGAACCTTTTTGAGAAAGGTATGGAATACTGTCGAGATTGGTTTCTTCTTGGTTCAACAACCTTGGCCAAAGGGTCTTCTGGGAATTTCAGGTTTTTCTGCACATCGTACGAGCAAACTCCCTTTTCATTTACACACCTGTTCATCTCCTTCTTCATGAGCCTGTCATCAACTAACTCTATTTAGTTAAAAAGAAGAGATGATGTTTATGTCTTGTAATGAATTTCCTATGCTGCTCGGCTAGCTATTTCTTGTCCATTCTGGTTCTTGAACTCATTTATTTTAGCAGGTTTCCATTAAGGGAACTCAGCTATTGAGGCCGTACACATGATGCGATTTTCGAAACATTCCCTCAGATGTCTATCGATCCTACCCAGGAGATGACAAAAATGAGGTCCGTTGAAAACTATATATCTATATATATATATATATATATATATATATATATATATATACATATACATATACATATAACTCCGTTAACACTCTCACGGTCGCAATTTTGATTTAATCGTACCTAACTCGAAATGTAATCGTTGTATGTAAAACTAAAGATCAAGTTCATTAATGGCTAAAATCCGAAAAGTGGCTGGAGGGCATTTCAAAAATTCTTAATATCTCCGGTATTATGCGCCGAATCGAAAACGTATGTATAGAACCGATCTTATTGCAAATGTAATGTTCTATAAATGTTGTTACTTATTTCTGTTTTCACTATATTGATTATTAACCGAGATATTTGCATTGTTTAGTTTTCGGCCCTTAGTAAAACCCTCACTCCTACTAATGTAATTTTAACAATAAGCTGTTATATTATGAAGCTCATTATTGAAACCTAAATACCAAGTATTTTTCTCATTGAACTTTTCCTTTTGAGATAAATTGAAATATGTGACGCTCGTGGGATATCTGCTTAGTTAACGCAGCCCCTGCTTGATGGACTTTTTTTTGAGCGAACACAAAAACTTAATTTATTGCCAAATCGAATCTGTTAGGAATAATAGTATAAGAAGTTATGAACTTGAGAGTTATGTGACAGCGGATAGAACAATTCGAGTTTGTAACTCAGATATTTATTGAACAACCAAAATACATTCAATGGCTCAAGAACAAGCGAAACGGAAACAATTATGTTTCTTACATGCACGTGGTTAGTGGTCGTCGGTCTCAATGATTCAAAACAAAGAAGAAGAATTTTTTTTGCGGAAGCCATGGGACTGAGAACTGAGTTTCACAATTAATGTTTTACTCACAAGTTTTTCAAATTTACTTACTTATGAATGAATGAATATTTTTATTGCTTTTAAAAATTTAACAATTTTATAGCAAGGGTTCAGCCCATGTTCATGATTACATTTTTCGTTTATCTTTTCTTTATATAAAACATAAACAGAGAATTCCTTTAAAAAAATAACAAAAAACAAAAACTATATACAAAAATTACTATAGAAAAAAAGAAGCATAAAACATTAATTTTATTTTAATAATTATATTGTTTTTTATTTTTTTTCCTCTGACTTAAAGACCTTTAAGTATGAAAACATGTATGTAGTTTATTTTATTCTTGTCCATAAGATCAAACAAATTATCCATAGATTGCTGTGGAATGTTGAGATTTTTCAGGAGGTGTTTTCTTCTATCTGCTAAAACAGCGCATTTAAGGATGAAGTGCGTAACGGTGTCTTGGCTATCTTCGCAAAGGGCGCATGACTTTTCTGGATTGAATATGTAACTTGTCCTACCAACTATCAATCTTTGATTTTTTGTACCTAATAAACGGATTTGAGATATAACTTTGGTCTTAAAAAATGGCACATTTTGGTACAGGTACTCCTCGCCTCTGCCAAGAGAGCTAATTCTTCTAAAGTACTGGATATATGTGATGATTAAAACTCTTTCAATGTCTAACGAGATTAAATGGTTCTCGAGAGCCTCTAAATACGTCTTTATTTTTCCATTATTATTTTCCGCATTTTTCAATTCCTCCAAGCTCCCTTCTATACACCCAAAATACCCTTCCAGTTCATTCACCCAATTAAATGGCATTGAATAATTGGCAGATAATTCCTGAGGCGCATGTAACACAGTCTTGATAGATCATCTGCCGACTTCTCTTGTAGAGCCTTCCACCAATTCAACATCCTCTTGAAAATTTTCAGTCGGGTGTGTGTACGGTTAAATTCTATTCTGATACATACAGGAGTACACTTTCACAAGTGCATCGAACAGCATACATTTGGCTGCCCAAGTTTCGGCTTTGCTTTTATTAAGTATGCGTAAGATGGCAGCATTGCAAATTTACTTAAGTAATATTAATTGTGACAAAAAGATCATCCATTTAAATGTCAAAATATATTACATAAGAAGAATTCCAAGTATGTAGATAGTTTGCGTATTTGGTCCTTATCATCCCCAGTTAATCAATTATTGACGGAAGAATGCATATTTATGTTCTTAACATAAAAAAATATCAAGATTGCTAGATTATTTAATAAAGAATTTAAACATAAAATTAAAAATATATATCTCAATGTATGACTACTTGACATTAGAGAACAGTATTACATAATGGAAAATCAAAATTTGATACGGCTAAGGAAATACCAGAGGTAAATTCGGAAGACTCTTGAAGAATTTCGTGTAAGAAATTATAATGGTTCATATGCCTGTAAATAACTTATTAAATAAACTTGAACAGTAACTGCAAGTTTAAACCATTTAATTACACGATTGTAAAATGTATTATTGTAGGTGGTAGGTAGCCATTTAATAAAGCACCCAAATTAGACGTCGTCATTATATTCAGTATATATATATATATATATATATATATATATATATATATATATATATACTGTATGGTTACCTGAATATTTTTTCATATCTTTATTTTCGTAAAAGAATTTTCTATTTTACTAAACTATATTGTCCTATTTAGATGACTTTATTATCTCTAGTGCTTAATGTGTAGAAGTTGCAGAGTTGTTAACGCTCAGCCCTGAGCCTGTTTGGTTTTGCGCCTTTCCAAATTTACCATATGCACGGTATTTATGTATATCTATAAAGATTAAATATCTTAACTTTACGGTTTACCTATAATACCCCGTTTTAACTTTTAGCAAGCTATCTGCGCACCTCTCCGAGGTGTTATTTTAGTGATATTTCTGTAAACTGGAAGAAAGTAAAAGGGTTTTGGTAAAGTTAAAATGTTTTTCACATTTACTGGACACCTTGGAAAATTAGCTAATTATATAATATTGGGTGATGGGCATTTATAGAATTTAGTTATATTGATTTCTACTATTTTCTCGAACTCTTTGCAAAGTCTGCAAAAAAAGTGATCTATTTGACAGTACTATTCGCGTTCTTTTAATGAATAGCATTATGTTAAAATATTTCTGGGCCTCAGGTGGTCTAAATGAGCTTGGTAAATTTATATTTGCAATTTCGATTACCATGTGGGCAATATTTATTTTTTTTTTGTCATCAACTGTCTAAATAAAATCGTTAGTCCTGCCTTTGCTAGAAAGTGTGGTAACCTTCAGATAATCCACCACGATTTGCCATAGGTAGCAGTAAAGAGAACGTTAATAAATAAGATTTCCTTTTTATTTATTAATTTAGTTTTCTAAATGAATTTACATCATATTTGTAGATAAAAATATAATATAAAGAGTTATTTTTTTTTTAATTTTGTTCGAATATTACAATAAGGTAATTTACAATAAGATTACTCCAACTGTGTTAAAATCTTTACTGAAAGAAAAAAGTATGAATTTGTGGCAACAGAGATGGAATCAAACAGATAAAGGATTACATCTAAAATTATATATACCAATTTTAAAAACCAATATCCCACTATCCCAATATACATTTTATCTGACACAAATACTAACTGGACACGGAAATACAAACTCTTACTTATACAGATTCAAACTTACTGACGCAAATTCACTCACCTGATTTATGAATGTAGACTGACTCGAGACAAACGAAGACAGTTAGAGATTCATACTCCCGGATGGCCTATCAGTCCCGATATTTTATTTTCAAAACACATCAATTTATTAAATGAAATAGCCTACGATATCCTTAAGCTGAGAGAGGAAAAGATAATATAAAATTAAACTTATGCAATTTTTATTGGTTATTTATTTGTACTATTTAACGTTTTTTGTTTTATTTAATCAAGTTTAACTTTATAATTTTATTTACATTTTAATATGTAAATATATTAAAAATTGTTAAAATTCTTGACACAATGCACATATAATGCAAATATGCATGGGATGTGCAGAAAAATAAAATCCCTCCACATAGGGTTACTATGTAGAGGAAATAAATACGCTTGAACTTATTAACCTATTAACTATGACATCGTGGTACCAAACATGTGGTTTAGTTACGGCAGACATACAGTGCCGTATATTAGGCAGCAGCATAGTTACGGCAGTCGAGTTACTAGCAACGTTCCGGAGTCATTCACTAGGCAGCCAATTTATGGGTGAATTTAAGTCAACTGTGAGATGGAAATGACTATTTCAATGTCTGTAGAAGGAATTGAACTATTTGGGGCAGCATTTAACTTCTGAAAGTACTTCACGCAAGTGCTAAACGGTTTTTTATCGATGCAATATTACAGTGGATATCAAACATTTAAATTTATGTATCTCGTGGGTAGGACGTCCTTTTTATAAACGGAATCAATAACACTGTAGGACCGGACGTAATACAGTTACGCCACTGGAATGACAAAAGGAACACAACAGGGCTATTTACATTGCCTATAATACCTTGTTCTCCCTTAGCCACATACAATCCCGGTACGTCATATTACATATGGACATATGTAAGTCATATGGTTATTATTATGAATATACCCGTATGGTGAGTGTAAGTGGGGTAAACATCAACAAAAATACACGAGCTACCTCAAAACTTCTCTAGTAAACATCTCTTATACGGCATATCTTAATGAACATATTTAAGATTTTTGAATTAAATATTTCTATTAACCTCCACCGAAGAATTTCCATTTGGGGAGTTTTTAAGTTGGGGGAAAATGAATATATCTGGTGTTTTGTATTTTATATCAAATATTAAATAATGCTTCATACTCTACATCTTCTTTATGAGAATATTTTCTAAGATAAGTAAACTTCATATTTTTCTCTAACTTATTATGGAAAGAGTTGGAAATTTTTCTTGTTTTACGTCTTTGGTTAATCCTATCTGGAGCTCAGGCAATGTATACATTAATCCTTTATATCAATAAATACCTCATTCACTGGATGCTTTGCATGTCTTGTTTTCATACTGACCTTTCAAACTAAATAAACCGATAATAGATGTGAGATGTGACAGCTGCCTGACATTTCAACGCTGGAAAAATCTGCTTAGTTTAAAGAGTCCCTACTTGACAAACTTTAGTCCCTTAGTTTGAAAACGCCAATAGTTCTGGATCTAAAGAATACAGATCAATGAAAGTAAATGAACAAATATGGTACTTTTTGATTTTTTTTTTTTGTGAATTTTAACAAGTATTGAGATATTAGGTGTTTTATAATTGTATCATCTCTTGATATTCTTGAAAAAAATTCATTCATGAAAACCCCTTTAATGCTTGTAATAATATGCAGTAGATTATGTTAGTCTTTGCTATGTTCATTCCAAAAACAACCTTTCAAACTAGTCCCTAAACCCACTTTATTTAGAGCGCAATTATCTTTTTTAAGTCTTTGTTTAACTAGTTTAGAGGAGTCGCAGCCCTTTACATACATTTACATACCTTAAACATTTATACTTTTTCACATTTAAAATGATACTTGGAGTTTATGGCTACTTTTAATGTAGCTCTAGTTCTATATTATGCATAACCTAGAAATAGCTTTGATGATGTACATGCCATAAAAATGCTTCGTTGCATTTTCAAATAGGGGATACACATTATATGGTGAATTATTACAAGTTATCTCTTGAATACTTGTAGGATTCAACTTTTATCATACTCGGTTTTTAGCAGATTTCCCAAAAAGCTATTTCCCATTAATCTGCTATTGAGGTTGTACTCATAGAGCTATATTCGAAAAATGTCTTTAAATGTTCATCGATCCTACCTAGCAGATGGCGAATATGAGGTCCGTTCAAATGTGTTGTATATATATATATATATATATATATATATATATATATGTTAATATTTCTACTACTTTCAACTGTCTACATGATTTAGGTTTAATCAAAATACTACCACTTAAATCATCAATATGCTAAAACCGTTTGGCAAATCAAAAGTAGTAAGTTATGCACCATCAGATTACATAAGATTGGTGACATTCCCACCCATCTTATGATTCAGGAATTCAGTTTTGATTATGAAATTTATTATCTGTATATTAAGTTACTAATTAATTTATAAATGTTCATAGAATAATTTAGGCTTAGTAAAGAAAATGAAACCTTAAGAAATTTTTCATTGTGCGATCAAATTTTCAGTCTGTATTTCCTAGGACAAAAGAAAGGAAGTGTCGTAATTACAAAAAAAAATTCTGATTATCAGAAGTCAGCGGAATCCATTTTGAAGCTCCCTGAACACATACTGATTAGTTACAGCTTGACGTTATTGTGTATTTATGTATCTCGTGTAAATAAAAAACGATTATCATTGAAATTTATATTTAGAACTGTTGAAGCCCTTCCCTTTTCAATGAATGGAAGCTGAGTTCATAGTGAACTTCATTTATAGTTTAACATGAGTCGGTTAAATTTCGCATTAAGTATCTCCAAAGTACAAATTGATGCCTCTACTGCATAGAATGTTCATTAATGGCGTTTGATCGAACATTTGTTACATAGTAAAGAGTCAAAGAAAACAATGCTTGGAATATTACAGAAAAAGCTTGTTTTCCACTGGAAGACTGATAAAAGAATGCTCATGGATTCATAAGATTAAAACCAGCCTTGAGTATTGATTTTCCAATTATTTTATTTATTTTTTCTTCTCCTGGTTTATAATATTAAAATTTCGAGCTTGTTCCTATTTAAAATGGACGTTGTTACACATTATTTTACTTCAATCATAGTAAATAATCTGTGCAAAAAGATCGTAAACCTTTTTTTCAATACACGAATCTTTTAATATTTCGACATAAACACTTGGAGGAACATAAAGAAGAAGTTATAAGATCTTTATTACCCTTTATCAATCCTGTTTTTTCTTCTTTTTTTCAGAATGGAGGAATACTTATAAAGATAAAGGCTTTGGTTATTGTTATCATTGTATAAATCTGTGTAATATACAGCATTTATCTTAAAAACCGCCAATATAAAACAGCGATCCTGTTCCTACTGACCGGAATTTCTTTTTACATTCGCCGCTTTATCCATTATCCTGGGAAGATTAAAGTTTCGACTTAAGATACTCTTCTATAATAATACTTGTTTGTGTTTGGAAAAAGAAAGACATTTTAATGATGGTTATTAGTATTTCCACTATAACTATAAAATAATGTTTGTCGTGTAATGGAAGTTGAGGCTGAAATATAAATACAAAATAGTTTTATGCAGCAGATTTGTATGTATGTATGTATGTATATATATATATATATATATATATATATATATATATATATATTTAAATTAATCAAGATTAATCTTTTGTGGTTAAGGTCAAAACAATATCCAGCTTCTTACAAATCTTTTATTATGTCCTAAATGATTCCTGCCCTTCTTAGAATATCTTCAGGGTGTGAATTACAAAAACAAAACAAATAACTTATTTATAAAAATTATTTACTAATGCTGATTTTTTAAAACCAGAAAATATTTTTTATATTGTTGCCAAAATTAGTTACTTTAAAATCACGTATATCTATATCTATCTATCTATATATCTGTCTGTTACCGCTGTAGCGGTCGCAATTTTTGTCTAATCGTTTCCAAACTTGTTCAAGTTCGTTAACGGCTGAAATAGGATCAGGGGGAGGGGGGGTTAGAGGGGAGAATTTCTAAAATTCTTAATATCTCCGTTATTGTGCATCAGATCGAAAAATTGTATAGAACCAATCTTATTGCAAATGTAATTTCCTATAAATGTTGATATGTATATTTTTCCACTATCTTGATTATTAACTAAGATATTTGCATTTTTTAGTTTTCAGCCTTCAGTAAAGCTCCACTCTTACTCATCTCATATTAACAATATTCTATTATGTTATGAAACACTTTATTTGAAGCTCAAATACTAAATATTGTTCTCATTGAACTTTTAAGTTTTGAGATAAATGCAAATACGTGGCGACCGTGGGAAATCTGCTTAGTTTCATCGCTGCCCCTGCTTGACGGATTTTTCTGAACTAACCGTCGGTCTATAAAGTCGTCAAATTCGCTTGACAGTTAGTTCTCAGTCTCCTTACCAGTGAATAACAGTGCGTTCAGTACAGTTTTTAGTGAACATCGCTTTTTAGCCCCCATGCATTACAGTGCTTAGAGAAGATCAGTGCAGTGCTGTGATTTGCGAAGATCAGTGCAGTCCCGTGTTTTGTGAACATCAGTGACTCGTGCGATCCTGAGTTATTTTGGTGTGCTTTAAGAAGTCTAAGGGATTAAGGCTTCATTATCAGATTGTTATCCCTTCTGCTAATATCTTTTGTGCGCGAAGGTTCTTTCCAAAATAGTTTGGAGAGTGACATGATACGACTCGGGTAAATATGTAAGTATTATTTAAATTTCAAACCGACTGAGAACATAGCGAAGTATTGTCCACTTATTATTGTCCACGTATTGTCTTCTTATTTAGAGATCGAGATAATTACTCTCCCCCCCCATCCTTTTCAATTTCTATAGTGAATTTAACTGATCTAAAACAGCTGTTGACTTGGTTTTCGAGAAATTTCATCAGATGTCCATCAATCTTACCCAGGAGATGACGAAAATCAGGTCCGATCAAGACTATATACCTATATATATATATATATATATATATGTTTATCTGATCGTTACCAAACTCGATACTTAAACGTTTTAAGTAAAAAAAGTCTGTCACGCAGGCACTGCGTAAACTAAGCAGATTTCCCATGTGCGCCACGTATTTGCATTTATCTCAAAACTTAAACGTTGAATGAGATCAATATTTGGTATTTGAGCTTCAAATAATATGCTTCATAGCATAATATAATATTGTTAATATGAGATAAGTAGGAGTCTGGGTTTACTGAAGACCGGAAACTAAAAAATGCAAATATCTCTGTTAATAATGAAGATAGGGAACAAAATGTACATAACAACATTTGTAGAATATTATATTTGCAATAAGATTGGTCCTATACTATTTTTCTATCCGACACATAACAACGAAGATGTTAAGAATTTTCGAAATTCTCCTCCTCTAAACCCCCCCCCCCCCTCCTACTGGTCCGATTTCGAAAATCGCGTCATGAGTACAACCTCAATAGCTGATTTCCCTCAAGGGAAATCTGCTAAAAATGAAGATCAATTTCGTTAATGACTGAAATCGGACCAGAAGGAGGGGCGGGGTTAGAGGGGGAATTTCTAAAATTCCAAATATCTCCGTTATCATACGTCGGATGGAATAAGTGTATATAACAGTTCATTATTGCAAATTAAATGTTTTATAAATATTTTTTTACGCGGTTTTACACTATCTTGACTATATTTGCACTTTTTAGTTTTCGGCTGTCAGTAAAGCTCCACTGGTCTTGCCATATTAACAATAAGCTTTTATATCATGAATCACTTTATTTGAAGCATAAATACCAAATATTATTCTCATTGAACTTTTAATTTTTGAGATAAATGCAAATACGTGGCACAGTGGGAAATCTGCTTAGTTTACGCAGCCCCTGCATAACGGAATTTTGGTTTATGGGGATGTTTTTATTTTCAAATGTTCAAATGTACTTCAATGTTCCTGAGCTAAAATGGCCATAATAATAATTTAAAAGTTCTGTTTGCTTAGTTTCAAGCCTCCGTGTTTCGTGCCTAGTATTATAAAAAAAATAGTCTCCATTTGGTTCTATTTACAGAGGCTCATTACAATGAATGAAGGTAAAGAATGTCCAATTACCCCTTTCTCTGAGCAATTTATTATTTATACTAGGTGGAAATCTCTTGAGCTAAAGAACGTCCCAGCAAAGTATGGAACATTCACAAGAAAAAGGCTCAAAATTAAATGTCCTTGTTCTGAAACGTCCTAGTATTTTTTTTAAAGAGGTTATCCAAGTAATTTTAAATTTGAATTTTCTGACATATTCAGCCATTATTATCAAAGGTTTATACATCCACTTAGCACAAAAATTTATGTTTTCAAGCATAACTTTTTTTTTTCTTTCGAAAGCTCATCTATAAGTTACTCAGTTTATTTCTAATAGATTTCCCTGAAGGGAAATCAGCTATTGAGGTCGTAGTCATGACGCGATTTTCGAAAAATTTATCCAAATGTCCAGATGACTAGAAAAGTCCGTCACGCAGGGGCTGCGTAAACTAAGCAGATTTCCCAAGCTAAGGTTTACAATAGAGAAATTTCACGAGAGCCGAACAATTGCTGAAACGGCCGAACTAGCTTTTGGCGGGAAAGTTACTCGTACAATTGAAACTCATAACCAATCCTGAGATTGCAGGATTGAATGATTATAACTGTGGGATAATATTAATAACCTGCAGGTTGATTAAAGAAGTTTCCGAAAAAGAAAAATAGGTAAAAAAAATAAATAAATAAAAAAAAATAAATAAATAAAAAGTAATGTGTTATGGTAAGTTTGTAAAAGTCCGTCACGCAGGGGCTGCGTAAACTAAGGAGATTTCCCTCGTGAAGTTTTAAAATAGAGAAATTTCACGAGAGCCGAGCAGTTAAGGAAACGGCCTAACTAGCTTTTGGCGGGAGAGTTACTCGTCTGTTAGCCGCCCAGATTTAATAAAAATGCAAATATCTCGGTTAATATTCAAGATAGAGAATAAATGTGTAATAACAATATTTATAGTAAATTTAATTTGCTATAAGATTGATTCTGTACAATTTTTCGATCCGTCTTATAGTAAAGGAGATATTTCGAATTTTCGAAAATCCTCCCCTCTAAACTCCCCCTCCCACTGGTCCGATTTCAGCCATTGAACTTGGCCTTTATATTTGCATAAAACGATTTGGTAAATATCGAGTTTGGTAACTATCAAACCAAAATTGCGACCTAGAGCGTTAACAGACATATATATATATATATATTTACTGTGGTTCGAGTATTCAAAAAGTATCGTCTATTGGTTTCATGAATGTCTTAATGTACTTAATGTTGTATGAGTTACATTACTTAATCCATGCCAGCTGAAGGTGTGATAAGTTCAGAAGATGCCTTTCAAGAATTATTTATTTCTGTCTAATGCTAATTTATGCCTATTGGGAACCTGAGAAGTTGTCCTTGTTTTTGAACGAAGATGTTCTGACCTTGACTTTAACATGGAAATTTCTCTCAGGGTCATTATCTTGACTCCTGCTCTTCACCTCATCTTTCCTTTACTTCAAGTTTTTGATTCGCAAATCTGCGCGGGATTCTCAGCACAATGCGCACCCAGGATTTTAATCATGTGGACAATTTTTGTCTATGAACTTTCACTGATCCATTTAGTAGTATAATTTTTAAAAGTTTTTCTTCTAGGGCCTGCGTATACTAAATGCGAACTAAATTTCTCACATGGAGCAACACCGCTTTCTATTCTCTATTTCTTCTTTAGTAAGGAAGGATATAACAACGTAAAATGAAAATAAATGAAGCATTATCAGTAACACCTTGAATACGAATTATCGATAATCGTATATGACAATTGTGTCTGAACAGTAGGTGTAGTTCTACAAAATGGTGTCCAATTCTTCTATTATCAACCATATTGGGTAAAAACGTTTTATGACCTAATACGATTTTACATTTTATTTATTTTCTTAAGAACAACTTCTCCTAGTCAAATTTCGCCCAATAACTAACGTAGTCACTAGTTATTAGTGAAACCTTTTAACAAAAATTGCTGGCACAAAAGATATATATATATATATATATATATATATATATATATTATATATATATATATATATATATATATATATATATATATATATATATATATATATATATATATAATCTCATGAGATAAGTACCTCCAAAATTCATGATTTTCAACATGAAAAGTTGTCTCTGAAAAATTGTTAGCTTTGGGTCAGAGTGCCAAGCGGAGAAAAGCAGAAATACAGATACTTGAAGGAGGCATATTATAGCCATCCCAGGTCAGACTAGTCAGTGAGTTGAAGCACTGCCAGATTAATGGACGACAAATTATATAGTTTCAAGAAATTGCAATTTTTAGTTGCGTGATTATGTAGCTGAAACTCTGAATACCTTGGATGATTACCTTTTGAATTGTATATTGCCTGTCATAATTATAGAATTGCAATCCTAAAAACGGTTTAAAATCTTAGCGAATTTACAATAGCTTTCGGATATCACACTTAATTTCTGTGCTGGAATATAAAATGTGTGGCATTCATATGTAAATTAGTACAAGTATGTAAATACGTGATAATTTATTGGTATTAAGGTACCCGTTATCACGTAATATCATTTGTCATTGAGCCACACATGCAACCAAATTTCCCTCGCTGCGGTGGGTGACATTTCATCGTTGGTGCCAACCTTGTATATTAGAGAGTGTCCGACACGTCCTGTAACCTACGCAGCTCAAAAACGGCGAGTCTAATTATGTATTCCAGCATAGGAATAATTTTCTCATAAATATGCCCGTTAATTTGTTTTTGTTGGACTTCTAAAACAGATGTCCTAATGAGTTTAAAGAGGACATTTATGAGGCATCACAATGAATATTAATCCCAGAGAGTTATAATAGACTAGAATCAGTTTTAGCTGAATTCTCCCAAGAGGAGAAATCAGCAATGGAGGCTTTTCTCATAATTTTACTTTTTCATGCAAAATTAATCTAATTGGTCGTTAAGGGCAGCAATTTTATTAATAATAACTATATGACCCAAATAAGACAAAAAAATAAGTAAAACCTCTTCAATTGTTTTTGATTTCTTAAGTCTAATGTGTAATATTCTTAAAATTTTAATGGCGAGTGTCACCAATAAAAACACTTTCTCCTTCCCAATCTTTATTGCATAATTGTCCTACATGTTTCGTTGCTATACACTACCTCTTTAGGGCCATTCCTTTCCTATAAATAATAACCTTTCATTTATAAAATATAAGATAAGATCATTTTTTTATTGCCCACAAGAATGACAAATATGATGCGTTTTTTATTTTATTTATTTATTTTAAGAGCTCCGCAACTAGGCGATGTCGCACAGTATCATTTCAATTCAGAATCAGTATCAATTCTCTTAATTTTAAAATAAAGAAAATTTTTTTTTTTCAAAATTATTGAAACATAGTATAAAGTATAGCGAAATAAAATTAAGTGTTAAAACAAAACTATATGAAATTATAAATCTTGCGATAAATCCTGGTACGAGGATGATGGGAGTCTAAGGCAAAAGTTTAAAAATGTATTATGCACTATTGTTCACAATAACACATAGACGAATTATTAACATAATTTGAGATATATGTAGAGAAATGAGTGGAGTAGGTGTGGTTTAAAGTTTGTTGTATATGTAAAATGTCTTTAAGTGAATCAAGAGTGTATTATGCAGTAATGTCTGTGTAGAGGAAAGAGTTTTTTTTTTTAGTTTTTTTTTTATGACTGTTAGTACATCTTTATATGACTTTGTAATAAAAATTTCAGGAATACTCATTCAATTAATTTGTTTTCATCTAAGAGCACCCTATCCTACATCCCCCTCCCCCATTAGACATTTTCATCACTAAAATTGAAATATACACAATTTTTATGGTCTTATAAACGAAAAGGTTTTACAATTGCTGATAGCAGATTTTTTTGAGATTTTAGATGAAACATTTTTATTGTTTTAAGATGGATGGAATCACTAAAACTTACCATAACATATTACTTTTTTTTTTTTTTTTTTGGAACTTATTTCATCAACCTGCAGGATGTTAATATTAGCCCACAGTTATAATCATTAAATCCAGCAATCTCTTTGGATTGCTCAACTTTTTCTATTTTTTTAACATCATTATGATCAGAAAAGAAACACCATCTGAACACTATCATCGTCCTTATATTACATCATCCCATCTTTGTGTTTATTTGTATACCTATTAACGCACTGGGGGTCGCAATTGTTGTACGATCGCAAGCAAACTCAATACCTACGTAAAGTGAAATATCAAGTTCTTTAACTGCTGACATACGGACTGTGATGGTGGTTTAGAGAAGAAGGGATCGAAAATTCAAAATACCTTCTTTACTATGAATCGCATCGGAAACTTGTATAGTATGAGTCTTGCTGAAAATGTCATTTTCTATAAATGGTATTCTATACAGTTTATCAGTATCTGGAATATTAACCGAGATATTTGCATTGTATAAGCTTTCGGCCATTACAGAACCCCCACTCCTACTAATCTTACATTTTCAATATTCTGATAAATCATGATCATTTTTATGTTTAACTCAAATGTCAAATATGGTTTTCATCAAAACTTTATTATGTGAGTTACTCATAAATTAAAAAGTCCGTCAAGTTTGTTCCAAGAGGCTTCATCAATAAAGATTTTAATTTCTAGAGAGCTCAATATTTACTTGATCGATACCACACTCAATATTTAAAGGCCTCTTATAAAGCTACAACAGATACAATTTGTTAACGGCCGAAATAGGACCAGTTGAAAGGAATGGGAATTTGAGTGGGTTACACAGGCTTGTTATGAGAGGAGAAATAGAAAATAGAATACGACATGACAATAAAGGCGTACCGTTCCAACAAGTGGGTAAAACAGCTTAGTTTACGACGCACCGTCCTTTTAGCAGATTTCCCTTGAGGGAAATCAGCTATAGAGGTCGTACTCATGAGGCGATTTTTCAAAACTTTCTTCAAGTGTCCCATATATCCTATCTATCCAGGAGATGACGAAAATGAGGTCCGGTCATAATTGTATATATACATAAACATATATGTCTGTAACGCTCTAGCGGTCGCAATTTTTGTTTCACCGTTACCAAACTCAATATTTATACGTTTTATGTAAAACTAAAGATCAAGTTGGTTAATGGCTGAAATCCGATCAGTGGGAGGGGGGGAGTTTAGAAGGGGAACTTCGAAATTCCTAATATCTCGATTATTATGCGTCCGATTGAAGAATTGTATAGAACCAATCTTACTCTAAATGTAATGTTCTTTAAATGTTACGCATTTTTTTTTTCATTTACTTGATTATTAACCGAAATGTTTGCATTTTTAGCAGATTTCCCTTAAGGGAAATCAGCTATTGAGGTCGTACTCATGACGGAATTTTCAAAATTTTTCTTCAAATGTCCATCGATCCTACCTAGTAGATGACGAAAATGAGGTCAGTTCAAAACTGTAAGTATATATATATATATATATATATATATATATATATATATATATATATCTTACTCTAAATGTAATGTTCTTTAAATGTTACGCATTTTTTTTTTCATTTACTTGATTATTAACCGAAATGTTTGCATTTTTAGCAGATTTCCCTCAAGGGAAAATCAGCTATTGACGTCGTACTCATGACGCCATTTTCGAAGTTTGTTTTGAAATGTCCATAGATCCTACATAGTTGATGACGAAATGAGGTCCATTCAAGACTGTGCGTATATATATATATATATATATATATATATATATATATATATATATATAAAGTTATAACCTCTGTCTGTACATTAATTTTTTTCGCGAAATTTCACGATAACTTTTCGTTTCACATGTCATAGACACCATAACTACATTTTGTTTCTTTCGTGTCTGTTCGTTTATTTGTTTGTTACCTTTTCACGCATAAACGGCTGAACCGAATTTTATGAAACTTGGTATGTATATTACTACTAGCCCAACTTAGACTTTAGGCTATATTAATTTTCTCTGAGACGAACAGGTGTGGGGGTTATTAGGGAGGCCTGAAATTAAAAATAGCGATATTTTGTTTCCTATTGGTTTTTTGGCAAATATGAACATAACAAATGTTGTTTATTTTGTTATTTAGAGTAACGTTTGTTATATACACTTTCGTCGTATACTGAACTGTAAATGCGTTATACGCTAAAACTTATAGCGGGAGTCAACAATATTATTTGGCACAAAAGACTGAACCGAACTAAATAAAACTCGGTATGTGTATTAGCACTGACGCCGTAATTATCATAAGCCATATCAACTTTTCTAGGGATGGGCAGGAGTGGGGGTTGTAAGAGAGGCCTGAATTTAAAAATAGGGATATTTCGTTTTCTATTGGTTTTTCGGCAAATATGAACATGTCAAAAGTTGTTTACTTTGTTATTTAGAGTAACTTTTGTTATTTACACTTTTTTCGTATGCCGAATAATAAATGAGATATACGCTAAAACCTTTAGCGGAAATGAACAATTTTATTTGGCACAAAAGACTCACCCGAACTAAATAATACTCGGTATGTGTTTAAATTAATTAATTCAAATCTATGTTAATATTTTGACCCTAATAATACAAAGCTATGCATAATGCACAGGAGACGGGAAATATGACAATATGGAGGACAGTGAAGTCTTACATAAAAAATTAATTTTATTATTTAAAAATCCGCAGCAACGACGGGTATAAACCCTAAACTCAGGGACGGGTAAATGTCAAAATATTGTGCAAAGTGTGCCTTGCCAAAAAAATACCATCACCGTTCAGCCCCAAATGAATTCCCGGGCGAAGCCGGGTATCTGAGCTAGTATATATATATATATATATATATATATATATATATATATATATATATATATTTATATATGTATATATAAATAAATATATATATTTGTCTGATACCGCTCTAGCGGTCGCAATTTTTGTTTGATCGTTACCAAACTCGATATTTAGTCGTTTTATGTAAAAAGAAAAATCAAGTTCGTTAACGGCTAATCGGACCAGTGGGAGGGGGGGGGGATTTAGGGGGAGGATTTTCGAAAATTCGAAATATCTCCGTTACTATACGGCGGTTCGAAAAATTGTACAGGATCAATCTTATTGCAAATTAAATTTACTATAAATATTGTTATTATACATTTATTCTCTATCTTGAATATTAACCGAGATATTTGCATTTTTATTAAATCTGGGAGGCTAACGGACGAGAGTGAATTTCCCACCAAAAGCTAGTTCGGCCGTTTCCTTGACTGCTCGGCTCTCGTGAAATTTCTCTATTTTAAAGTTCACGTGGGAAATCTGCTTAGTTTACGCAGCCCCTGCGTGACGGACTTTATTTAGTTTTCCGCCTTCAGGATACCCCCAATCCTACTTATACCGTATTAACATTAAACTGTAATATTATGGAACACTTTATTTAAAGCGTAAGTACCAAATATTATGTTCTCGTTGAACGTTTTGAGATAAATGCAAGTACGTGGGAAAATGCTTAGTTCACGCAGCCCCTGCGTGACGGGCATTTTTCTTTTGCCTTAGAGATTACTCCAACTTGAGCTAGTAAGATGTACCTGTGGACCTAGTGTACTTACAACTCGGAGGACTTACGTATCGTTCTTAGAACATTTACCATATTCTAGGCCTTTTTGTAACATAAAATCGTGACAAGTATTATATTCGATATTCTATATTTTTATTTCAGTATATCTGCTAATTGATAGCATGGTTTTATTGATCGCAGCCATGGTTTTTAAACATTTTTAGAAATTTCAATTGGATTGACTTAATAAAATCGGTATCAAAATCTGTTGATCATCAGCCAACGAATGGCAAAGCCTTCTTTCAGGGAGGTTAAGAAATCATTTTGACTTATACCCAAAACTAATGTGTAGAGATTGTATCGTTATTTTATGTTATAACTCTGTTTTCAATATATAATGTATGTATAAGACCAAATAAAAACCCAGAAAACCGCACAGCTAAACCAAAATTTAAGTTGTGGTTGTTGTTATTATTTATTAACGTCCACTATTAAACACGTACACTTTATGGATAATCGGGACGAGTTATTTATAGGTACCCTCTCTTCTCTAGGCGGTGTACGAATAAGAATCTTTTTTGTGAGTTCGTAACTAAATTTATTCCATTTGCCAACATAGGAATCGAACCCACGACTCTAGGTTTACCAAGTTCATTAAAACTAACGGCTAACCTCACATGGCTGACCTTAGCCCCCTGCAAGTTGTAATCACCTTGCTTGAAACAGGTTTTAACAGTAAATAGATACATTTAACAGCTGATAAAAGCTGTATTAACATAAAATTTTATATGTAATAGAATAATAGTTCTTAATAAATAATAATGTTTTTTTAATGTATTTGAAGCTAATAAAAATGTTTATTAAAAGTAGAAAATCTTTATTCCCGGAAGGATGAAACAAATCCTTCGTTATATGTGAAAAACCTTTTACGCATCAAATCTGGAAGGTGTTGTTTTTCTGCCCTTTTCCTACCTCATTTTTCCAGATGTCTACAACACACCCTTAACAAGCCATGGAAGGAAGAATACTTTCAGAATAAAATACCCCAAAAAAAGTGTAGAGAGTTTTATACCTTTTTTCTTTTCTCTTTTAAGGGAGTAGAAGTTTAAGTTTAAATTTATTATAAATTATTCAATTAAATGCAGGAAAGAAGGGCATAATAACTTCGCAGTTGATTGCCCAAATAAATCCGAATCCTACAGGAAAGAATAAAATCATTGACTGGTAATAATGACTTAGTTAAGCATAATTTACAAGTTTTATAATAATAGTATTTATAACAAGTAGTTACGATAATACAAGTAGCCAGTTACTTGCCAATTAATTTAATTAAAATTTAAAGAATCAATATTCTTTATGCATTTATTATTTATAGCTATAATAATGTTTTATCACAAGTTTATAAAACTATTTCAACATGAACTGAGAGAGATACTATAGAAGAAAAAAAATAAAATGACATAGATCACGAGAAAAGCGATGATGAGGCGAGGGTTCTGCCCTCAGCGTTTTGAGGGTAAAAATAGGTGCAGGTTCTATACCCACCAACAGAGAATTGTAGTCCCACAGCCCCCGCTACCAGAGTTCGCTGGTGAAAGTTAATTTCAGTGGCATATCTGTCTGACTAGTCCCTCTTGCTTGATTTTGGTCCTTGATCTGTCTGTTCTCGAGCACAGTGGCTGATCGTGGATGAGCTGGGCATCCCCTTTCCCGAACCCGATGAAGCCCGTCAGTCGATCGTAACTGGTGGTACAAGGTTCAGGGATGTTGTGCGCTGTGAAGTCGTTCAGCAACATAAAGCAATACTGTTTCAAAACCAATGAGACGGCATTGTCACTTTATTGATAAAGTGATAACTTCGTCTTTGTAAAATGAGACGTCCTGTTGAACCTTGACAGATGAGGAGGCGCCCGAAATGGTGATATTACGGAGTTAAGAGGTACACCATCGAAGTGACAGACGTTTTAGAGCTAAATACATTTAAACTTCAATTGATGCTCTCCCAAGTGGTGGGGGCGAATTTATAAACATTAATTCTTGTATTTTAGCAGATTTCCCTTAAGGGAAATCAGCTATTGAGGTCGTACTCAAGACGCGATTTTCGAAAAATGTTTTCAAATGTCCATCGATCCTACACAGGAGATGACGAAAATGAGGTCCGTTCAAATTTTTATATATATATATATATATATTATATATATATATATATATATATGTGTCTGTTAACGCTCTAGCGGTCACAATTTTTGTTTTATCGTTACGAAACTCGATATTTAACCGTTTTATGTAAAAAAACAGATCAAGTTCGTTAATGGCTGAAATCGGACTAGAAGAAGGAGGGGTTTAGAGGGGGGATTTTCGAAAATTCAAAATATCTCCGTTATTATGCATCGGATCGTAAAATTGTATAGAACCAATCTTATTGCAAATTAAATTTACTATAAATATTGCTATATACGTTTATTATCTATCTTGAATATTAACCGATATATTTGTATTTTTATGAAGTCTGTGGTCGGGTATAGTTCGGATTAGGTCGGCCGTTTTCGTAACTACTCGGCTCAGGTGGATGCTTCTTCTAACCTTACCTTCGTTACTTTGTGAGATTTATTCAAATATGTTCTGTTCATCCGCCCCCCCCCTTCTTTAGTTCTTGGACTACTAAAATTTGAGTTATTAAAATATAAATTATTCTTACAATTCAGAAGCCGTTTCAGTTGGGAATTTATTTTAATTAACTGAAAGATTTCTCATTATCGTTTGTATTTAATCACGGTGGTGTTGTGCAGTATGCAGATTTCTCTATTGTAAAACTTCACATGGGAAATCTGCTTAGTTTACGCAGCCCCTGCGTGACGGACTTTTATTTTTTTGAGATTTTGCTTGGGTGTGATTGCATAGTAAGCTTTTTATCGAGCAATTCAATGTAGTAAAGCAGCAAACCTTGGCTTTAATTTTCTGTCATATTTTTTACAGATGTCTTTAATTCTTCTTGTTTCTTTACAGTGTACTTCAATGACACCTGTTACACGCTCTGTATGAAGTATTTAATTTGATTATGTTTCAGATATTAATGTCAACTTAAGTGGCAGAGGTTTGTTGCAGAGTGTATTATGAGAGCTCTCGCTTTATCTAAGCAGTTGGGTAAGTGCAATTGCTGCTTTGCTTCTAGCTTTTATCCCAATTGCTTCGCAGCATTTGGCCTTCTCCTTTACTCTATTTGCTTTCATCTTATTACACAGATGGATATTGGATATTTTCGCCCGTCACTACTGCTCATTGATTCCGGGATCCATCCTGAAGACGGAAGTTTTCCTTTGATTTTGTGTGTTTCATTTTCATGTTTTATTTATAAACAAATCAAAGAATTAGTCATGTTTCTGTTAATATTTAATTTTTGACAATTAGATTTCAGCATTTTGAAATACACATTTAGATTCCTGCAATCTTCACATACAGACAACTTAATCAGCATTAACTAACTTAATTTAGTCAACCACATGTGCTTAGAGTGCCACCACTCTGAAACATGCATAAGCCAGTATGGGAATGGCTTTATGCCTCCAACCTCACCCTTGTGTTTTAGGTCAAGCAACAGTGCGTAAATATGTTTACCATCGTGTCAAGTTCTTGCCCTACAAACTTGATGTTAATGAGTAATATATATATATATATATATATATATATATATATGCTAAGGTACCCGGCTTCGCTCGAGAATTCATTTGAGGTTTAATGATGATGGTATTTTGTTAGGGAAGCTTTTACTTTTCACAATATTTTATCATTTCCCGATGTATACCCTTCGTTGCTGTGGATTTGTTAATAATAAAATTATTTGTTACGTAAGGCTTCATTGTTCACAATATTTTTATATTTCCCGTCTCCTGTGCATGTAGTTTATATATATATATATATACAAACAAACAAATTAAGCGGGCCTCTTTCTGAGGGTACCTGTACAGTCAGCCTCCTAATCTGCCAATTTCTGGTAATAATTTTTTTTTTTTTTTTTTTTTTTTATTATAATTTTATTTAAATTGTACGCGAAAAGTTGGAATAATTTGAATATTGTAAATTAGGGGGGTATCTCAGGTGAGAGTGCAGCTTATTATTATTTTTTTTTTTTTTTTATATAAATGATAATGGACAATTCTTATTGATGATTTTAGAACAAGTGTGGATAAATTCTTCAGATCATCGTTTGTTAGCCCTTGTTCTATTAGTATTTACACCGTTTCTTGATGGGTACAATATCCGCTCTTCTTGGAGTGGCGTCTGAGGAATTGCAAGCCACCTCTTCAAATATATCCCAATCTGGGTGCTTCTTTTTCAAGAGGTGAGCAATTTGAGTCCGGACCTTATGATGCCGAGAAATGCGCATTTGCTCGCCCCATGGGCAGGAACCTAGAACATGCGGGAGGGTTTCGGTCTCGCTGCAATGACGGCAGCGGGTTGTTCCTAAGTTCCTTCCTGGGACAGAGCGTACTGGCACAAGGTTGGTATTCATTTTTATTGCTCTACTCCATTCAAAAGAGGAACAACCTTGTTTGTCACACTTCCAAGAATTTGATTTTTTCCATTCATCAAAAGTTTCCACGCCTTTCCCTTTAACAGGTAGGCCGCACCACTCATTGAAGGAACTTTGGCGCAATTCTTGTCGAAAACTTTTGACTGAGTAATTTTTATTTTCATCAGCTCGTAACTTGAGTGCAGACAAACAGTCTTTTACTTCTGAGCTGATGTTTCGGGTTAAAAGAACATATGGATTTCCGTCTCGCTTGAGTGCAGAACATACTTTTAAATGCTGTAAAAGAACTTCCCAATAAGCATAGAACATTCTTAAACCTCTAACATTGCGGGAAGAATAAAACAAGCTGTCAGGAGTGTCCGATGAGATATTTAATATTTCTTTGGCGTAAATATTTTAATATTACTTTGTTTATTTTCATCAAAAAGGAAAGCTGAGGGTCTTTCAAGGGCGCGCATTGCAGGGGATATATTAGGATCGGCCATACATATTGGTTCAAGATATTTAGCTTCTGGTCTGGTTTTAATAAGAACGATATATATATATATATATATATATATATATATATATATATATATATATATATATATATATATATAATTCAGAATCATAGAAAGTATTCTGCCCGCCAAACTATGTTGGAATTAAACTTCCTTTCTCTTGATACGGCACAAAGACCAACAGTGACTGAAAACCGAACAGAAAATGTAATGTCGCGAATTTTTATTTTAGGCTTCACTTATAATCCCCCCCCTCCTATTTGAACCTAAACAATTTAATATAGCTTATAATCGTTTAAGAATTAATGCTAATTCACATGCCGAGTTTTGTTAAGTTCCGTTTAATCATTAGTGCCAAATAAAACTTTCGGCTCCCGCTTTGCTTTTTAGTGGATATCTCGTTTATACTTTGTTATAAAACAAAAGTGAATATATCAAACGTATAATTCATTTATACTTCCGTATAACAAAAGTGTATATAACAAAAGTTACTCTAAATAAATAAATAAACAACTATTGTTATTTATATATTTGACGAAAAGCCAATAGGAAACGAAATATTGCTATTTTTAATTTCAGCCCTCCCTTATAACCCCCACTTCTGTTCGTCTCAGAGAATATTAAAATAACCTAAAGCCTAAGATGGATTAGTAGTAATATACATACCAAGTTTCATAAAATTCGGTTAATGCGTGAAAAGCTAACAAACAAACAGACACGAAAGAAACAAAATGCAGTTATAGTGTGTGTCTATTTCATGTGAAACGAAAAGTTATCGTAAAATTTCGAGAAAAAATCAATGTAAAGACAGAGGATACAATTTTACACACACATATATATATATATATATATATATATATATATATATATATATATAAACAATTACATTAGTCTAACCTCACTCCCACTTCTAGTTATTAATAATAAGCCTATATAACCTGAAACGTTTTAATCGAAGTTCAAGTACTAAATATTCGTGTCAATGGACCTTTATTATGTGAGATATCTGCAAGTACGTTGTGTGATGCCATCATCACTTAAGATTTAAGATAATCGGTTTCTCGAACTTGCGATGAGTGAAATCAAGGAAGAACAGTAAGGGTCTTGTGAAAGAGAGATGTCTAAAATCCTAAATAGAACGCATAGGTAAACTCTTGTTGATGGGATTTTCATAATTATTTATATGTATGTATATATATATATATATATATATATATATATATATATATATATACTAGCTAAGGTACCCGGCTTCGCTCGGGAAACCATTTAAGGCTGAATGATGATAGTATTTTTTTGGGCAAGGCTTCAATGTTTACAACTACGCTTCCCGTCGGCGCGCATTGTTTTGCTGTGAGGGTCAGGCAGGCGACTTATAAATGAGAAATTTTATATTTGAAGAATAAATATAAATGTGTTCCTAATCTATCCCTTGCCACTTTTTAACTACCTTTTTGAGTAGTTCAAACCATAATCATGGATAGTATTTATTACAATTAAATATCATCTATAATGAAACTTATTTCCTTTCAAAAACCAATCCCGGCACATATAGTTTAAGCATAGTTTAGCACGTAAGGTTATATTCATAATAGTAGATCTCAGTGGTAATCACTTCCCGTAATGCCCAGCATTTCACAGGAAATTAGTAAACTCAATTAACTCTATTAGCCTCCGTCTATTTCCGCTCTCACATTAGAGCTATTCAACACTCCTCTTCCTTAAATTATTAATTCAAAATATTATTGTAATTATTTATCTACCTGACGGAATTAAATAATAGTGGTACCCTAAAAATAATTTCAAATTTATTCTATATAGATAGGTCCGAGGGGAAGAGTTCGTAGCCGTCTCTGCAAGCTTCAGTAATTCTTTAAACAATGCTATCGTGTGTTTAAGGAGCATTTTGTCTTTGGTCATAATGACCATTAACGTTTAATTGTTATGATAGTAAATATTTGTTTCAATAACATGAAGATATCGGAAATAAGATAGATATATATGTCCAAAATCATAAGAGTTTGATTCCCTACTACTTACCTTATCACTCCTTGAGGAAATTCTGCAGCGAGTTTTTGTTTTTTTTAATTTTAAATTATATAAATTGAATAATGGATATGGTTATAGTTTAAATTTTCTTATTGGAAATAATTAGCAAAGTTATTGTCTGAGGAGAAAATAATATATAATGATGCGGAGGGGGAGGTAGGATTTATAATTATCACTTAATCCGAATCATACATAGAACTAAATAACCGAAATAGATAAGGCTTAAAACATAACAAATCATTTGTCATTATATGCGTTATTTAATAAAAACACTTAAATAAGTACTAATAAAATCGTTCGCCTCCCGCTATAGATTTAGCTTATATCCGCATTTTACTTATATTTTACGACATACAGTGGAATGAAACAGTGATGTTGCTCTAAATAACAATAGTAAACAACTTTTGTTATTGTGCACCTTTGCCGAAAAACTAATAGAATAAATCGAAATATCGTGAATTTTTACTTCTGGCCTCCCTTATTAACTCCCACTCCACGTTCGAAAACCTAAAAATTTTAATATAACTTATAATCATGGGAGAATTATTGCTAATTGACATACACGAGTTTTGTTAAGTTTCGGGTGCAATTCTTTAGTTGCCAATAAAATAGGTTTGGACTCCGGCTTTAGTTTTATTAGTATATATCTCGTATATACATTACGTTATAAGTGTGTCCAAAATGTTGGATGTATCACAAAAGTTAGCTCTTGATATAACAAAATAAACAACTTTTGTCATGCTTATATTTGCCAAAAAACCAATAGGAATCGAAAATATCGCTATTTTTAATTTCAGGCTTACCTTATAACCCCACTCCTGTTCGTCTCAGAGGATATTCAATATAGCTAAAGTCTAAGTTGGGGTAGTAGTAACTATACATACCAAGGTTTCATAAAATTCGGTTTCAGCCGTTTATGCGTGAAAAGGTAACAAACAAACAAACAAACATTACATACCTCAAAGAAACAAAATGCAGTTATGGTGTCTATGATATGTGAAAGGAAAAGTTATCGTAGAAATTTCGCGAAAATAAATTCAATGTACAGACAGAGGTTACAATTTTATATATATATACAATTTTATGAAACTTGGTATGTATACTACCTCTAACCCAACTTAGACTTGGGCTATATTAATATTCTCTGAGACGAACAGGAGTGGGGGTAATAAGGGAGGTCTGAAATTAAAAATAGCAATAACAAAAGTTGTTTATTTTGTTATTTAGAGTAACTTTTGTTATATACACTTTTTTCGTATACCGAATTATAAACGAGATATACGCTAAAACCTATAGCGGAAGTGAAAAATTTTATTTGGCACAAAAGACTCAACGGAATTAAGTAAAACTCGGTATGTGTATTAGCACTAATGCCTTCATTATAATAAGCCATACCAACATTTCTAGGGACGGGCAGGAGTGGGGGTTGTAAGGGAGGCCTGAATTTAAAAATAGCGGTATTTCGTTTTCTATTCGTTTTTCTGCAAATATGCACATGACAAAAGTAGTTTATTTTTTTATTTGAAGTAACTTTTAAGATATTCACTTTTGTCTTATATTAAAGTATAAACGAGATATACACTAAAAGCGGGAGCCAAAATTTTATTGGGCACCTACGATTGAACCGAACTTAACAAAACTCGGTATGTTAATTAGCATTAATTCTTCCATGATTATAAGCTATATTAAAATTTTTAGATTCGAACGGGAGTGGGGGTTATAAGGGACGCCTGAAATAAAAATTCGCGATATTTCATTGTCCATTTGTTTTTCGACAAACGTGCACATAACAAAAGTTGTTTACTTTGTTATTTAGAGTAACTTTTGTTTTATACATTTTTTCGGGAACAATGTATGAAGCAAGTAATTTGCGTAGAAATATTGATATACTCAACAATTCTTTCCAATATGAACTACCAGGTACCTCACCTGGAAAAATTAATTCAAATCTATGTTAATATTTTGTCCTTAATAATTCAAATCTACAACAACGACGGGTATAGACCCTAAACACTGGGACGGCTAAATGTCAAAATATTGTGCAAAGTAAAGCAATGCCAAAAAAATACCATCACCATTCAGCCTCAAATGAATTCCCGGGCGAAGCCGGGCTGAGCTAGTATATATATATATATATATATATATATATATATATATATATATATATATATATAACTTTTTTTCCCCCAACTTTGCTCACGCTAGCCAATACTTATGATTTTATATGGCAGTGTCTGCAAGCTACTGAGGGATAGCTCTAAAAATGTTGGCTACAACTGGAATCCCTTTTTGGGTCAATTAGTTATTAATGTCGTCTTTTTTCATGGTTAGTTTCAGATATAAAGCTAAAGGAAGCCATAATATGTTAAATGCCATATCTCGTACCTTTCCGTTAAAACATTCAGATACTTCTGACAATGGAAACGACAGTAGTTTTGATTCCAGTTTAATCGTAGACTGGAAATATTGCAATTTTTAAATTAGAAATAAATAAGAAATAATGCTAAAAATCAATAAATGACCTGTCTCATTATTATCATTTAATGTTAAATGTCAAACCTGCTACCAATATTTCTTTATCTTATTGCTCACAACCACTTCCTCCGCTTTATAACTGGTCATATATTTCCAGTATATTCAAATGTATGAGTCATAGAAAAAGAACGAGACAGAAGATGGTTCACCTTTGTGGCTTGAAGCAAAATAAATAAAAAAATGTTGATGAATATGTATAGTTAAGGAAGACACGTCCTTGTACTCCGTTTTAGAATGAAGCATCCTTTATCATCCGTAAACAATTTAAGAGCAGATTAATGGAAGTTGATTTCTTTTTATTTATTTTCCAATACTTTAAATCCCATTGAAATTTTGTTTTGAATTAATGTGTGTTTTTATTGGTTTTGGTTTGTGACATTTGTTCTGTCCGACCTCCTTCTCTCAAATAAAACCCCCATTATACAGCAATCTGCTTGCTCGACGAATTAACTCCAGCAGCTACCTATTCAAAAAAATTGACATTCTGGTTTTAGTAAAAAAAAATTATGTGAATGGAAGTAGGTATTTGAGCCTTTTTTGAAAATATAGCTATTTATACCGCTTGGACATATGAAAGTGTGGGCTTTATGGAAGGGATTAATAAAACAAAACAAAAATATTTCATTTTTCTGCAAATAATCAAACATTATAATTAGATTTATATTACGACTTCCTATGCCAGTGAGGTCCTGCTAATATGTTCTGTATTCCGAATTAATTTTCCATTAGGTATTTGTTGGTTCTTAAATTTTGTTGTGATTCAAAAATGTTTGATTTAAGCCACTCAATGTTTAACCGATTTTTTTTCTTCTTCTCAGTAACCCTATGAGGAGTTATTTATTTGAATACACGTCCCATTGCCACATGGCATATTAAATGTATGATTATGTTTAAATACATTTTTATTTTACAGTATATATACGTTAATCAACTATCTACTCAAATATAATATAAAAGAAAAAATAATAATAAAATAAAATATTAAAATAAGTAAGATAATAACAAATAAAATTAATAAATGAAATGAAAAATAAAATAAGAACAAACAACATATCAATTAAAGCTAAACTCAACCGATGTTTAATTTGCGAGTCTATGTATGGTAAATACATATATTGAATTATGATTCTCATTCCTCACAATCAACTTTACATTCTAATGTATTTTTGCTACATCCATATCTATACTTTTGATAAACTTTATAAGTTTTTTTTATTGTAAATAATTAAATTGTTTATGTTGAACAGTCATAAAGTATATGTAAAAATGTTTGTGTTGTCTGTGTGTCGCAAGTACATTTGCCATTGTCTTGAATTTCAAATCTTGTTAAATAATGTCCTGTCTACCCATGTTCCGTTAGAAATTGTGTGCATTTGTGATGCTGACTATTAATTGTGTTGTAGTTTTTGTGAGCTATATTTGGTATGTATTGATGTAAGCTGTAAGATTTGCTACATGTCGTCCATTCTCTGTTCCACTTATGTATTGTGTCGGTACGTCAGTCTTTTTTAATGTATGAGAGTCGTACCAGAGAGAATTCTGGGTTTATTTTTGAATCTTGGGCTGCTAACGTGTCAGCTTGTCCGTTTCCAATATTTCCTGAATGGGCTTTTACCCAGTCTATGTGTATGTGTAGGTTTAAATGTATAATTTCTATAACATTTTGTATAATTTTATAGAATATTATAATTATGACCCGCGCCTAACGGAGGGTTAATAATAAAATTAATTTATTTTGATAAAGTTTCCTGTGCATTATGCATAGATATGAATCTTTTAAGGAGAAAATATTAACATACATTTGAATTAATTTTTTCAGGTTAGGTACCTGGTAGTTCATATTGAAAAGAAGCGTTGAGGCAATTTCTCTAAATTACAAAATAAACAACTTTTGTTATGTGCATATTTGCCGAAACCCCAATAGGAAATCACTATTTTTAATTTCAGGCCTCCCTTATAACACCCACTCCTGCCCGTCCCTAGAAATAGTATGGCTTATTATAAGGAAGGCGTTAGTGTTAAACACATACTGAGTTTTTATTTAGTTCGGTTGAGTCTTTTGTGCCAAATAAAATTGTAGACCCCCGCTATAATTTTTAGCGTATAACGCCTTTATACTTCGGTATACGAAAAAAGTTTATATAACAAACGTTACTCTAAATAACAAAATAAACAACTTTTGTCATGTTTGTATTAGCCGAAAAACCAATAGGAAACGAAATATCGCTATTTATAATTTCTGGCTTCCCTTATAACCCCCACTCCTGCCCGTCCCTAGAAATGTTGGTATGACTTGTTATAATGAAAGCGTTAGTGCTAATATATATACCGAGTTTTATTTATTTTGATTGGGTCTTTTGTCCCAAATAAAATTGTTCACTTTTGCTTTAGGTTTTATCTTATATCTCGTTTATAATTCGGTATACGAAAAAAGTGTATATAACAAAAGTTACTCTAAATAACAAAATAAACAACTTTTGTTATGTTCAGATTTGCCGAAAAAGCAATAGTAAACGAAATATCGCTATTTTTAATTTCTGGCTTCCCTTATAACCCCCACTCCTGTTCGTCTCTGAGGATATTAATATAGCCTAAAGTCTAAGTTGGGTGTTAGTAGTAATATACATACCAAGTTTTATAAAATTCGATTCAGCCGTTTATGCGTGAAAAGGTAACAAACAAACAAACAGACACCAAAGAAACAAAATGCAGTTATGGTGTCTATGATATGTGAAACGAAAAGTTATCGTGAAATTTCGAGAAAAAAATCAATGTACAGACAGAGGTTACAATTTTATTTATATATATATATATATATATATATATATATATATATATATATATATACATATATATATATTTGTCTGTTACACTCTATCGGACGCAAGTTTTGTTTAATCGTAACTAAACTCAGTATTTAATGGTTTTATGTAAAAAGGAAGATAAAGTTCGGTAACGGATGAAATCGGACAAGTGGGCGGGGGGGTTTAGAGGGGGGATTGTCAAAAATTCGAAATATCTCCGTTATTATGCATCAGAACGAAAAATTGTATAGAACCAATCGTATTGCAAATTAAATTTACTATAAATATTGTCCTATACATTTATTCTGTATCTTGAATATTAACCAAGATATTTGCATTTGTATTCTGTGTGTTGTCGCCAGGATTCAGCTATGTTCGGACTTTCCGCCGAGAGTTCTGGCGGCCGTTTCCTTAACTATTCGTTCCTCGTGAATAGGTTTAGAGGTTTCTTACTAGTACAGTTGTTATTAGGCAGATTTCTCTACTGTAAAACTTCACGTGGGAAATCTGCTTAGTTTACGCAGCCCCTGCGTTCTTCTGTTTAATGACGAAAATGATATTGAGGTTGTACACATGATGGAATTTTTCCGAAATTTTTCTTCAAATGTTCCATCGATCCTACCTAGTAGATTGACGAAAATGTAGGTCCTGTTCAAAACTGTGGTATATATATATATATATATATATATATATATATATATATATATATATTTGTCTGTTACCGCTCTAGCGGTCGCAATTTTTGTTTGATCGTTACTAAATTCGATATTTAGTCGTTTTATGTAAAAAGAAAGATTAAGTTCGTTAAAGGCTGAAATCGGACCAGTGGGAGGGGGGGTTTAGAGGGGAGGATTTTCGAAAATTCGAAATATCTCCGTTACTGTACGTCGGATCGAAAAATTGTACAAAATCAATCTTATTGCAAATTAAATTTACTATAAATATTGTTATATACATTTATTTTCTATCTTGAATATTAGCCGAGATATTTACATTTTTATTTATTTAATCTGGGCGGCTAAAGGACGAGTGACTTTCCCGCCAAAAGCTAGTTCGGCCGTTTCCTTAACTGCTCGGCTCTCGTGAAATTTCTCTATTGTAAAACATAACGTGGGAAATCTGCTTAGCTTATGCAGCCCCTGCGTGACGGACTTTTTTTAACTAATCTTGCAAGACTGTGCCCGTTCTTACATTTGTTAAAATATCTTTTTGTCTGGGCTCTTTTCTCCCAAGCCAGTATCTCCGTTATTTTTGCGGAAAAATGCTATGCAATTAATTCTTTTCCTTATTTAATGCATTACAATTGTTTCTCTATATTCTGAAACTCTAATTTGAATATTTAGGGAATTGTTTGTATTTATTGGTTTCAGTTAAACCCCATTCCTGCTCAGGGTTTTTTTTTTTGTTTTTTTTCACTTTTTAGGAATTGTAACTTCCTCAGTAATTATCCACTAATCTCTTGTACTAAAATTTGAAATTATCGTTATATAGTTCTCATATTATTGGATAAATATAAACCCGAATTTCAGATGAGAACAGAGTCTGCAATTATAGCAGATGGGGAAAATATGTTTAGATTGCTTAGCACTTGTGCCTTTACTGCTTTTCGTAGGTCATGGTTGGCTAGAATTTATTATAGTAGCAAAGTAAATATATTTAATTAATCCATAATCTATATCTGTCTCTAAAAATGAAATAATTCTAAAATGAAAAAAGAAAAAGTCTAAGGAATATAAATTCCGATAACTAGACCTTCACAACCTGTTTTCTTTGAGGTAGCCTCTGTATTCTTTGACTGAGACATTGTGTCGTGTTGCCTATGTATCAGTACGTTACCTCAACGTTTACAATTGTATGGAGCACCATTTACATGGACCGGCTGTCAGACAGTAAATTACTGTCTCATTGTTCCCTCTACAGCTGTTTCTAGAGGCTACACGACTCTCAAGAGATAACTCAATTTTATCTGGAAACCACCTCCCTCCTCTCCCTTTATCTAACCATATCATACGATGACATATACCTAGTTTGGATTGTTTATGGTCTCATAACTATCTATGCGGTTGTCTCTAAATTTATAGGAATGGAATATGTTGTTGTAGGCGACAACGGAACAACTTCCGACGTACAACGGATTAATGAAAAAGGCCTTGGTCCTGCAGAAAGATTTATTTTTTCAGCAAAGCGAATCATTTTTTACAGCGACCTAATGGAAAACACAAACAAAAAAAGTCCGTCACGCAGGGGCTGCGTAAACTAAGCAGATTTCCCACGTGAAGTTTTACAATAGAGAAATCTGCCTAATAACAACTGTAGTAGTAAGAAACCTCTAACTCTAATAAACCATAATTTAGGGCGTAATAACCAGTTAGTAATTTCTAGCCCAAAAAACAGTTAACCTAACCTCTAAACCTATTCACGAGGGACGATAGTTATGGAAACAGCCGCCAGAGCTCTCGTCGGAAACTCCGAACATAGCCTATTGGTGACCACACGCAGAATACAAATGCAAATATCTCGGTTAATATTCAAGATAGAGAATTAATGTATAGAACAATATTTATAGTAAATTTAATTCTGACATATAAGATTGGTGTTTTATACAATATCTTTGATCCGACGAATAGTAACGGAGTGTTCAATTTACAATTGAAGTGGCAATAAGCTATGCCAGCCCATCTGTTGGCAACTAGACTAACCAAGGATGTCCCCTGGAGAGTGCTGACCTCTACAGCCTACTTTGTAAATACTATCTGAGAGGGATCCTTGGGTTCAAAGTGCAAGAGATAAGGAGACAGGCTGGGACAGTCGAGTGACTAGGAGGAGAGAGAGAGTAGAGCTCCCGGGTACTGCAGCGGATTGAGCCTTTTCTCACGCCTGCCTTTTAGAACTTCCAACATGAGGGAGTAAAGGAAGGAACATCCAGGGGGTGTGCAGGATGGAGGATTGAAGTGGGAGAACAACTTAGCAGCTCCAGACAGTATCACCATAGCATCAGTATCTCTTAAAGTAATGCATACTAACTTACTAACAAATATATGCCCTGCATTAGCCCATCCCACAATATCCTGTAATTATTCAGCATAGAAATACATAGTTTTATCCAGATATCTTATGATTATTCAATACACTATTATGGTAATAATCGGTTTACAAATCATGGTCCTCCGGTATCAAATCGCAAATACAAACTTACATGAACCAGCACCTCTCTTAAATATTTACAAGTCGTTAGCGGGTAAGGCCGAAGGGCTTGTAAGTAATCAGTAACGGAGATATTTCGAATTTTCAATATTCCCACCTCTAAACCCCCTCCCACTGGTCTGATTTCAGTCATTAACGAACCTGATCTTCCTTTTTACATAAAACGATTAAATTCCGAGTTTGGTAACGATCAAACACAAATTGCGACAGCTAGAGCGTTAACAGACAAATATATATATATATACATATATATAATTTTGAACGGACCTCATTTTCGTCATCTCCTGGGTAGGATCGATGGACATTTGAGGAAAATTTTCGAAAATCGCGTCATGCGTACGACCGAAATAGCTGATTTCCCTTAACGGGAATCTCCTAAGAAATCTTCAATCAGTCGTCACATTTTATAGTGATTGTGGTATAAAGATCGGATTAACAATACACGAAACCATCCCTTTATTTTCTTCACTTATCACAACTGTCCTGGAACACGTATAGTCATTCAGTTATGATATCCATGAAGGACGTGTGATTGACTGTAAAATTATATGAAGTGTTTGATATAAAAATGGTTTCCCGTCGAAGTATAGAGGTTGGATTAACGTAACCAATAAACAGAATAATTCCTATATTTTCATTCAATTCAGTCATTATAGTTTACCCATGAAGTATCAATTGCCTATTGGACGATTATTGATAAAAAAAAAAAAATCTATCTTTCATGAGCCCAAATAAATCTAGTTTCGCGTAACGTTTGCATCGTCTTAGTAGGAAAAAAATTGATAACAATATTTCAGACTTTCTGCTTTATTATAATAGAAGTATGAGGTGGCCAAAAAAACTTTACTTTTTCATGCATTCTCTGTATATAAATTTTTTGTGTGTTGCCAGGGCTTTGATGATACCCGCTCTGGAAGCCCTCCGTCGTTTTAAAATATATTGTACGTCGAAAAGAGGTGTTTTTATGTTTCTTCTTAATATCTTCCAAGGTCTGTCCAGTACCTTTCTCAGAAAAATTTGGAAAATATCTCTCGGAAATATTCTCTGAAATATTGACCAATATGTGTTGTGAAGTCCAAGTAAACCCCTACTCCTGACTATGTGGTAGAAGCAAGTGTATAAAATTTTTGTTTATTTGGGTTTTACATACATTAAAAAAGGAATAGAATTATAAAATACTAATAACAATAATACAATTCCTCTAACCTATAATATTTAAAATACACAATTAATAAGGGGGTCCCTAACCCCTCGGATGTCCATAAAGAACATTACAAAAAAAAAAGTCCGTCACGCAGGGGCTGCGTAAACTAAGCAGATTTCCCACGTGGTTTTACAATAGAGAAATCTGCCTAATAACAACAACAGTAGTAATGAATCTCTAAACCTATTCATGAGGAACGAACAGTTACAGGGACGGCCGCACTAGCTCTCGGCGGAATGTTCCGAACATAGCCGACTCTTGCCGACCACACTCACAATACAAATGCAAATATCTCGGTTAATATTCAAGATAGAGAATAAATGTATAGAACATTATTTATAGTAAATTTAATTTGCAATAAGATTGGTTCTATGCAATGTATTAATCCGACGCATAATAACGGAGATATTTCGAATTTTCAAGAATCCCCCTCTTAACCCCCCTCCCGCCGGTCCGATTTCAGCCATTAACGAACTTGATCTTTCTTTTTGCATGAAACGACTAAATATCAAGTTTGGTACCGATCAAACAAAAATTGCGACCGCTAGAGCGTTAACAGACCAATATATATATATATATATATATATATATATAATTTTGAACGGACCTCATTTTCGTCATCTCCTGGGTAGGATTGATGGACATTTGAAGAAATGTTTCGAAACTCCCGTCATGAGTACGAGGGAAATCTGCTAAAAAGGTGCTTGCACCCAAAAAGGAGTTCTTAGCCTTAACATAACACGTAGCGCTCTCAATACACACACAAAATAATAATAATAAAATAAAACAGGAGAAAACAACAAAAGAAAAAAAACGCCTTATACATAGTTGTCCAAAAATAATGTATCCTGACCATAAATATACTCATAATAATAAAAAAGTCCGTCACGCAGGGGTGTTGAAAGATTAAAATTAAAAGACAAGACATTCCTCCTAGAAATATAACCTACTTCAAACTAAAACTACAAACAGAAATATAAAATATAAATAAATATAATATATTAAGAAAAAAACCTCTTAATAATAATAAAAAAACACTCAAATAAATAAATAACCATAAATGACTTCTAGGCTGAAGCCACAGTAGAAGCAAGTGTATAATGGTAACCTTTAACGATATTCATTCCCTCAACAAAAATTTACGAAAAATGTCCCAATTCTATGGAAGCATTTTTTTGTAATTCTAATAAAGTCTGGACCCAGAAGTTTGAAATCAAAACTACGAATTTCATAAATATGATTAACGTTGTATAATTGTAATGATTATCCTAAAAATAAACGTTTTTCATTTACGTTTACTCGGTATAATCAATATTTACAAATATATTGACGATTATCTAAAAGCCAGTCAAAATACCCAGTGATGAATATCTGTTTTGACGACTTGCAATTTTAAAATGTCGTGGTTACCGGACACGGACATGGAAATTAAACAAATGACTGATATCGACAAACATGCAAAACTAGCAACAAAAATGATTATTACTGACATATCTACACTATCACCAACAGACCTCAACAAGATTGTACAAACAAAAATACTCCAAGACTGGCAAATACACTGGTTACGTACTGACAACAAACTATTGGAAATAAAACGCGATGTTACTTGATGGTCAAAAAGACAATACGTAGATTCAAGAAGAGACCAAGTCGTCCTCACCAGACTATGTATTAGACATACATACCTGAGACATTCTTACATAATGAACAGAAAATACACGCCTACTTGTACTCATTGCAACACTGGACTAACTATAAAACACCTACTAACTGAATGCAGATTACGAGCTTACTTTAACATGCCACATAATTTGAACGAACTACTGACTGAGGGTAGCCCACATATTGCCACGATTCTGACATATTTAAAAACAATTGAGCAGTTTCAGAATATTTAATTCCATTTTTTTAATGTGTGTGTGTGTGTGTGTGTGTGTGTGTGTGTGTGTGTGTGTGTGTGTGTGTGTGTGTGTGTGTGTGTGTGTGTGTGTGTGTGTGAGTGAGGCATATTTAAATTTGAATGATTTTTTTTATTTTTTATTTATTTTTTTTATTTTTTTATGAATAGTTTCTGTTTCAAAGTCATCAAGTTTACTTTTACCTATTTATTTCCCCACCTGTTTTTAGTTCTATGTAATATTCGTGTTTCTTGTTTCTTTTGTGTTCTGTTCTTTTAGTTTTGTTCTTTATATTATTTTGTGTTCCATGTTTTGT
The DNA here is from genome assembly GCA_019009955.1 of Riptortus pedestris. Taxonomy (NCBI): domain Eukaryota; kingdom Metazoa; phylum Arthropoda; class Insecta; order Hemiptera; family Alydidae; genus Riptortus; species Riptortus pedestris. The sequence goes on from CM032231.1 coordinate 31,392,305, forward strand.
TACTATTTGTTATTATTCTATGTTCTGTTGTTATTTCGTGTTCCATGTTTTATTATTTTGTTTACTTGTTTTTGTTTTGTTTTCCCCCCACGTATAAGAAGAGCAAGTCGCCATAGTTGCGGAGCTCCACATAATAAATAAATAAATGTTTTGACGACGATGTAAACCCCCATCTTAATAGAAACTTCCAAAACACATATAGCCTATTGTATGTTGGGGTAATTGACTTACAAACATAAAATTTCATTTGCCCAGCTCTCTTAGAGTGATTGAGTATCCAACGTGCGGGCAGAGGGAAGATTTCCAATTTTGATTCCATTGTTCTTCGACTGGTCTGGAATTCGAACAAATAATTATTCCAGCAAAATTTAAATTGAAAATCAGACAAACCCCAGAAGAAATAAGAAACTCGCCGACACATGAGTTTTATAGAAGACATTTACAAGAAATAATCAAAATTATTTGTAATACAACCCGATGTTGCTGATATGAAAGTCTTGATTGATGAATATATTTCAATGTGACGAAAACAGTGTTAAATACTCTGTAATATGACTCTTTGTTGCATTAATTTATAAGTAATACGTATTTTATGGTTAAAAAAAATTAAAGGCACTTTCCTGAAACCGATAATCAAAACTATAAAGAAATCTGGCTATGAAGTCAAATATTACAAATCAAACGGTTTGTTGGCTTAATGAAAGTAATTTTTCACGTTAATTGGTTATTGCCCTTTTTTTTTTTTTGGTTTATAGAGTTTGGTGGAATTAAAAGTATTTCGTCTTTAGTAAATAGAATAAAAATAAGGAAATAAGGATAAGGAATAAGGAAATATTCTTTTCCATCTTGATTTGCTATTTTAAGTAATTATTTATGGTTATTTTTATGCTGTATAATTAGTAACCGCAATTCCCTTAAGATTTTCTAAAAATTAGAATTAAGCTTGATGAATTAATCAAGGAGAAATAATCTTTGTCCTTTTTGGAATTATTTTTATTAACGGATTTCTTCTTGTGAAAATTTTCTTTTTTACCTCAATATTTTTTTATTATTTAGTTAGATTCAAATTAACTGAATGCGCGATATTCATCTACAAAATTTAGAAATCCTTAAAAAGAGGGAAAGAGATTGGCTTTACAGAGAAACACATATTTTAATTATTTTGTCATTGAAATCTATGGCTTAACTGGCTGCAGGGGGTTCAAGTTTCTGTGGCTTATAAACAGGGGTTCAACTTACTAGAGATTCAATTAATTTTCCTCTCAAATGGGCTATGGTTTTATTCATATGTACTTATTCAAAGTGATTATTTTCGATGACCATGATACATTCCTAGTATTGGATAAATAGGGGTAAAATACTGATATATAATGTATCGGTTGAAGTAATTGATACAGAAGTAAGTAAAGTGGAACAAATGAAACATTCCATTCTCAATAATAGTATTAAAAGCCAAATTTAATTAACCTCCATACAAAACCACAAACCAGATTTATCATTAATTTCGTTATTAGTACAAGCGGATAGTGCAATACATAACTCCAAATTAAACCACACTCAAATATAATATAATTTCAATAATTGGAATTTCGGAATTCAGAGAACAACTTTTTGTCATATAATTTTATCTCTCTGGCATTATTCGCAATAGGAAAACGAAATTGGAAATTAGTTTGCAATATGTACAATGGATATGTATCATGCTTACGTTTGCTAGCTCTACTTGGAATGGATGTTTACTTGAAATTCTAATCATAAAATCTTCACCTAAACTTCGCTTTAGACTTCTTGAGAAATACGAGAGAATAGCTGAGCAGAAAAGACATTTTCGGTGTATGGGGAAAGAGGAGGGATTATTTAGTGCTTCAGTTGATTGGGTCTTTATATTTTGATTGGAAGCCATTTTTATTTCAACCAGGCAATTACGAGCATTATAGCTGGAAGTAAATATTGGCAAAAATACTCCACTATATTGAGTTATAACTTCCCTCTACTGAATTCAAGCCAGCTGTTTTGAGCCAGGATTTTGAGAGTTTAGGGAGGGACCTATCCTTCCCAAAAGAAGAAAGCTTCAAATACCTCGAAGGTACAGTAACTTCCAACAACGACCACTTAACTCAAAATCGACCACAGAATAATTAGTTCCATTTCGATTGTTCCCAAGAATAATCCCAAGAGCCTTAAAACTAAGTGGTTTTATAAATAAGTTATCAAACAGTTCCTGGTGCAAAGGTGCTGACGGGTTACTCTTGTTGCAAAGGTCCAATCATAAGTCCTCAGAGCTATAATAGGCCTAAAACGGGATGGCCGTTTATAACTCTGGAGAAGGAATACAAGAGGAGAGATAATATCTGACAGGCCGCATTTGTATTAGCAGATTTCCCCTAAGGGAAATCAGCTATTGAGGACGTACTCATGGAGCGATTTTCGAAACATTTCTTCAAATGTTCATCGATCCTACCCAGAAGATGTCGAAAATGAAGTTCGCTCAAAATTATATATATATCTGTCTATCTATCTATCTATCTATCTATCCATCTATCTATCTATCTATATATATATATATATATATATATATATATATATTTGTCTGTTAACGCTCTAGCGGTCGCAATTTTTGTTTGATCGTTACGAAACTCGATATTTAACCGTTTTATGTAAAAAAACAGATCAAGTTCGTTAATGACTGAAATCGGACTAGAGGGAGAGGGGATTCGAAATATCTCCGTTATTATGCATATAGAAAAATTGTATAGAATCAATCCTATTGCAAATTAAATTTACTATAAATATTGCTATATACATTTATTCTCTATCTTGAATATTAACCGAGATATTTGCATTTTTATTAAGTATGTGGTCGGGTATAGTTCGGATTAGGTCGGCCGTTTTCGTAACTGCTCGGCTCAGGTGGAAGCTTCTTCTAACCTTACCTGTCGTTTCTAACCTTACTTTACCTTCTTTTCTTTGTGAGATTTATGCAAATACGTTCTGTTCATCCGCCCCCCCCCTTCTTTAGTTTTTACTACTAAAATTTGAGTTATTAAAATATAAATTATTCTTTCAATTCAGAAGCCGTTTCAGTTGGGAATTTATTTTAATTAACTGAAAGATTTCTCATTACCCTTTGTATTTAATCACGGGGTGTTGTGTTACTAGTATGCAGATTTCTCTATTGTAAAACTTCACATGGGAAATCTGCTTAGTTTACGCAGCCACTGCGTGACGGACTTTTTTGTTTTAAGTCTTGAGTTAACCCACATACCTATACATGTGATTTTCGATTAAAGTATATACACACACGCACACATACATTCTTATATAATATGTGCTAGTATTTACGGTTCATATTTTAGTAATCTATTGACTTAAATTGGAAGAACTTTTTTCATAAGTGAAACTTGGAGATACTCAACTCATAAGTTAGTGACTGTGCAAAACTACAATACGGTTGAGCGTAAAGGAAATATTCAAAATTTATAAATTTTCAGCCACATTTGTTATTTTGATATATTTATTTAAACGAAATTACGCAAAAGTACTCTTGAAGGAATCCCAAAAAAATGTTTACTATAATAAATCAACAACAAAAAAAGTTCTTAGAATTAATTTATTTTAAATTAATTACGTAGGAATTATTTGTAAAAGGAAGTTTCAGCAAGTATTAAAATAATTGGAGATTTATTATAGTATACTTATATTATTTAATATAGTATACTTATCATTTTATTTTATTACAATCTCTTTGAAGCGAAACAATGATGTTAAGATAGCTCCAGAAATATTGGCTAAGAAGCCCTATTCTTATTATGGTCATCTGATGGCCATTTGCCAAGAAAATTACATTTGCAAAACGTATTCTAATATTTTATTTTATTTTGATTTAGAAGAGCTTTCCTTCTTCTGCAGTTGTTCAATTTTAACAGCGTCTTTAGATTTTGGATGTTTAAGCAGATTTCCCTGGGGAGGGAAATCAGCTATTGAGGATTGACGTACTCATGACGCGGTTCTTGAAAAATTTCTTCCAATGTCCATCGATCCTACCCAGGAGATGACGAAAATGAAGACCGTTCAAATACATATATATTTTCCAGGTCTTTGTAGAGTTATATCGACACTTTTTGGATTTAATCAAATTCCCAACTTGCTTTTTTGCCCTATTGACTTATTAAGTGATTTAGTTATCCTTTGACTTTTTGTACAAATTTAATTTTAAGGCTTTTTAGGTGTAGCTCTTTATTTTTAGTAACTAATATATACAACGATTATTAACTTCTTTTTTTTTAATTCAACTAGTGAATGAGTCAATTATCTATCTTTTGGATCTCACAGAAATAAATAAGTTTTAACAGATTTTCCTTAAGGGAAATCAGCTATTGAGGTTGTACTGATGACGGAATTTTCGAAATTTTTCTTCAAATGTCCATCGATCCTACCTAGTAGATGACGAAAATGAGGTCCGTTCAAAACTGTGTATATATATATATATATATATATATATATATATATATATATATATATATATATATAAATGTCTGTTAACGCTCTAGCGGTCGCAATTTTTGTTTGATCGTTACCAAACTCGAAATCTAAACGTTTTATGCAAAAAGACAGATCAAGTTCGTTAATGGCTGATATTGGACCAGTGGGAGGGGGGGGGGTTAGAGGGGGATTTTTGAAAATTCGAAATATCTACGTTACCATACGTCGGATTGAAAATTTGTATAGAATAAATATTATTGAAAATTAAAAGATCTATAAATATTGTTATGTACAAGTTTTCATTATCTTTAATGTTAACCGAGATATTTGCGTATTTTAGTTTTTGGTCTTCAGTAAACCCCACTCCTACTTATGTCATATCAACAATAAGCTGTTATATCATGAATAACTTCATTTGAAGCCTAAATAACAAATATTGTTCTCATTGAACGTTTACGTCATGAGATAAATGCAAATACGGGACGCAAGTGGGAAATTGCTTAGTTTATGCAGCCCCTGCGTGACGGGCTTTTAAGCAGTTTTTGGGGGGTTACTAGGGGATACGTGCACTGCTTTGTTGACTCAGAGGAACATTCGTTTATATGTAATTTTGCTTCTAGTCGTTGTTGCATGGAAATCCTTGTTTCATGAGCGACTCTCTTTATTTAGGAGTGTCTGCTAAGAGACTCATCTTAAGCGATGCTTAACCCACGCGCGAACACACAGCTTCTCCTTCCCTCTTGAACACCTGTTGACAAGCGAACACATCAACCGTCGAGGTGACCATCAGGGACGGCTGTTCTTCTCTTATACCCTCTTCTTAAATTCATGATTAGATTGGACCATTGGAATGATCAGAACACAATTTCCCTACTGGCTAGTCAATAAAGTGTTGAGGCATCACCATAGATCGTACAAATAAAAATGAAACAATGCTATGCTTCTCTAATAAAAAAATTGAAATGAATTCATATATATGAACGTAACATAAGTGAAAAAAATATTGGTTAATCAAGAGATTCACTTTGATTATTTTCATTAATTCTTAAAGTGAAGGATCTGGACTCTATTTATTTTGAATTTTTATTAGTAAATTTAAATATTTAATTTGTTTTAGCAGATTTACCTTAAGGGAAATCAGCTATTGAGGTTGTACTAATGACGGAATTTTCGAAATTTTTCTTCAAATTTCCATCGATCCTACCTAGTAGATGACTAAGGATAGGATATATCTATCTATATATTTGTCTGGTGCCCCTCTAGCGGTCGCAATTTTTGTTTAATCGTTACCAAACTCGATATTTAGTCGTTTTATGTAAAAAGAAAGATCAAGTTCGTTAACGGCTGAAATCACACTAGTGGGAGAGGGGGGTTAGAAGGGAGGATTTTCGAAAATTTTAAAATATCTCCGTTACTATACGTTGGATCAAAAAATTGTACAGAATCAATCTTATTGCAAATTAAATTGACTATAAATATTGCTATATATGTACATTTATTCTCAATCTTGAATATTAACCGAGATATTTGCATTTTTATTAAATCTGGGCGGCTAACGGACGAGAGTGACTTTCCCGCCAAAAGCTTCAGTTCGGCCGTTTCCATGACTTCTTGGTCCTCGTGAAATTTCTCTATTTTAAAACTTCACGTGGGAAATCTGCTTATTTTACGCAGCACCCTGCGTGACGGACTTTTTAACGTTTAGTCTACTGACTAGTGGAGGATGTATACCCGCAAGACCACCGGCACTCTTATGTATATATGTAGGGTTGGGGAAAAAATAATAAAGTAATTTCGGTTTATCCCAATAGTCGCGTATCAAAGTCGCTTATCTCTTGTAATCCTTATTCAGTGAAGCCATTCTATACCACGTTTGAAAGGTCATAGACCATAGAATATTCCAAATATCTCTACAGTTTCATTCATTTACTCAGTCAAACGTTATTGCGCTTTGAAAATGGAATTCCAGAAGGCCATTTTCGTCATGTATTGCTTTTTTACTTCCGAAAAGGGATAAATGCAGCTCAGGCTCATCGAAAATTGTGTGGTGTTTATGGTGATGTCTGTTTAAGTGAACGTCAGTGTCAGAACTGGTTTGCTCGATTTCGTTCCGGAAATTTTGACCTTAATGATGAACCTCGCCCTGGCAGGCCAATTGTTGAACAAGTCGATGAAATTCTGCAAAAAAATGAGGTAGACCGGCACATTTCATCTCGTGGCATCGCTATGGAGCTAAACATCGACCATAAAACAGTTTTGACCCATTTACATGAGAACAGATACCAGAAGAAGCTCAATATATGGGTTCCACACGAATTAAATGTAAAAAATTTAATGGACAGAGTTTCCATTTGTGAATCGCTGGTGAAACGAAATAAAATCGAGCCATTTTTGAAAAGAATGATTACAGGTGATGAAAAGTGGATCACTTACGACAATAATGTGCGAAAAAGATCGTGGCCGAAACCCGGAGAAACTTCACAAACAGTGGCAAAGCCTGGATTGACACTAAGGAAGGTGATGCTGAGTGTTTTTGGTGGGATTGGAAAGGCATTGTTCATCATGAGCTGCTCAAACCTGGCCAAACCATTGATTCGACTCTCTACTGCCAACAACTAATACGGTTGAAGCAGGAGATTCAAGAAAAACGGCCAGAATTGATCAATAGGAAAGGCGTTGTATTCCATCATGATACAGCCATGATACAGCCCGGACCTTGCACCGTCTGACTACCACTTGTTTCGTTCTCTTCAGAACTCTCTTAATGGTGTAAAGCTAGAATCAAAAGAGGCTTGTGAAAACCACTTGGTTCAATTTTTCGCCCAGAAATCACAGAACTAATATAGTGAAGGTATAATGGTTTTACCGAAAAAATGGCAAAAGGTCATCGATCAAAACGGCGCATATATCATTGATTAATATCTAAAATTTATATAAATAAATGCGCTTTGAAAAACATGAAAAATACCGAAATTACTTTTTCCCCAACCCTTTATATATATATATATATATATATATATATATATATATATATATATATATATATATATATATATTTATATAAATATGAGCCATCTTAACAAACACTTGTATTTACTCCATTTCCATTTCATAAACAATATGATTACAACAATGGGTATTAGTTTGAAGGAAGCCCTTTAATCAGAGATGGTCAGCTGCTTAGTTGAGGCAAGTGGTGGCCTTGGCGATAAGTCCTGTGGTTGATAAGCCCACTCCAGCTCTCTCAGACTCTACACCGCAGCTCTGTTTGCAAAGGCACAACTTTCCTCTAGGCAGTCAGTAATCTCGGCTCAGTTCATATTATGAATATTAAATACGGCGAATCTCTTTATCCTAATACGGTACTGAATAAACCGGATTTACTAAATACATTGAATAAGCATGCTGACCAGTAATTATGTATAATATTTGGACACAGGTGGCCACTTGACCTGACCTTAATTTCTGTATATTATTTAGACATACGTACCAATTAATTCTATTTGAATTCAGTAGTATTTACTAATGAAAGATAACTTCTATAGAGCTGACTTTCACCAACATTTCAACATTACATAACAATGGAACAATAATTTAACGAAAAAAAAATATTTCAGAAATCCTGCACGAAACGTATTTTCTTAAGAATAAAGAGGGAAAAAGTCCTGAATAAATAATAAAAAAAGTCCGTCATGCAGGGGCTGCGTAAACTAAGCAGATTTCCAACGTGAAGTTTTACAAAAGAGAAATTTCACGAGAGCCGAACAGTTAAGGAAACGGCCGACCTAGCTTTTGGCAGGAAACTCACTCATCCGTTATCCTCCCAGATTTAATAAAGATGCAAATATCTCGGTTAATATTCAAGATAGAGAATAAATGTATGTAACAACATTTATAGCTAATTAAATTTGCAATAAGATTGATTCTATACAATTTTTCAGTCCGACGTATAGTAACGGAAATATTTCGAAGTTTCGAAAATCCTCCCCTCTAAACCCCCACCTCCTACCTGTCCGATTTCAGCCGTTAACGAACTCCATCTTTCTTTTTACATAAAACGACTAAATATCATGTTTGTTAACGAACACAAAAAAATTGTGACAGATAAATATATATATATATATATATATATATATATATATATATATATATATATTTGTTTTTAACAGTTTTGAACGGATCTCATTTTCGTCATCTACTAGGTCGGATCGATGGACATTTGAAGAAAAATGTCGAAAATTCCGTCATGAGTACGACCTCAATAGCTGATTTCCCTTAAGGGAAATCTGCTAAAAGAACAGTAAATAAATTGTTATTCTCATATTTATTATTTTCTTGATTGTGTGTGATCTTGTCATATATTTAAACTTAAGTCATGTATTTGCTTGTAAATACATTCATTTTTATTTTATCTATAAAAGATTATATTTCTTCAAGTCAACTAGAAATCTGATAGGATTGAGTGAGAATGAACAATAAAGGTGACAGCTATTATTTGACCCATTGAAAAGCCATTGGAAGATCTGTTTGTTTACATTTGAGTTGCTTTCCAACAGGCGGGGAAAAAGGTCTTATTACCGTTTCTATTTATTCACGTAATATTCCCGGTGGTATTGTGTTAACAGTATGTAGTTTTATCTATAACTTTTTAACTTCATACGTGCCGCCTTGAAGTACGTTTTCCAACGGCGTCTTTGAACTATGGATACGATTACTCAAGAGACACCCTTTTCATTTTTTGGTGGCTTTACCATGTCAGTTGTTCGAGAGCCAGCAATGTAGAATTTCCCCGAATCAAGAAAGAAGAGAGTATCAAAAATAAAAGGTGGTTTCCTATTACCTGCTATTTTATAATTAATGCATAAAGAAGAGTGAAGATATCAATAGGGAAAATAATTCTTAAATCGCCATTCTGAGATAGGTAGTAGTCACCAAAATTGTTAATGTTAATATTACTTCTCTACTAATGAAAAAAATGTAAACCATTTTATTTTAAGACTTTAAAATGTGCGTTTGGTCTCACTCAGGCCACTGCGCGTTTCGAGAATTAAAATAAAAAGTGTTTAAAATGTTATTCTGTTGTATATCATTTTTTCCTGAGAATAAATAAGGAACCGCCATCAAGCACTTATAGACTTTATATTTTTTTTTTTTTGGTTTTAATGTATTTTGAAACTCAGTTTTGCTCTTGTGTATTTTATCATTGGAGTGTTTGACATTTTGGTTTACGATCAAATAACTGCTACATCTCCAATAAATCGCCCAGCCAAGGGCACTCAGTTGTCAGTCAACATTTCCTTTAGTTGTGAAGAAACTGGATCAGCATTGTGCTCCGTTATGTGATCCGTTCATCATTTCCCTGTCTGGAGGTTCTCAAACCAACATTTATGGGATCTGTCAAAACTTTGACCCTTTCTTTATCACAAGTATTTGGAGCTGTTCTGAATTAGTTTTAGAAAATATCAAGCCTGGATTTATGATTGTTACATTTATGAGATGCAAAATGAAAATGCTCATGAAATTTTGTTTTTTATGGCCGTGTGGTTTAAGATGTGGGTGGCTGGATAAATGGCTACACAGTAACGACGTCCATATATTGACTGCATAAGTAGAGGTTATCATGAGTGGGACCTCATTTTTGTCATTTGGTAGCTGATGGATATTAACCGAAATCGCTTCACGTGCAAAACCCCAATAAAGATAAAAATGTTGATAATTAGCAGATTTCTCATAACGAAAATCATTATACCCACACAAACACACACCCACACATTGTTCTGTCAAGACTCTGTTGATAGAGTTTCATGCTTTTCTTTCCGGTAAGATGTTGGCAGAACTCTTTGTTAACATTTCAGATGCTTTCCGTCGGGAGGTTTCTTATTATCGTTTGTATTTATTCACGGTGGTGTTGTGTTACCGGTATGTAGATTTATATATTATTACACTTCACGCGGGAAATCTGCTTAGTTTACACAGCCCCTGCGTGACGGACTTTTTTGTTTAATCGTTGCCAAACTTGACATTTAAATATTTGATAAAAATAGCTAAAAGCAGAAATTGAAGGGTAAAAAGGGAGTAAAATTACATATATAAATTTCAAATCATTGGGGTTCATGTTAGCCATGAGGGTTGAGGCGCTGGTTTTAATAAACTTCGTAAATATAGAGTTGTGAGTTCGATTCCCGTTTGGACATTAAATAGAATTCTTGGACCCACTTCGGATGGAAAAGGGTGGTTGCCTGTAAATAACCTGTCTAATTAACCAAAATAGCATAAAGAGGACGTTAAGAAATTCTAAAATTGCATTGTAGATGTATTTCGCTAACTAGAAAGTTAACTTCGAAGATTAAATTGTTTGTATTTTTTAGTTTTCAGTCTCAAGTAAACCCGCCCCCACACTCCTACTTGCTAATAATATCAGCTGTGATGAAAACAGGCTCTATACTATTAAGCAAAAATCGCAATTAAGTTACACAACATCCATTACAAACAGGTATCCATTTAAAGGAAATAGGCGATTTTTAGTAAGGGAAATCAGCTATTGAGGTCCTACTCATGACCGGATTTTCGGTATTTTTCTTCAAATGTCCATCGATCCTACCTAGTAGATGGCGAAAATGAGGCCCGTTCAAAACTGTATCTATCTATCTATGTATATATATATATATATATATATATATATATATATATATCTATATATATATTTATATATATGTTTGTTACCACTCTAGCGGATGCAATTATTGTTTAATCGTTACCAAACTCGATATTTTCGATAAGTCGTTTTATGTAAAAAGGAAGATCAAGTTCGTTAACGGCTGAAATCGGGCCAGGAGGAGGACGGGGGTTTAGAGGGGAGGATTTTCGAAAATTCGAAATATCTCCGTTACCATAAGTCGAATAAAATATTTGTATAGAACCAATCTTATTGCAAATTAAATGTTCTATAAATATTGTTATATACATTTATTCACTATCTTGAATATTAACCGAGATATTTGAATTTTTCAGTTTTCAGCCATCAGCAAACTGCCACTTCTACTCATGTTACATAAACAATACTCTGCTACATAATAAATCACATTATTCGACGTTTAAATGCCATAAATTGTATTGAATGGACCTTTATTATACGAGAATCATGCAAATATGTCCTGGTGACCCCCCCCCCCCCGCCGTCTTAAGGTTTTGGACTACTAAAATTTGATTGATTGGGATAACAATTATTCTGACCCATTATTAATTACAGAGTACTAACTATAGTAAATAGTTGTCAATAAAATTAATATGTTATATTCTGATATATTTCAGTAATTGTTTTTCTTTCCGGTGTGATGCGGGCAGTCCCGTTTGTTTACATTTCTAACCTAACGCTTCCTGTCGGCAGGTTATTGAAATTGGATGAAACGTTTCTTATTTCCGTTTGTATTCATTCACGGTGGTGTTGTGTTACCAGTATGTAGATTTACTTATTGCTAAACTTCACGAGGGAAATCTGCTTAGTTTACGCAGCCCCTGCGAGACGGACTTTATTAACTAGTGCAAGGCTCACTCCATGAGATGTCAGCAGACATAGAAATTTACACTTCATTTCATATCATTTCTTGGCATATCAAAATATTACAGTAAACAGTATACTAAATTAATATAATTTAGTAAAACAGAGGCTTCGTTTAGCTACAATTATTTTTTTTAAACACTTTTGTTTTAATAGTTGCTCTTGGATAATTTAGTGACATGTGCCCCGTTTTAGCATGATCAAAGAGAATTTATTTAGAGATTGACTCACTGAATTCTGAGTTCTGATTAGTCTTAATTGAATAACACAAAAGTTAATTTCATTTACAAAAAATCTGTTAAAACGTCAAAGCAGCTCGCATCTCAGTTATAGTACCTTTTCCAGGTCTTTGTAGAGTTATATCGACACTTTTTGGATTTAATCAAATTCCCAACGTGCTCACGTTTTTTTCCACTATTGACTTATTAAGTGATTTAGTTATCCTTTGACGTTTTATACAAATTTAATTTTAAGGCTTTTTAGGTGTAGCTCTTTATTTTTAGTAACTAGTATATACAACGATTATTAACTTCTTTTTTTTAAATTCAACTAGTGAATGAGACAATTATCTATCTTTTGGATCTCACAGAAATAAATATGTTTTAACAGATTTCCGTTAAGGGAAATCAGCTATTGAGGTCGTACTCATGACGCGATTTTTGAAATTTTTCTTCAGTCTATTGATCCTACCCAGGAGATGACAAAAATGAGGTCCGTTCAAATATATATATATATATATATATATATATATATATATATATATGTGTGTGTGTGTGTGTGTGTGTGTGTGTGTGTGTGTGTGTGTGTGTCTGTTCAGTTCTGCCTTCAGAAAACCCCCACTTCTACTCATGTTGCATGAACAATGCTCTGTTATATAATAAACCACCTTATTCGAAGCTTAAATACCAAATGTTGTTTTCAAAAGACCTTTATTATACGAGATAAATGCGCAGATGTTCTGGTGAACCCCCCCCCCCCCTCCCCGTCTTAAGTTCATTGACTACTAAAATTTGATTGATTGGGATAAAAATTATTCTGATTCATTATAAATTGTACTACTATATAGTAGTATTACGATATAGTAAATAGTTTTCAAGAAAATTAATTTGTTATATTCTGATATATTTGAGTAATTGTTTTTCTTTCCGGTGAGAGGTTGGCAGAACTGTTTGTTTACATTTCAGACGCTTCCCGAAAGGAAGGGGAAAATTTCTTATTACCGTTTACGGTATATAAGTATTTATTCACTTAATATTCAAGGTGGTGTTGTGTTTCCATTATGTGAATTTATCTATTATTAAACTTCACGAGGGAAATCTGCTTAGTTTAGGCAGCCTCTACGTGGCGGACTTTTGTTTTATTTTGAAGCGGAGATTACTTCATTTTGAAAAGGAGGGTTGAGTATGTTAGCCAGCTTAATGCGGATTAAGACCACCTGAACATGAATAAATTTAGTTGTTGGATGATTATTTTTGCGAGTTATATAGACACTACAAGCAGGTCTCTATTTGAAGGAAATAGGTGATATGTAGTATAGAAATTTTCTCAAAAATAGGGTACCACATCTACAGAACCTATAATAAATCTTGAGTTTTTTAACAGTTAATCAACAGCACACAAGGCGACAAAGTGACAACACCCTTGGACCCCCCTCTTGACTATATAGACAGATAGCACTACATACCTCCCACTATATAGACAGATGTTACTATATACCTCCCACTATATAGACAGATGTTACTATATACCTCTCGACTATATAGACAGATGGTACTACATACCTCCCCTATATAGACAGATGGTACTATATACCTCCCCCTATATAGACAGATGTTACTATATACCTCTCGACTATATAGACAGATGGTACTACATACCTCCCACTATATAGACAGATGTTACTATATACCTCCCCCTATATAGACAGATATTACTGTATACCTCCCACTATATAGACAGATGTTACTATATACCTCTCGACTATATAGACAGATGGTACTACATACCTCCCACTATATAGACAGATGTTACTATTATACCTCTCGACTATATAGACAGATGTTACTATATACCTCCCACTATATAGACAGATGTTGCTATATACCTCTCGACTATATAGACAGATGGTACTACATACCTCCCCTATATAGACAGATGGTACTACATACCTCCCACTATATAGACAGGTATTACTATATACCTCTCGACTATATAGACAGATGGTACTATATACCTCCCACTATATAGACAGATGGTACTATGTATCTCCCACTATATAGACAGATGGCATTATTAACCTCTCCACTATATAGACAGATGTAATGTAACAAGGTAGTGAGAGACGAAATAACCTTTCCCGAGATAGCCCATAATCGTAAAACTGCTTACGGCCTTTATTCGCCAACATGTACCCCTTTTAGTCCGCTCTTCTTAGCTTTTATTTCCCTCCCCCCCCCCTAATTTGTATGGATTAATTTTCTAAATATAATTAAATACTCTCTCAATGATTTAAATATTATTTGTTTAGAGATATTCAATAAAATTTGTATTCCATGTATTTAAAAAGTCCGCCACGGAGGGGTTGCGTAAACTAATAAGATTTCCCATGTGAAGTTTAACAATAGGTAAATCCACATACTGGTAACACAAGACCACTGTGAGTGCTAACTGAATAAATACAAACTGTAATAAGAAATCGTTCTTAGAAGCGACTGAAATGTAAGCAAACAGGATTGCCTACCTTCTACCAGAAAGAAAAACAATTTATGAAATATATCAGAATATAACATATTAATATTATAGAATACTTTTTACTATATCTAATACTGTAATTTATAATGAATCGTAATAGTTTTTATCTCCACCAATTAAATTTTAGTAGTCCAAAAACTTAAGTGGGGTGGTAGTCACCAGAACATATTTGCATGTATCTCTTATATTAAAGGTCTCATGAAATCAATATTTGGTATTTAAGCTTCAAATAATGTGTTTTATTATATAACAGAGTATTGTTTATGTAACAGTAGTAGAAGTGGGATTTTCCTGAATGCCGAAAAATGAAAAATGCAAATATCCAAGATTGAGAATAAATTTATATAACAATATTTCTAGTAAATTTAATTTTCAGTATGATTGGTTATATACAATTTTTCGATTCCACATAAAGTAACGGAGATATTTCGAATTTTTGAAAAATACACTCTAACCCCCCCCCCCACTGGTCCGATTTTAGCCGATATGTCTTCAATGGGGTCCGCCTCGAGCTATCGTGTGTAACGGCCTGTGATGGTAAGACAATACCGTTTACCATCGGACGGAGGCAAGGGACCTATGACATCAACATGAATTTGCGCGAACCGTCCCGTCGGAGCAAATGTAACTGGTGGAGTTATCGTATGGCGGTGGAGTTGGTAGCGTTGGCATGCTATACAGCTGCGAGACCAGGTAACCAAATCTGAGTTCATAGTGGGCCACAAATACCGCTGAGTTATCAGGCACCGTGTTCCCCGCGTTCCAGGTTGGCTGTGTCCGTGCAACTCCTGGTAGATCTCCCGTCTTAGGCTGTTTGGGACATTCGGCCGAAGCTTGGCAGTTGTAGTCTCGCATAGGAGTGGTTTCTGGAGATTAGGCATGTCCATCCATTTCAACTGAAGACTAGGATTTCTAAGTATTTCCCTAATGTCTTCATCCTTCTCCTTTCATTTTCTATCCTCTCCATGTCGTCCGGGACAGAACTTCTTCCACGCGTGAGAGAATATGAGCTACCTTGTTATCTGTTTCGGAGACATGTCGGATGTCAGTCGAAAATTGGCTAATAAAATTAACATATCTCATCCGCATGGGAGTAGCAGTCTCAGACTTTTGAAAGAATGCATACACCAACGGCTTGTGATCAGTCTGAATGCTGAAAGTTCTTTCCTCGATAATGGGACGGAAGTGTTTGACTGCTAGGTAGATGGCTAGACGTTCATAAGTAGCGTATCGCTGCTGAGCTTCTGACAAGGACTTTGAAAAGAATCCTAGTGGTCTCCAGGAGTCTCCTTCCCGCTGCTGTAGCACTGCACTTACTGCAGTCTGTTGCTGGGTGAGCGATCAGGACTGCGTTTTGGATATCCACTTTGCACTTGTTAAAAGTCTCTTCCGTTTCGGGCGTCCACTCAATGGGTGTCCTGTCGTTCTTCTTGCAATTTCCTAACAGAGCATGAAGGATCCTCTGACCGTGTGCCGCCTTGGGAAGACTCTTGCTATAGAAGTTGACGATTCCGAGGAAACGGCGTAAAGTACACAGGTCTGGGAAAATTCAAAATATCCTTTATCTTCGACGTAAGTGGAGCGATGTCTTCAGGGCTGACGTTATAACTGAGGAAGTTCACATTTGACTTACAGAAACAACATTTCCGTGTTGATGGTAAGTCCATGCTCTGCAAGACGCCGGAAAACTTCTTCTAAGTGGCTCTTATGCTCATTTTCATCCTTCGAGGAGATTAAAATATCCTCTATGTGAGTGAATTTGTATGACAGGTCTCTGAAGATTGAATCCATCATTCGCTGGAACGTTTGAGCTGCATTACGTAACCCAAATGTCATGACAACGAATTCGAAGATCCCAAAAGGTGTTATTATGGCTGTCTTCTCAACATCCTCAGTGGCTACCGGGGCGTGGAAATATGCCCGATGGAGATCCAAGGTATTGAAAATTGTCTTACCGTAAAGATTCGTGGACATATCATGTATATTAGGAACGCTGTACCGGGCGAGAAGCGTTTGGGCGTTGAGACGCCTGAAGTCACCACATGGTCGGATGCTGCCATCTCAATGATATGTAGAGGGCTTGCTTGGTCTGCATATACCTTCGTCGACCATTCGCTGGAACTCCTTCCAAGCTGCATTGTAGCGGGCAGCAGCCAGTCGCCGTGCTTTCGGTCTGTCCGGAGGTCCTCTGGTTTCTATGTGATGGCGTACTGGATGTTTGGCTTCCTGTCAAACTGGAGATGACCGTGTAACTTTAGGAAACTTTCGAAGTAGGCCAAAGTACCATTTACCTTGAGGAACAGCGTGAACAGAATGAATATTTTGAGTGGTAAGAGTGCCTCTGGGGCTAACGCCTGTCTTGCCATCCGATAAACAATATCCTTTCATGTCGAATAGAATATGGTGGAAAATTAGGAAGTCAACACCGGGAATAGGATGACTTACGTCGGCTATGATAAAGTTCCATGACAGTGGTCTTCGCAGGCCTATGTCAAATATATGCGCCTAATCTCACCATAGGTCTTTATGGGTGTTCCGTTTGCGGCATAGGGAGTCATGGTCGACATATCCTTGCGGTCGCGTCGTCTCGAGGGTACGACAGATACGGTGGCTCCTGTCCGACGTGGATTTGTCCTTAATAAAGAGACGGCGGCTGAGGTTATGAGCGATTGACTCCGCCTTATCAGCCGCAGCGATCAGTTTCCCTGATTCATCGTTTTATTCCAATCGCAGGGTTCCTGGTATTTGCGCGTTTTGTCCTTGAAGAAATGATGGTAGTAGCACAGGTTGCGCCCTCTGCTTCGAGAATGTTGCCGTGGAGTACCCCTGGAAGGTTCACTTGAGCGGCTTCTAAATCTCTGTTGTTTTGTTTTGTTGTCTTGCCTAATACTAGTGATATAGGGGCATGGGCCCAACGAGGATGCCCTCAAGGCTCAGTACTTAGGCCAATGCTTTGGAATGTGGTCATCAACCCATTGCTAGTAAAATTAGAAGCAGAAGATGCCACACTTTTAGCCTATATTGATGACCTCGCAGTTGTCTTTGAAGCCAACTCTCGAAATTCTATAGAAGAAAAAGCTAAAGCTGTGATAAATATTATACTAGAATGGTGCGAAATTAACAAATTAAGGCTGAATCCCTCTAAAACAAAAACATTGTTGTTGGAAAACTTTCATCAAATTCACCTCCAATCGTCAAAGTGTGTGGGATAACTATCCTGCCTTCGCAAGAAGTGAAATACTTAGGAGTTGTGATCGGCGAACGTTTCTCTTTTAACAACCACCTAAAAGAATTAAAGAGTAAAGTCTCCCTACGGTATGCGTGTCTAAATAAATTGGCAGGAACCACCTGGGGATTACACCATAAAAATCGTGTCATCCTGTACAAAGCACTTTTCATCCCTATAATAGCATATGCTTCACCGGCCTGGGGAAATAGTCTGAGCAAAAAAAAACGTTCCTTACTTGACGGTATTCAAAGACGAGCACTAATCTTAATAACTAGAGCTTACCGAACTTTTTCTTCTGAAGCCCTTCAAGTCATTGGAGGCGTATTGCCCATAGATTTAGAATTAGAATTAAAAATTGCAAGCTATAATATAAAAAGAGGCTTACCCGCTAAAGTTGGTAGCACAGTTTTTACAGCGACAAAAATAGACAAGGGATTGAAAAACCGAATGCGAAATGCTGCAATTGAAGAGGTTCAATGAAGGTTGGATCGATCGGATAAAGGGCGACTCACTTATGCTTTCTTTCCCAAAGTGGAAAAGAGACTCAACGCAAGCTGGTTCAAACCTGACTTTTGGTCAACAGCTTATTTCGGGACACGGCGATTTGAATAAATACCTCAACAGGATCAAGAGAAGAGCAGATCCAAATTGCGAATGCGATGAAGAGGAAAATGTCGAGCATATTCTATTTCATTGTCATCTCTATTATAACAAGAGAAGAAAATTAGCAGGAGAATATTCTTTGCTTGAATGGCCTCCCTCTACCCTGAACAAACTAGTCAAAACAGAAGAAATTTTCTGCGCATTTAAATCACAAGCTGCAGAAGTGTTTAAAATAAAAAAAAAACAATAGGTAAATTACGTTATAATGTAAGTTAGAAATTATATAAAGTATGGCAATTTAATGTAAATAGCAAATTAAGTATAGTTTAAGATTTTTATTAGAGTCCCGCTCTGCAGAGGCTGCGGCATTCCAATTGCGGGTGCCCTAAAACTTTTGCCGATTTTTAAATAATTGCTCACCTTTCCAGATTTTATTGAACTTAGGCTTGACCTCACTGCTCATTTTCTGAGTAGTAAGGACAAGCTACTGTGACCTATTAAAATTCGGGTTTCAAAATTGCAAAAAAGAAATTGGAAAGAACCGCTTGTATAAAGGGCAGCCTTAAGATAAAGCGGGGGTAAAGAAGGATAAAAAAAAAGGAAAAAAAAAGACAGACAGAGAGCACCCTGAACCTCAACATCTAATTTAAGTCATTTGTACTCTGTATTCGACGAAGAAATGTAACTTTTCTTTGTTGAAATAAATGAACAGAATATTCACGAACCTTTGAGCAATTTAATTCAATTGGCAGGAATTTTAAAATCAATCTGCACCGTTACCTCCCCGTTTTACTACTGTAAGGAAATAAAAGCTTTTACTCGACATGAAGAGAGAAAGAAATCAGAGATTTTGCCCTGTGATCCCTGAAAATGGAGGAACGTGATTAGACTGTTGACAGACACATTTCCACTGACTGCCCTCTCCCCTCCTCTACCTCCCCTATTCGCATTTTCCATTGCTAATTAAAACGAATGGAAGGAGCAAAAGGGTTGGGATTCGTAGTATTTAATTTCCTAATGTTTAATTTCATTGTTCTGATAGACGTTATTCAAAGCGAGGCATTCCAAAGGTCCATTGCTTTTATGTTGCTATCAGCAAGAAAGCGATCGGAAAACGCTTCAATACATCAAAGATGAGAGCTATAAAGAAATTCCAAACTACTGTTAGTTTCATCATTGCATATACATTCTGATTCGGCTCAGTTTATTCCCTAATTTCTGTATTTAGTTATTGGAATCATGAGTTTATTAATTTATTTCAGGCTTTTAACTATGTTTAACCTATTCCTGGGATTCAGTTCGTATCTTCCTTTTTTTGTCTCACACGCACACACACATACACACAAGCGTTCAAATATATTATGATTTAACGTAATGGCATATCGATTGTATTATGTATTGGGTATAAAACTGGCTTACATTCCTTTTATTAATAAAAAGGTAAAATATCCTGACACTGAATAAAGTTAAACTTTGTCAGTTTTTTGAATAAGTATTACTTAATTTAGTTTTCTTTCTCGAAAATTGTATAACTTAATGAATATATGAAATACTTCAGTGTAATTGATATTCTATCATTATTCATATATAAGAAATTGGTTATTATATTTATAAAGTTTCATACAGCTACGTCAAGCTGTAAAAAAGGTTTGGCATTCAAGAGAAAATATAAATTTTTAATGACATTTCTATCCATGGCAATTGAATGAATCTTCTTTTCATGCGGTTTTCCTTGTTTGGCTTTGTATCAAATAAACCTCCACCTATATTTACTCCCCGATATTGAACATTCTAACAATTGAATTTAAATGATCAGGGAAGCGGAATGCTATTGGATGTATATTACTTTGTTTTAGATTTCCCTATTGGTTACTATATTTGGTTTGACTCCAACAATAAAGGACTAATAAACGTATTCATTAATTTAGGGACTAGTAATGTAAATCATGAGAGTAAGTTAATTAAACAAAAGTAGGATATAATCTCAGTTATAAATGTAAATGCACATAGTATGTTGTAATGAACATTTATTGTATATTGAGCATAAACGTTCACGACATTTGATATTGCTCATTTTAAATAGAGCAACATTTTAAGAGTTACCAAAACAGAACTTGAACATTCCTCAAGTTTTTATTAGTTTTAACCAAATTTGACCCTTTCAAACACATATGTGGCTTTACAATTAGGGTTAATGTAGGAGACAATTTGTTTTGAAAGAGAAGTGAACGTTAATGCGACAATAGTAATATATCTACAAAATGTAACCAATGATAATTCCCGATGCAAGTGGGATTTTTGGTTTGTTTACTGATGCTGGGAAACGCGTGAGTTTTTGCCTGCAGATATGCGAGATTAAATTTGTCCTAAGATGAAGAAGACACTCTAGCTCCATCTGAATGAGTATGACCTTTAGGTAGCTGTGGCTAATGTCGTCCGATCAAAAAGGAAATAAAACAGAACCAGAACAAGTTAAAAAATCGCGACGGATTTGCATAAAAGTGAGACGGGCTGGTCGGATATATGAGTGAGGCTGCTGGAAATGTGCCAAGTGGGGAAGGGAGTATCAACAGGCGGTCTCCAGCTGAGGCGATATTTTATCCGCGGGGTCTCGTGTGCTCTGCTCTACCGCTCGTATTTCATTGTTGGCGACGTGTAGGAGGCGACGCCAAGCAGTCTGTACAACCAGATACCGCTGCTCCAAGAATGTCTTCCTAGAATCGCCGGCCAAGGGCATTGCTCCCTCTTTAAGTTCATTTATGGAAACCTGTATTCGCCTCTGACTAAAGAGAGTCGTATTTACTGATCGATAGTTCAGTAATTTGCATGTGGAAGGGTAATGACATTCAAATATGAAGAAATATCTTTAAACTCAATGCCTTCTTCGCGAGGAATAAATCAAATCGAAATATCTTTATATATTCTCTTAGATTTTATTAAGACCTGAATCGAGAAGGCATCCTACATGAACTTCCCACACATCCCAAAACAAACACCTCATCAATTTCACCGTACTCTTTAAGTTCACTGCATACGCTATAAGACATCTAAACGCACCATCCTAATGCCATGAAAATAAAATATCAAAAACCAACTTGAAATAAATATTCTTGAGCTATACTTATTCAATTTTTTATTTTTATAGGCAGGACAAATAAAACGCCGACAATAAGAGATTTAGGACATTCAATTTTCAAATCAAATTCGAGTAGTGAATTTTAAAACCAAATTATTATTGAATCGTCGGAAAAATATCACATAAAAAGACAACTGGGCGTATTACATCATAATTATATATTTAGATGGGAAAAAGCCTACTCCTAAATGAAAAGTTTTGAAATAAAATATGCATCATGGTTAGATGTTGAAGTAGAGTTTCAACCTAAGGAAGAAGCCAGGACAGAACAGAAACCACCAATAAGCCAGGAAAATCGCATTGAATGATTTTTTAATTATTATTTAAATCTCGTTAAAACATTTTGATAGACGAAGAATTTTTTAACAGAATAATTAAATGAAACGTTACAAATATTTTGAGTTCATTCATTAATAATAATGCCTATAATTACATACAAAAGTCCGTCACGCAGGGGCTGCGTAAACTAAGCAGATTTCCCACGTGAAGTTTTACAATAGAGAAATTTTACGAGAGTCGAGCAGTTAAGTTAACGGCCGAACTAGCTTTTGGCGGGAAAGTAACCCGTCCGTTATTCGCCCAGATTTAATAAAAATGCAAATATCTCGGTTAATATTCAAGATAGAGAATAAATGTATATGACAATATTTATAGTAAATTTAATGTGCAATAAGATTGATTCTGTACAATTTTTCGATCCAACGTATAGTAACGGAGATATTTCGAATTTTCGAAAATCCTCCCCTCTAAACCCCCCCCCCTCCCACTGGTCCGATTTCAGCCGTTAACGAACTGGATCTTTCTTTTTACATAAAACGACTAAATATTTAGTTTGGTAACGATCAAACAAAAATTGCGACCGCTAGAGCGGTAACGAACAAATATATATATTTGGTATTTAGGCTTCAAATAATGTCCTTCATAATATAACAGCTTATTGTCAACATGACAAGAGTAAGAGTGGGAGTTTACTGAGGACCGAAAACTAAAAAATGCGAATATCTCGGTTAATAATCAAGATAGAGGAAAAATGTACATAACAAATTTTATTGGAAATTACATTACAATAAGATTGATTTTATACAATATTTCGATCTGGTGTATAATAACGGAGATATTTCGAATTTGCGATATTCCCCCTCTAAACCCCCCCCCCCTCACTGTTCGATTTTCGCCATTAACGAACTTGATCCTCGTTTTTACATGAAACGATTAAATACCAAGTTTGGTAACAATTAAACACACATATATATTTATATAGTTTTGAACGGACCTCATTTTCGTCATCACTTGGGAAGGATCGATGGACATTTGAAGAAGTTTTTCGAAAATCGCGTCATGGGTACGACCTCAATAGCAGATTTCCTTTAAGGGAAATCTGCTAAAGCACCTTTCCAATCCCACAATAAACATCATACAAGGTTTGAACGAGATCCGCGAATTTTGAAGATCATCCGAGATAGATGATTACTTTCATTTATTATGTTATTTTTTGTTCCTTAGTAGGTTCATTAAAAAAAAAACTCCTGTCACACAAGGGCTGCGTATACTAAGCAAATTTCAATAACAAATATTAATGTACAATATTCTCACATAATCCAATCAGGTATCACGTTATTGAATAAGAATAGAGCATTTGTTGTCCATTGCCCTTTCTTTCCAGTGGTTTATATTAATTTTTGTAAACGGCAAATGCCAAATGTACTCAATAGACAAAACGTTGTGAGCATAATACCAAAATGGCAAAAAACCTTTACCGAAAATGCCCAATTATGAATGAGTTATTTTAGATAAAGAAATAAGAGCATCTGCGCACAATTTCAACTTTTCCATATATATTTAACAGAAAGATCTAAAGGTTTGTCAAAATTATTATATTTTCTTCTATTTTCAAGCAGCAAAGTTAATAATACCCAAGATCCGATATATATATATATATATATATTTATTTTTTTATTTGTTTCCTTCCTATAGTAAGCCTATAAGATGGCCGTTTATTAGTTTCTGCATGTCCCATGCAAGTTAGCATATCACATGCATTTGTAGTGTTACAATTAATATATATATATATATATATATATATATATATATATATATATATATATATTGGCAGTCTGAGGAAAGCAGTCGTCGAATTTTCATCGCAGCAGTTGTGATTTTTACAAACATTGTATTTTCAATATAAATAAAGAGTTATATACTCGTAAACTTCCACGGTCCTGTTCATTAATACAGTTAAGGTCTTCGGGTATTGACCGTGTCTGCATTTTTGTTGCCAACGTTTCGCTAGACATGATTCTATCTTCCTCAGGGCTATCTTTGAGACACCTGGAAGGGAAGACTTCGCCCAAGGAAACCGGATAAGACACATATATACCTGACGTGAATACACACTCTTCAGGTTCAGAGATAGCCCTGAGGAAGATAGAAGCATGTCTAGCGAAACGTTGGCAACAAAAATGCAGACACGGTCAATACCTTAACAGTATTAATAAATAAAGAATATTTTTCTGTAGTTTTTTAATGTGTGTATGCTCATATATTTGTTCAAGATATATATACATATATATATATATACACACTCATACATACATATTATAAATGTGTACATAATCACGTCCTGGTGTTCAGGAAAAATTTAGGAGAGACAATCTGCTGCGATTTACCGGTTGATGAATTCTGACTCCTAGGAAGTGAAGAAAAGACGTTGTGCAAACAGATTTTGGAGGCATTTTTTTGATCCTTTCCGACTAAGCAGGGTGTTAATAGGTCTCCGCTCTTTTTTGTCGAAATAGATTAAGGAGGAGTGGCGGTTTATGGGAGCGAATATAGTGAAATTATTAGTTTCTTTCTGCCTGGGGTATGGAATAAGATTTGTTGTATAGGACCTTTTAGTTTATCATAAAACGAGCTATAAATTATATTCTAGGATAGATCTGATGCATTGAAAGAAAAATATCACTTTTAAATCAAATAAATTAAAAGGAATTAAGTCCAGCAAAACATTTTGATTGTTTATTTAAATAGGTTTAAAGCCATTACCGAATTTTACTGTAAGGTTTAAAGAAAAGATACATTAATCAACTTTATACCTGTGTAGATAGATAGATAGATAGATATTTTTTTTTATTGGCTTATGTTTACAACATGTTGGCAAGAGTCTGGCCAATTAGTGTTAGTATGGTTATTAATATATTATAACTTCTTAAAATATGTGTAAATAAAATAATAATAATTCCTAAAATTACAACTGAACACCATATACATTGGCACGTAATACAATATTAATATTAATCTAAATAATTATAATACTGAATTCAATAGGTCATAATTTAATGTAAATGTAGATTAATTCATTCTTTTTTAATGTCTAAATAAAGATCAGTTTTCTAACATATCAGATTAACATAACTATTCTCTAAGATAAGTATAACTCTTCTAATAATAAGTATAACTGCATATAATAAATAATGTGCCGATTATTGTTGAATAAGCACCCCCATAAAAATAATAAAATTCTTTCTTTTATATTGTTAACTTTCACAAATGTTTGATAAGAAACAAAAAATATCATTAACTTTACTTTCATTGTTGTAATCGAGAATGTTTACCAATGATAGGTATTCTCTTTGAGGCACTATATATTTGACAAGGAATTTTACCCTGTGTGATGAAAAAGCGGGGCAATATAGCAGTAAATGATTCAAATGTAGGTAAATACATTTTTGGCACCATTTACATACCTCTCCAGTTTTTATAATTTGAGTCATGTTTCTATAGGATAATTTTAAATACTCCCTAGAGGAAATCCTTATTTGACTGATAAGTTTTATTTTATTTATTTATTATACCTGTGTACATTTAAGCAAAAATAACTAATTTGAAGCCTAATTACGGGTGGGGGGGGGTACTGTCAAGGTAAACACGAGTCACTTAGCTTATAAGAAGCTTATAAAGTTAAATTATATGTATTTGTGTAAAGACCAATAAAATAAGTTCTGTAAAACATATTTTTGAACTTTTGTGGCGAACGGTCAAAAAATTGATGTATAACATTCTTTCTTATTAGTATACTGTTTTTTTAATATTTAACACTTCCTCAACTACATTTTCCCTGGTATTAGTTAATTTATATTCGTTCCAAATGGCAAAAATCTAATTAGATCAGTTGACTAATATAACGTTACAACTTGTTTAATACTATGGCGGAGTTGTGATCATGTAAAATCCTGTAGGAGGGTGAATCATGTTGAGTAAATAAAAATAAACGAAGACTACCGTTGTTTTTTATTTGTTGGCCTCGTACCAGAAACGTTCATAATAATAATTATGTTACACATTTATTAGGAATTGACCCATGAAATAGGAACGAAATAAAATAAGGTCCAAGTTTTTTAACAGGTTTTTTCCGGGGATTACACAGCTTCCAAGGAAAGAGGAAAACGAGTAACATGGAACTTCCTAATGAAACCTTTCCTAGAAGGCTGTATTTGTGTTTCCTCTTTTCTTTGTACGAAAAAAAAAAGTCTTGACGAAAATTACCAAAAGTAAGTTTATTAACTGCATTAGTTATGAACTTATAAAGTTATAATTGGCCTAATAATAATTTTTAGATAACGGAGAAAAGTTTTAAAAAAAAAAATATGATTTATTTTGCATTACAGATAATAAGCAAAGATGACCTTTATTTAGAGAATCTATTTGAATAGAAAAAAGTATAAACATTTTAGGTCAATTATTGAGTACTCAGAACTAAATTGCATAATGTTCTAATAAAATCAAATGCAATTAATATGGGCAATGATTGATAACTATAAACTGCCCTAGTGTGTCCAAACATGCAACACTTGTAAAACAAACAATCTTCAATTCATGCAGCAGTAGTTATTAAACATTTATAATTCTTATGCCAAACATACAACACTTGTGAAGGAAACTATATTCTACTGAGGCCACAGTAGATAATACACTAATATAATTATGAGGTTAAACGTGCATCACTTGTGAAGGAAACTATCTTCTACTCAGGCAATAGTAGATAATACACTAATATAATTATGAGGTAAAACGTGCATCATTTTTGAAGGACACCATTTTCTATTCAGCCATCAGTAGATAATACACTAATATAATTATGAGGTAAAACGTGCATCATTTTTGAAAGAAACCATCTTCTATTCAACCATCAGTAGATAATACAATAATATAATTATGAGGTAAAACGTGCATCATTTTTGAAAGAAACCATCTTCTATTCAACCATCAGTAGATAATACAATAATATAATTATGAGGTAAAACGTGCATCATTTTTGAAAGAAACCATCTTCTATTCAACCATCAGTAGATAATACAATAATATAATTATGAGGTAAAATGTGCATCATTTTTGAAGGAAACCATTTTCTACTCAGGCTACAGCAGATAATACTCTCATGTAACTCTTTGAACAAACATACTTCACTTTTACAGGAAACTTTCTTTTATTGCTTCAACATTAGATAATAAATTACCATAATAATTATATATTTTTTTTCACTTTTACTTTAAAATTGACAAATTTAGTCGTTACAAAAGTAGTTGGTCTGTTTCACATATTCAACTATTGCCCAAGTTTGGGGGCCAGTCCACAGCCTAGATGCAGAAATTTGAACTAGTTCTTCTGCACTTAGTTAAAATTAGTTACACAATCGTGTTGAATAAACGCGACGGTTCATTTTAGTGGGATATATTATTAAAGGACTAAATTAGAGGGATTAATTTGTGTGTTAGTTGGTTATTCTGGGTTTCCCTTGACATAGATCAAGGGCTCTCTACTTGTCTTTGACTTGGCGATCAAAAGGAACTGTCAAGCTCAAAGGGAATAATAAAGTTAATTCCTGAGGCAATGTGGCTCAAATTTTGCGCTTCAAAGAACATCGGATGTCACAAATCTCTTCTTGTCCGCATTTTAGCAGATTTCCCTTAAGGGAAATCAGCTATTGAGGTCGTACTCATATTTTCGAAATTTTTCTTCAAATGCCCATCGATCCTACCTAGGAGATGACGTAAATGAGGTCCGTTCAAAACTGTATATATATATATATATATATATATATATATATATATATATATATATATATATATATATATATATAATTGTAACCTCTGTCTGTACATTGATTTTTTTCTCGAAATTTCACGATACTTTTTCGTTTCACATGTCACAGACACCATAGCTGCATTTTGTTTCTTTGGTGTATGTTTGTTTGTTTGTTTGTTACCTTTTCACGCATAAACGGCGGAACCGAATTTTATGAAACTTGTTATGTATATTAACACTAACCCATCTTAGACTTCAGGTTATATTAATATTCTCTGAGACAAACAGGAGTGGGGGTTATAAGAGAGGCTTTAAATTAAAAATAGTGATATTTCGTTTCCTATTGGTTTCTTGTCAAATGTAAACATAACAAAAGTTGTTTATTTTGTTATTTAGAGTAACTTTTGCTATATATATTTTTTTCGTATACCTAATTATAAATGAGATACACGCTAAAACCTATAGCGGAAGTGAACAATTTTATTTGGCACAAAAGACCCAACCGAACTAAATAAAACTAGGTATGAGTATTAGCTCTAATGCCTTCATTATAATAAGCCATACCAACATTTCTAGGGACGGGCAGGAGTGGGGGTTATAAGGGAGGCCTGAAATTAAAAATAGTGATGACACAAGGTGTTTATTTTGTTATTTAAAGTAACTTTTGTTATATTCATTTTTGTCGTATAACAAAGTATAAACGAGATATGCACTAAAACCTAGAGCGGGAGACAACAATTTTTTTCGGTACTAACGATTGAACCGAACTAAAAAAAAACTCGGAATGTGAATTAGCATTAATTCTTCCATGATTATAAGATATATTAAAATTTTTAGGTCCAAACGGGAGTGGGGGGTTATGAGGGAGGCCTGAAATGAAAAAATGTGAAATTCCAAATGGTTTTGCAACGATTTTGTATAAAAATACAATCATTAGTCAGTCAACGATGATAATATATTATCTAGATTGTATATCCAAAATACGTACATTATAGATGATATTTAATTATAATAAATGCTATCCATGACTATGATTTGAATTGTTCACGGTGTGTCAAACAGTGGAGAGGGAATGGTTAAGGACTTATTTTCATTTATTCTTCAAATCTAACAATTTTTTTTCCATAAGTCGCCCAAGGGACAATTACGTGGAAAAGTGCGCCTAGACGGGAAGAGCAGTTGTACACATAGCCAAAAACAAAATAAAATCTTTCCGTCTCAAATGATTTCCCGAGCGAAGCCGGGTACCTTGGCTAGTATATATATATATATATATATATATATATATATATATATATATATATATATATATATATATACATATATTTCTGTTACCGCGCTAGCGGTCGCAATTAGTGTTAAATCGTTACCAAGCTCGTTATTTCGTCGTTTTATGTAAAAAGAAAGATCAAGTTCGTTAACGGCTGATATCGAGCCAGGGGGAGGGGGGGTTTAGAGGGGAGGATTTTAGAAAATTCAAAATATCCCCGTTATTATGCATCGGATAGAAAAATCGTATAGAACGAATCTTATTGCAAATTAAATTTACTATAAATATGGCTATATGCATGTATTCTCTATCTTGAATATTAACCGAGATATTTGCATTTTTATGAAGTCAGTGGTCGGGTATAGTTCAGATTAGGTCCGCCATTTTCGTAACTGCTCGGCTCAGGTGGAAGCTTCTTCTAACCTTAACTGTCGTTTCTAACCTTACCTTACCTTCGTTACTTTGTGAGATTTATGCAAATACGTTCTGTGCATCCGCCCCCCCCCTTCTTTAGTTCTTGGACTACTAAAATTTGAGATATTAAAATATAAATTATTCTTACAATTCAGAAGCCGTTCCAGTTGGGAATTTATTTTAATTAACTGAAAGATTATTTATTTGTATTTAATCACGATGGTGTTGTGTTACCAGTAAGGAGATTTCTCTATTGTAAAAGTCCGTCACGCAGGGGCTGCGTAAACTAAGCAGAGTTCCCATGTGGAGTTTTACAATAGAGAAATCTGCATACTGGTAACACAATACCACCATGATTAAATACAAACGGTAATGAATTGTAAGAATAATTTATATTTTAATAACTCAAATTTTAGTAGTCCAAGATCTAAAGAAGGGGGGGGGGCGGATGAACAGAACGTATTTGCATAAATCTCACAAAGTAACCAAGGTAAGGTAAGGTTAGAAACGACAGGTAAGGTTAGAAGAGTCTTCCACCTGAGCCGAATACTGACGGAAATGGCCGACCTGATCCGAACTATACCCGACCACAGACTTCATAAAAATGTAAATATCTCGGTTAATATTCAAGATAGAGAATAAATGTATATAACAAAATTTATTTAATATTCGAAAATCCTCCCCTCTACCCCCCCCCCCTCCCACCGGTCCGATTTCAACCGTTAACGAACTTGATCTTTCTTTTTACATAAAACGACTAAATATCGAGTTTGGTACCGATCAAACAAAAATTGCGACCGCTAGAGCGGTAACAGACAAATATATATATATATATATATATATATATATATATATATATATATATATATAGTTTTGAACGGACTTCATTTTCGTCATCTACTAGGTAGGATTGATGGACATTTGAAGAAAAATCTCCAAAATTCCGTCATGAGTACAACCTCAATAGCTGATTTCCCCTAAGGGAAATCTGCTTAAACGTCACATGGGAAATCTGCTTAGTTTACGCAGCCCCCTCGTGACGGACTTTTTTTTCTTTTTGCCATTATTATTGCAGTAATGTCAATTGGAACCACCCTTGGATCAGTTGGAGACTGTCTTCAACAATCAATATCACAGGTATGATTAATACTTAATTGGATGACCACAAAATTAATGCAGCAGCTTGCTACCAGAGCGCACGAGGGTCGCGGTATCAGTGGGATGGCGGGAATCTAGTGGAGCGAATAAGCCTGATAATCCGTCGATACGATGAAGGAACTTGGCCATTTGCCCGGTATAATTCCGTTTCCCGTATAGCGGGTACGACATTTCCCCACTTGACGTTTTGAAATAGATAAATACATACATACTGGTAATACTGAACACCACCGTTAATATTAAGTGGATTAATACAAACAGTATTTAGAAATCTTTCAGCCAATTGTAATAACCTCCCTTGTCAGCCGACCTCTCACAGCTGAATAGATAGATGGAAATATTCTTCACCCGACAGAAAAACAATTACTGAAATATATCTGAATATAAAATATTAAATTTATTGAGAAATATTTACTATATCTAATACAGTAATTTAAAACGAATAAGAATAATTTTGATCTCCATAACTCAAATTTTAGTAATCCGATCAATATAACGTATCTGCATGTATCTGGTATAATAATGATCTCTTGAAAACAATGTTTGGTATTTAAGCTTCGAATAAAGCGGTTTTTTATATGAAAGAGTATTGTTTATGTGAAATGAGTAGGAGTGTGGGTTTGATGAAGGCTGAAAACTAAAAAATTAAAATATCTTGGTTAATATTCGAAGTAGAGAATAAATTTATACGATAATATTTATAGCACATTTAATTTTCAATATGATTGGCACTATACAATTTTTCAATCCAACCTACAATAACGGGGATATTTGGAATTTTTCTAAATTCCTTCCCTCTAGCCCCCTCCCTTCCCACTGGTCTGATTTCAGTTGCTAACGAACATGATCTTTAGTTTTTCATAAATTGTTTAAATATCGAGTTTGGTAACGATAAAAAAAATTGCGACCGCTGGAGCGTTGTACATATATGTACATATATATATATATATATATAATTTTGAACTAACCTCATTTTCGTCATCTCCTAGGTAGGATTGATGGACATTTGGGAAAATTTTTCAAAAATCGCGTCTTGAGTACGACCTGATTTGCTGAAAACTCTGATCACTAAACACTCCAGTTTTACTTGGGGGCGGGTAAAGATGCCTAACCGAAAGAAAGTTTCAAATTTTTCGCATAAAAAGGTTAAATATAAGTTCACTAGCAATACTATAAATGATGATTATAATAATGGTTATTAAGAGAAAACATTCTTTTCAGTGTCCATTCAAATTTTACCAGCGGAAGCAAATATAAATTTTAATTTAAGTTTAAAGCCATTAACTACTATCCATTTCACACCACCTTAGTATCCAATAATGGTTTTCTTGTAGTGTAATGGCTGTAGAATGATGTATTATAGAAATTTAAAACAAGAATTAAATTTTGAAACATTATTATTGGTGTCTTTTCGGTTATCTGGAAGTGGCAATATTAAACTTTCAAAATTTATCCTATTCGCTGTTCATAACGTACGGGCCTGAAGATCTAGGAGATAGGGTTTGTGTTTTCACAGATAAGATAATTTTTCTTTCATTCGAAAGATAAATCAAATGTTAGTTATTAGAAGAAATAGCTCACACTTTTAAAAATTTGTTTTCTATTTATACTATCGAATACTTAAGGAATATCTACATGTTTGAATAGGTAACTGAAAAGTACTTTATGAAAAATTTATTATGTGTTGGAACTTTCATTATTGAGTATACATTTTTCTTTATGCGGTTAATTTTTTTGTTGTTGGAAGTACTGAATAACGTTTCTAGTTGGAAGAGAATTTTTTATTTTTTCACGTTATGAATAATTGATTTGCTTGTTCTATAAGCTACAGCTTGTTGCTCTAAAATACAGCGAACCGAGTTTTTTGAGGAATCACAAAAAACTGATTTTATTTCGAAACCAATAACTAAAAATTATGAAGTGGAATATTCTAATAGCTCTATTTGTTAGCCTTTTATAATGTTCATTTTAAAAATGATAAGTTATCAGACTGAAAATTCTGTAGCTAATTTGTGGTGCTCCTCAAGTGATAGATTCAACTATAAATAAGTTTATCAACAGGTCCGTTATAATGATGTCGTTTCTTCTTTGTACTTAGTGCATACTGTTGATCTTTTTAGTGGAAACTAAATAATTTAATTCGTTTGCTTTAAACGCTACATGGAAAAAGTCCCTTCACTTTCTTTTTATCTTTTCTTTCTTTCTTTTTAAGCTGTTTGTATAGAAGGTCAGGGTTTCGAATATTTTTTTTTGAATGATTCCTTATTCATTTTCTGTTGCGCTATGAAATAATTTATATCACGACGAATTTCAGCTTGTGGCAAAAGTTCAGGACCATAAAAACATCAAAATTATTTTTATTGTTTTTCTTTTCTCTACATGTTTCACGTCAATGGACGTCTCTTCATGAGAACAATTTATTCACCACGACATTATAGAGATATGAACTCTTGGTAGGTGGCCAAGTCACGACTCTTGCCTCCGTACCAGGGGTTCCATCTGTGTAATGTAGTGGTCATCAATAGAGAATAAATTGTGCTCCTGAAGAGGCGTCCTTTGACGTGAACACATAGAGCCAGTAAAAAAGATTTTGGTGTTTTTATGTTGTTGACCTTTTGCCTCAAGCTGAAGTTAAATTTGGTAAAGGTTTTGTAATTTTCTTTTATCGTGAATAAATTGCATTTTGTTTTCCTTACAGCCACTATTGATCATCGAATCTGTTTGATGAGGATGACACTTGAGATGACTTTCTATACTGTCGAAATTAATGTGGGACGCTTGGAGGTAACATGTGGCTAAGGCAGTGAGGTCTATTTTACCCTTACCCTTAAAGTGGTAAAAATGCTATAAAGGCTTTTCAATATAGAAGTATAACTATTTTAGAATCATTAAGTTCACTAACGTATTCAATGTCAATCGACAGAAAGCATTAGTAATGAGTAGTACATTGTTGGTCATGACCTATTAGTAATATCAATGGATTTGCCAAATTAAAGGTTATTGAGAATGCACAACTTCGCCATGGCCATCAGTTCAAGTCCTGAGAAGAAGATTTCGGGACTTGAACTAAGACGTGAATGCATACTTCATCAGTGTGTTATGCACTTCTTGGTGGGAGTCTGGACAGGTGTAATAAATTGGGTAGGAAAGAGTTGTGTAGATTCTAGTCTATCTTAAAATGTAACTGAAAGAATTGCGAGGAAGGTGTATTTCAGCATTTTTACATAAGCTCTTTTGTATATTCTGAAAAAAAAAAATCAAACAGGCTCATTGTCGGTTGAAATAATTGTGTTTTCATACATTTATTTTCAAATGATGTTGTTTTAGTGAATAATTAAAGTAAACGAATGGCCACTATGTGAACATCTGTTGTCTAACTCATTTGGGCGTTTTCTCTTGTCGATTATTTATGAAGAAAAAAATTGCCAGCCTAACTACGCACAAACAGTCCTTACAACGATAAGAAGGTTCTTGTCACAAAACAGATGGCCCTCAGCGTGTTGAGCTGATTGTTGATACTAAATAATATGTAGTCGGGCTGGGACCAATGTTTTAGGAACAAATAAATTATTAAAAACAGTTTGAATCTTGGGGCAGGATTACCTTTACTTCATCATTATATATATAATTCTACTGTACGTGGGTATGTCACTGAACTCCTCCTAAACGGCTGGACCGATTTGAATGAATTTTTTTGTATGCGTTTGGGTGACGCTCTGGATGGTTTAGATTCACAAATCAGCCCGGCAGATGGAGCAGGAGTGGGGGTTGTAAGGGAGGCCTAAAATTAAAAATAGCGATATTTCGTTTCCTACTGGTTTTTCGGCAAATATGCACAGAATAAAAGTTGTTTATTTTGTTATTTGCAGTTATATTATAACTTTGTTATATTCACTTTTGTCGTATAACAAAGTATAAACGAGATATACACTAAAAAATTAAAGTGGGAGCCAACAATTTTATTGGGCACTAACGATTGAACCGAACTTAACAAAACTCTACATGTAAATTAGCATTAATTCTTCCATGATTATAAGCTATTTTAAAGTTTTCAGGTTAGAACGGGAGGGGGGGGGGTGGTTATAAGGGAGGCCTGAATAAAAAAATCGCGATATTTCATTTTCTATTTGTTTTTATGCAAACGTGCACATAACATAAATTGTTTTTTTGTGTTATTAAAAGTAGCTTTTGTTTTAAACATAATATTATTAAATTTAATATCCTAATCGCTTGAAATATCATGCAGGACAACGTTTGTCGGGTGCACTAGTTATTATATAGATTTATTATCTTTTCCAAATGTATAAATATTGCAATGCTCCATCACTATAATCACTACAAGAGAACATATTTCCTAAATATACTCATAGACTTCAACGGTCTTTGTCAATGTAAGAATCAAGTTTTTTGGTATTGACCTTGTTTTCATGTTTCTGGTTGAACGTCGAAATAGTTCTTGCTTCTTCAGGGATCTCTCTGAGAACTCTTTGAGTCTAGAGCACTGAGGAAGCTAGAAGTATGGCGTTGGCCGCGCGTTCATACCTGAAGGCCTAGATTGTAAATTATATTTTTTATACGTTAAAAGAATGCTAGAGAAGAGAAATATTAAAATGATAAATGAAAATAGTAAGATATCAATTGTGGCTCTAATTTGGTTTTATATAATTTGTTGAATATATAGTCTTTATTAGTAGATTTCCCTTAAGGGAAATCAGCGATTGAGATCGTACTCATGACGCGATTTTCGAAAAATTTCTTCAAATGTCCATTGATCCTACCCAGGAATGACGGAAATGAGGTCCGTTCAAAACTATATATATATATATATATATATATATATATATATATATATATATATATATATATATATATTTGTCTGTTACCGCTCTAGCGACCGCAATTTTTGTTTGATCGTTACCAAACTCGATATTTAATCGTTTTATGTAAAACGAAAGATCATGTTCGTTAACGGCTGAAATCGGACCAGTGGGAGGGGGGGGGGTTAGAGGAGTGGGGAGTTTCGAAATATCTCCGTTACTATACTACGGATCGAAACGTTGTATAGAACCAATCATATTGTAAATTACATTTACTATAAATATTGTTATATACATTTATTCTCTATCTTAAATATTAACCGAGATATTTGCATTTTTATTAAGTGTAACGGACGAGCTATGGTCGCTTCTAACCGTTCCCGTCGAAAGCTGGTTCGGCCGCTTCCGTAACTGTTCGGCACTCGTATGGAGTTTCTCTATTGTATAACTTTACGTAGAAAATCTGCTTGGTTTACGCAGCCCCTGCGTGACGGACTTTTTTTGTAAACACCCTTTGCAGAATTCAAGATTAAGTTCATTAATTCCCGCAATTGGCACCTTTGGATGTTTGAATTTGGTG
Organism: Riptortus pedestris; assembly: GCA_019009955.1. Taxonomy (NCBI): domain Eukaryota; kingdom Metazoa; phylum Arthropoda; class Insecta; order Hemiptera; family Alydidae; genus Riptortus; species Riptortus pedestris. Next base: position 31,428,384 of record CM032231.1, read on the forward strand.
ATCTCCTTGTAAGCAAAGCTGTCATTTGTGTAATTCTTCTTTTGGCTCATGACCAACCTCTTAGAATATTCAATACTTTAATAACTTAATGAATTGTTTTGCGTTTATCTGAAACTAGGCATTTTTTTTATTCTCTATTCCAAATAAGGTAGAAAAGGTGAAGAATCTTAGAGTGAAGATATTAGGAATTTCGAAACTCCTAATCAATTTCAACCTTAGGGAGAGATCTTGGTGAAGTGAATTTCAAACTGAAAGCTAAACAAAGTACAAGTGAAATTTTATTTGCAAATTTTTTTGCTTCGGTTAAATTTAATGAAGAGCTCCCATAAAATGAATGAAACGATAAAAACTATGCTTAAAACGCTCTCTAGATGATAAAGGGATTAATGAGATGGTAAAATAAGATTCGATGAATTCTAATGGTCCCATTGTTAAATCAGCTCCCGAATGAATTATTACGCAGAATGAATAAAATATGTCCTTTCTACAAGGGATTATACTTCGTTATGTTTTCTCGCTGTAAAGGCTGCATTCAAATCTCTTGCATAAATATTCTTCTTTCCTCATCTCTCAGAAGACTTTGGTTTGAAACTTCTCCTTTTCATTTCGCAATTTGCTGTCAGAGTTATTTCTTCAGCAAACTACCATTATTTCTTTGTTACAATAAATATAATGGCGAAGAGAAAGTCCACTTGGATATAGGGAAACTGAATTACTCGATATGTTTTCCCAGTTAATTTACATTAAATATGGTCCTTGTCAGTTATATTTGTATTTGTGAATAAGGATATAGCCATCCGTTGTCATTTATTGTCATCAACTTTGTGCATATTTGGCTAATTGGGACTGGTTATCTACTGGTTACCAATCTTAGCCCCAAAGCTATCTAAAGAAAATTATTAAAATGTAACCACTCTCCGGTAGTCAGATCATATGTTTCGAACGAAAATAAATTCTAATTATTTGTACCTAGAGTGGCGAGTTCGATTCTCCCTGGGCAAACGAAATTATTTAGTAACGAAATTCATTAAATACCATCCTAAGTCCCACCCTGGCTAGAATAGGGTTGTAACCTGTAGATAACCCGACCCAATTCGCCTGAGTTGCAAAAAAGTGGACGTTAATAAATAATTATTTGTACCCTGATTTCACATGGTTAACCTAGAGTGGCGAGTTCGATTTCCGCCTGGGCAAAGGAGTTTATTTAGTTACGGAATTCATTAAATAAAATCCTTAGTCCTACCATGCTTAGAAAAGGGTGGTAACCTGCAGATAGCCCGTCCCAATTAGCCTTAGTCGCAATAAGTGGACGTTAATAAATAATTTAATTTATTATTTGTTGTTTAAGATTTTTATATGACTATTTTCTTATTTGTGTATATATTATCCAATCTAATATTTTAATATATTTTATCTGTAAACCCTCATATAATGTGTAAATATTCATACTTGTACTTTCTATTAATATTCATTTGGAACCTAATCTTTATTGTTTTTAACGTTTTATAATTTGAATCATAAATTTTTCAATTTATGAACATATATATTTTCAAATGATAAGCTTGTATGACGTTTTATAATGCTTATTAATGTTTGACCATCTTAAGATCTCTCATG